>MU222951.1:379284-406681 GCA_018584345.1 Thuja plicata
GTCAACTTGATATAATCTGTATGGTCATGGAAATACTGCCAAAGACTTCAAAGAACCAATGAATCAAAGGCTATGCTATCAGTAATGCATATAAGTCAAGTATTCACTAAGTGATTGTATACACCGATGAAGTGCACACCGACGGTCAAAGTAAAAGAGCAGAGTCACAGTGTTACCTAACAAGCTAATGTACAACATTACCGATGACAAAAGTTATAGTATTATGCAACAAGAAAAACACAGAGTAATTTGACAGAGAAAATTTTAGTGTTTCCAGATGGAAAAGACAAGGACAAAGATCCTAATGACAACTGAAGTCACACTGACAGAACAATCAGTTATCACCGATGACTAACTAAAGTGTTGACCGACAGAACAGAGAATTCAAAAATGACAAAATTCTTAGCTGTCAAAAGCTATAAATAGGCTTAACAGATACTTATCATTGTTTTAATCATCCATATAAAGCCAGAGATAAGTAATTTATTTAAAGCTGATTTTTCTAGTTGGCATGAAGATCACTTTGGGAGAAAACTAGAGTTTTCTTTAAATCTATTAGCGAGAATTGTGGATCACAACAAGAATCAAGAAAGCCAAATCATGTCTATATAGAGACAAACCCAATTCATTATGAATGGGGGAATGTGGGGTGAACAAGAGAAGAGGAAAGATGCTAAAGAAAGTCTAAAGGAGAAGAAAGTCTTCATTCAATCCTAATCAACAAGCTCAGGAAAGAGCTAGATTCTGCAGACATCGACAAATAGTGAGACAACATCACAAAGAAGAACAGTGTGGAGAAAAGGTATAGAATTGATTATATTGATCACAGAGGTAATGGACTTACAATAGATCTAAAAATCTTCAATTGAGTTGTATGTATGAACATATCATTAGTTTTTTAGTTTAACCATTGAAGCATCAAGTCTCTTAACCGAGCAGGACTTAAAAGTCTTTTACAATTGAGATACATCCCAAGGATTATCAAAAAGTTTGATCATAAAAGTAACATTGGATATGCCCGATACCTATTGACAGGCCAAGTGAGTGTTTGATCAAGGATGGTAGATACTAGGTGACAAACTATCTTTTAAATCCTCTAACATGGTCACACCAAACAATGTGTTTCTAACCTTTAACAAGGTTGGCTCCTAACAGAGCTCACTTCAAAAGAGTGAAAATATGGGGTACCGGTCCTAGTAGTTTTTCCCTTAATAGGGTTTCCATGTTAAAAATCCATGTGTTATGTGTTTATGTTTTATTACTTTATTGTTTTACATTTCACATATGCAATTTTGGATTTATCAGTATCCTCTGTATATTTACTATGTTTCGGTAAATAGATGACTGCTTATCGGTAATCATACAGAAGAGAGATTTACAAAGTAATCTGACAAGTAGAAAATTGATAAAAGTATTTCAAGGCATTCATCTTGTAGGATAGAAGATAACTTGAGACATAATTTGTGGTTATAAGTTTTAAGGCTTGATTTAAGGATTAATTTTTGAGGCCAGTGATTCACCCCCCCCCTCAGTTATTACTAACAGGGACCTTCATCAAATATGGGAGGGGATTGTATATAATCTTGATCTTGATCTTTATTGATATTTGTTTCTTTGCTCTTTGGATTATCCTCTTGACATGGAGCCACTTCTAAGGACAAGGTAGATGTTTGGGTATGCTTGGGGAATGTTTGGAAGAATGATGGAGAATCCTTTTGAATAGGCATTTAAGCACATAATAGCTTAGGGTATAAGATATTTGAATCATGGAAAGAATTTTCAGCAAGATGTAAGTTAGCTTGGGTTTCTTTTAGAGGTATCCCTTGAGGGTAGGCATAGTCAATGTGGAAAGTATCATCATTAGGCTCACCCTTTGGTGGAGGAATTTTGGATAGTTGTGAAGCTTTGTGAGATGGACAAAGGATGAAAGGATTATAGGCTATAGGAGAAACCTTGCTAGATATAGGTTTTTGGTTTAGATCTTTATTTAGAGTGGTACCTTTCTCTTCATTATTTTTATTATCTTGATCACAAATAGGGTGGTCATGAAATTTCCCTTGATCCTAGATAGGTTTTTCACGCTTAAATGTTTCATTTTGTGAAGAAGACAAAGATACAGATGGCCCATCATCGTAAAGAAAAGGAAAAATTGATCTTAATGACATTTTTTTAGATAATGTATGCTTTTATTTTTACTCATCCTTCTTTAAGTTTGATCTGTCATAATTATGAGGAAGCTTAGCTCCTGATTGAGTAAAATTCAAGAAATATGCTTCTTTATCCCTCTTCAAAATTAATCACATTGTTTCCATAAATATGGGATCTTGGGATGCTTCCAAAGTTTCATCTTTAGAAACTTCATCATTTTGATTCCTATGGAGATTTTGATAATTATTCTCCACCATAGGATTGATTCGTTTCTCAAATAGAATCATCATTATTGATATTTTTGAAGATTCTGATCTATCTGTTTCACTAACAAAGAATAACTCCAAAAAGGGTATCAAAATATGATTTCAAAATTGTTCCAAACCCTCGAGAAATTCTCCCTATTTTCCCTTCTTTATTTCTGGGCATCACTTCCTTGTGTGTAGGCGCGACTTAACTGTTCAGAGGTGTTAACTAGAATTTGTCTATGCGACACTCTATAGTTAGTAGGTGGCATTTTCCTGTTGGTAGGCATTGTTTTAATGTTTCTAGGCATCACTATCCAGTGAATTACGTAGTGTTTAAAATATGCCAGGCATTTTTTCAGAGTTGCAGGCCTTATAGAATTGTCTACAGGTGTTGTTTAACTGCTCATACGCGGCATTTTGCAGATCAAAGTTTATTTTGTCAATTTTTTTGGTTTTTAAAAGTTTAAGGGTTATGATCAGGTCTGCCAGAGACTATTATTTCTTGAAAAGTAAATACAAACTCAGCACACACATCAAATTTGCATCATGTCCCTAAAAAAATGCTACGTATATTTTCTTAGTTGTTTTCACAAGTATAAAACAAGAATAACTTCCACGCAATCTACCTAGAGTCAGATTTGGCTTTTAACACTTGGCTCTAAAAGGTAGGATTGCAAATTATATAGGATTTATTGATCACCTTTTTTCTAAATCATGTCAAATCCTTTTACCCCTTGTGGTCTTCCCACATGCACAAAAGTATGATTTTGCACAATCCCGAAGGACTACTCGAGGAAGTGAAGAAATTCGCACACAATCTAATCACCTTCCCATTAAGGAAGAATGCATTTATTTATAGTGGTTTGAATAGTATCATAGAAAAAATGATTTTTTCCCACTTTGGGTCATTCCCTCTCACCGTCCTCATAAGGAAATTCTCGGGAGGCAGGCCCTCTAAATCTCTACTTTAACTAGCATATATAGGAGAGTGATAAAGTGAACTTGGTTCAACAAGTTTGGGAATTTGATTCACTTAAAAAGTGAAGAGTATATCCCTATTTTTATTCCTTGTTCAAAAAACTTCAAGCAACAATGATTCTTTTTCAACCTCATTACAAAGAGGTTCTTATAATTGAATTGTTTGGTTAATTATCCTCCCTTTTTTTTGACTACCCAAACTTGACACTTTTGGCTTTTTGATCAACTTCAAATAGTTGAGAGCATATACATAATGTATCATTTGAATGGAAAATAATAGGGTGTCCCTAATTATACTATATTCAAAGAATTTGCCACAATTTAATCAATACAAGCTTGTTAAGTAGAATACCTTATTTTGAAGCAAGCAAAGGCTAGGCACTTTTTTGAGTTTTTGTTTGTTTTTCAACTTAACTAGTGACGATCATTCCCTCTCTGGCTCCTCCAACAAGTTAGTCAACACAAAAGCCAAAGTGAAGAGAACTTGAAATCAAATTGACAAAACACCTAAGTTCTTGTCATAAAATTCCTCAAATTAAGTTTAAAGAACCTAAAGCATAAAAATCAATTTAAAGTAGGGAAATTCTTTTTGTATGCACTACTAACTTTCAAGCAATGACCATACAAATTCTCTTCTACCTTTAAATTTGCTAAAATATTGGCACTACACAAATCTTTAGAGTACTTTTTGAGATCTCTTACCTCTTTGCTTTCTTTTGTAACTCTGAATTTTGGTTTCTACACCTTTGAATGCTTTTTCATTTGTAGAAAAAAAAACACAGACAGAGAGTCAAAAATCAAAATTTAAGGATTTAACAACTAAAGAATATAAAAAGAAGAAAATGACATTTAACAGCTAGTAGGCATGATTTAAATTGTTCCTAGGCATTATTTAAAATTGCATAAGCATTTCTTTCCAATGAACTAGATGTTATTTAACTCTGTTAGGCGTAAATCTTTAACTGACAGGTATGACAGAAAGTCAAAATTGCATAAAAGAAAAGCTACTAGGTGTCATTTAAAGCTTTGTAGGTGGCTTTTCCTGAAGCATAGGTGGTGCTTTACTATCACATGCATGAAAATTAATCTCACAGGCGACAAAAAAGGAAAAGACAGAAAAGAAGGATTTCTGTAGGCATCAGTTAACTTCTTTTGAAATGTGTGTAGGCGTCACTTCCCTGGAATTCTGCAAAATTTGCACAAAGTGAAGCAAAACACATACAAAAACTTTAAAAATGATGAAAAAGAGGCCTAAAGCCCCATGGTGGGTGTCATTTGTGTGTGAAATTAATACACCTTCATGAGATTTATTTATTTAGCTACAATTCTATGGAAAAACATAAACAATTTAAACTAAAGAATGGCAATTAAATCACTAAACATCCCATGGTTCTCTAACTAGTATGCTAGTAGAGATCTCAGCCTTAATCTCTACTAGTGATAATCCTATATTGAGAAATTGATACAAAAATATGCCTAATCTATCTCAATTCTCTCAAATGATCATGATTGTGAACTCAAATGCACATGAAATACTCTCCATAATGCTCAATTTTCTATGAAATGTCCTATAGGTGTGATGCTTTGCATTCGAATTTTCTAGGATTACTTATTCTTGAAAATGGCTTGTATTTATAGTAAATTCTCAAGGGTAGGGAGTAGATTTACTTGATCATGATTAAGCCTTGGTTGAGTGAAAGGCTTTGAGATGGTTTCAAATAGGGGGACAATTTAAATGGTTGTCTCAAAGGTTGAGACAAAGGGACAAATTTGAGTGATTGAGATTCAAAGTTGGAAATGAGTGATTGAGATTCAAATTTAGGAGTGATCCATGTGCTTTTGTGTTCTCAATTCCCATTGGTTGCTCAAATTCATGTTGAAAGATATTAGGATTATTTCATTCAATCAATTAATTAAATTAGACATGTAAGGATGAATAGGTTCAATTTGATTTTTGATTTAAAACTATATAATTTTAATTGATCCTTTTAGGCTTATATTTGATTATTTGATGTCATGATTAATTAATCCTTTGATTTAACTTGATTTTGTCCACTATGATTGATAAATGTCCATTTGAAATAATTTTGATCCATTTTGAAGCATTTGGCTGAGATTTACAGATTTGGTTGATTCTAAGACACCTACCCAGTTTTAGGTGTCTACAAGAAGGAAGTGTGGAGATGTGAGAATCATGATCAAATAGAAAAGGATAGGTTGATCTTAATGAGGATTCATCGGATGAAGTATCCTTTTCCTTCTTGTTTAATTCCTGAAGTTCAGATTTCAAAGATTCAAGTTGTTTTGATAAAGTTTCCATACGAATCTCTTCTTTGCTTTTAGACATTGTAAGATTGTCTTGATGTACTTGCTTAGAAGATTAAAGAGGAGGTATGATGAATCAGTTGATTAATTTAAATGAATTGAAGTGATGTCTAAAGTGCTGACTAAGTCCAAGACCAAAGGACAAAATAGATAATGTCTAACTGAGAGAGAGAAGCAATGACTCCGATCTTGAGTCAAGGTTGATTAACCTGCTTTCACAACTTAGGAGAAGGACATCATAGACAAAGATGATAAGATTGAAATAGATAATGGGTCACTTGGACTAGCACAACAAAGTCATATTTTGAGACAACAAGTGACTCAAATGGTCAACAGATTGCAGTCAAAGACAAATGAGTAGTGATGTTGGTAAGAACACAAATTTGAGAAAGTCTAGATAGAATCAGTGCGACAGAAGATAGAGTTGGATAGAAATTCAACTAATTTCAGAGTTTGATAACAGATGTAGAAACTTGGACAATAGTTGATAGCTAACACCTAGAAGTGCATATTTTGAATCTAAATGATCATTTTGATGTTTGTTTGTTTGTTTTGATGCTTCACTCACGCAAGACACGTCAAGCAAAATATTTGTTGTAAAAAGAATAGAGACGCCACAATTCTAGGTAAGATAAGGCAATATCTGTTGAATTCACACTTGAACCAAAGTTTAGCCATGCCTACTCATAGTGGAAAAATTAGAAGCTTGGAGGAATGGGATCCTCCTTACAGTGCACTCACTTCTCAGGCACACCAAGCTTTGAATCCCAAGGGTAATGACTTCCCAAGGGACTGTTGTCTCTACTAAGAGCCGTAAAAGTGTAGGACATCTTAGTCAGTCTCTGACCTTCCGTACCAGTAGATAGAGGGATTTTGGTCACTAGAACAAAGATTTTAGTAAGGGTATCCGTTCATGTGTTTATTCTTGTGGCAGATTAGCTCCGTTATGGAGGCCTCCTAGCCTACAAAAGTTACATTCTATAGGCTTTTATGCACCACAAAGGTACTTAGGGAGATCTTCTTCCCAGTATAATATATTCAACACATGTTCACTGTGAGATTAATCACAATGACATTATTTATATACTGGTTCAAAAGGGCTTGGACTTAGCCTGTTACCGGCTGGGCAATCCACTCTCACCGACTTTGTTAAAGCTCTTGGGAGGTAGCCATGCTAAAGGATTTGTATGGATTTCTCTTTCATCCAAGATCTGTGAAGGCGAGGGGAGAGGATACATCCATGCAATTCCTTAGGATTACAAAACTAGAAGACACTTAAAAAACATAAGAAAATGACAATAATGTTTCTTGATTTCTGATCATCCCAAAAGGGCGAGAGCATAGTTTCCTGACATTATTTTCATCCCTAAAAACCAAAGAGAAGTTCATTTTAAAAATTCTTGCATGTGCGTTCCTATTTTAATAAAAAAAAAACAAGATGCAAGCACAATGTTTAGCATTCTATCGATCAAGACAACTTGTAAGATGATTCGTTAATATTCTGTATTTTTAGTCTTCTTTTTCAATGTCCTGCAAACCACTATTAGGTTGTAATCAACAAGATAATCCAAAGAACAAAAAATCCCAAAAATTTTCAACGTTAGAAAAATCATAAAATCAAAAATCTTATTTCATATTCAGAAACTAGACAAAACATCACGCACTTTCAAAATAATTTGCATCCAAAAAGGTTACTGTATGAGCCTGTACGAGGTTCTAGAAGTTTTAAAATAGGGGATTAAGTAGGTACAGTCATCAAAAAGTGAAATTACCAATAAATCCAAAAATAAAAACTAGAAAATAACTTCACCACAGTGATCCTTGAAGAATTCTACCCAAAATTTAAAAAAAAAATGCTCAAAAAAAGGAGTTAAAACAAGCAAGTTATGGGGGTTTGAAAATAGGCTGCAAATCTAAAAACTCATATGGTGAAGGCTATAATTTTCAAATATCCAATGACATCATCATTTTACAAATTTAAATTTCATGGTCACAAGGTCGTCGAAAGAAGCCAATATCCCCTGTTGTTGACGGTTAGATAGCTGTTATTTTTAACATAGCAAAATTTCCTCTGTGGTAAAAAAACACAGCTTGGATGCATGCAAGTATGGTAGATGATTGTACCTTTGTCCATGCCCATCACTTCCATGCCCACTCAAGAAGAGAGGGAAAATACTAAAAAAATTGTCGATTCATAGTTTATAACAGTCAATTACATTTTGTATAAAGGTTTTTAGAAAATATTTTAACAAATGAATTTAATGCAAATCCACAATCATGGCACCCACATTCATCACCAAGTACAAACTACAATTCCTCATTATTCTATGTTGGATTCCCTATGAGAGGCTATTGGGCATGGAATAGAGTTGAGCTGGAGAGGCTAGAGGGCTATGGGTGAGGAGTGGTGGCGCGAAAGGGGAAGCGTGGGTGGTTAGGAAGTGGAGGGATGATGGTGGAGGGAGGTTGGAGAGGAAGTGGGTTGGGAGATGGCATAGCACTGGTTGACTATAGTACAGGGTTGAGTGAAGGATGTGTAGGGTAGGGGAAGCAGTGGGGTAGGGGACGCAGTGAAAGGAGGGGCAGTGGAGAGTTGTAGCGTGGGGTTTTTGGGAGATGGTGGAGTGGAGGTAGAGTGGAAAATGCGGGGATTTGGGAGAGGTTTGGGGCACATGAGAAGAAGCTTGGGAAAGTACTATGGGAGTGGTTGAGTGTGGTGAGAAAGGGAGATGTGGCAGAAGGTAGAAGGGAAGATGGATGGGAGATGGGAAGGTTAACATGGGTTGTGCGTAGTGCAGTGAGGGAGGGTGGGGAGAAGGAAGGGAAGCACAAAGGAAAGTGCGGGTGGGTGAAGCACAGTCAAAGGGTGGCTATGGGATATACAGCATGGGGATGGGGTTAGTTTTATTAATCCCACATGCATAGGGTTTTGAAAACTAGAATGGTATTTATAGAATGTCAAATACTTAATGTGTAAATAAAAAGAATTGGTAGTAATGGACTTCCCAATTGGAATGAAATGCAAATGAATGTGCATGCATAATAGGATATAAAGGGTATTGGGGGTGTATCTGTAAAAAATATTTTTTTTAGAAATTCTCCCTTTGTCTACATGCAAAGGCTGCCTCAGTGTGTGTATAATAGAGGTTTTCTTGATATACGTGTAGAAGGTCATACGACCTCTATATGCAAAAAATTTTGCCACAGATTTAGTTTTGGGTGGATATATGCATATTTATAGTCGTTTCAAACTAAAATGACAACCCAGACATGGTGGTGGGGTCAGATTTTGCTCAAAGTGAGACATAAAACAAAGTTGATAGAAAATAAGAAATATGAGGCCAGAAATTAAATCTTCTGCCCACGGTGGGCGCCAGAAATGTATACGCTAAATGTGGGCCTCTTACTTAGCCATACACTTCAACATAGTCATTGTTCATCAGTCACAGACAAAAATGAATATAGATTTATTCATCCTGCATGCTTGGATGAGTCGACATATTGCCTCCTATTTAGATAGGGTTTTGAGTAGCTCTCAAATTTTGAGGATCCAACAACCGAGACCAATATAAGAATGGAGGATTTAATCTAGAAATGCAAGTGCAATGTCTAATTTAGAAATGAGAATGTGAGATTAATCTAGAAGTGAACATGCAATATTAATCTAGAAATGAGATTAAACTAAGAAGCTTGAAAGAAGCTAAACTATGCATGATTAATCTATAAATGGCATTAATCTATTGAAATAATGAAATCTTGAATGCACAAATATGAGTTAGAAATCTAGCAGTGATTCGACACTTCAACAATGCATTCTCTTTTTTTTGAATGATAAATAAGAGAGTTATTTTATAGGATGAGAGTCTAGTTAAGAATATCAAGTTTCCTTTGAGAGAAATAGTGAATTGTTGTCTTTTTGAGTGAATGAAGTAGATAATTGATTTGTTGCACTTTTGAATCTCAGCCAACTCAAAGTTTCTATTTCTGAACTCAAGTGAGGATTTTGGAGAGATTATTTGATTAAATAAATGAAATATGACCTGATAAATGCACTTTCTCAATTATTTGAATAATTAAATTCAATTATTGAAATAAGGATATTTATTCAATAATCAAATATTATTTAATTCTTTTTTAGGTATTTTAGCTAAAAGGGTGAATTTAATTTAATTAAAGTGCTGGGAATTTGTAATTAAATTAATTCGATCATGGGGTTTATTTAGCCAATTGTAATTCATATTTAGAAATTGAATATAGTATGTGATTGATGCAGATTTAGGGTTTTCTACATTTGACACTTGAGTCAAGTAGAGTCAGTCAATACTCAGAATTGCCTAGTACAATAGGACTTTGATGATTCAGAAAGTTGACAAATGCAACAAAATTGGTTGAGGTTCCAAGATGCCAATTTTGGGGTGTTACAAGAAGATGCTTGCTACCTTGCAGGGTGTGGGTTTGGCATAGTTAATGACTTCATCTATACAAGAAGTCATTGATAATGTGTATGGTCACTTAAGTGTCAGGGTCTTGAGAGACTGCTAGGAAAAAAATTAAGGGTTAGACGTATATGATGACACCTTCCTATACATAAGCTAGGCTACCTACATGTGTCAGATGCCTCTGGGTTAGTGAGTCATAACTCATAGCTTGATTTGTACATTTTGACTTAGTGATCTTTCAGGATCCCCTTGCTTAGATGATCCTTTATTTTTTGGTTGATATCCGAGTGGGGTCTACTTGTTATCTCCTCAGCATGGTGGGGTGGGCTGTTACAGTTCCACATGGACATGTGGTAGTGATTATTTACCATTTGATATTCCACATTTGTGTGCCAGTGCTAGATGTATCATGTTTCTTTTGTACATATCTTACTTTGATGGAGGTTTTGATCTTATCATTTATTTATTGTACATGTATTTATTGTATTGCATGTGATACTTGATCTTGGATAACTGTAATCTTATTGTATTTAAGTGATTACCACATACCCTATGATATGTGTAGAGGATGTAGATTTGATGTATACATGAGGGTATCAATTGTATCTTGTAATTATTTCATTGATGTTATTATGTAATCTATTTTTAATAATGAGAATCTTTTGTTAGAGATATTTGGTCTTACATAATTCTACGTCATGGAACCCTTGAGTCTTGTAAGCTATGCTTGTATGTGCTCATGTGAGTATATGGTAATTGCTTCTGCTTTATTGTATGTTCTTTTTTGTAAACTTAAAAAAAAAAATCCTGCAAACATAGTATCATGTTTAGGTTAAATCCTCTTGGGTTCCCTGGTGGGGTGTTACATGGTCTATAAGGAAAAATTATGATACCATATGAGACCACATTTTTCCAAACGCTTGTTCTTATATTTCATATTGTGATCAAGTGTTTAATGAGACTTCACTTGTAAGGGGTATTCAAACATGAAAAATCTCCTACATTTGTTGTATGAATCCCACGATCATCACATTGCATGAAATTCCATCTCTTTTATTCTTTCTTTCAAGAATCTCATAATATATCTCTGCAAATTGATCATATAAATAGCAACTGGCCTCTCGAACTGACCTTAAAAATTGATCCAAAAGCTTCCAGAAGAACCCAAGTCTAGAATATTTGGAGATATTCATATATATTATTACTCTACAAAAAAAATCTTCACGATGCTTCTTGAAGTGAGATATTTTAATCCCCAAAGGTGACCATTTATTATATCTACTAAAACACTTGTGAAAATAATGGAAATTGAGTTTGGAATCAACCTTGAAAGAATGCTAAATAATGCATTGAGTAGCTGCAACTGGGAACATAAGGTCAATAAGGTATAGGGAGCATATGCACCAAATTGATTTTCCAACTACCTTCATACTCATAATAAAAATGATGAACAAAGATGACAACTCTGAAATTGTTATACAACTGAAAGTTGAAGACTAAATAAACAGGATTTGGATTAGCCCTTCTAAAAATAGAAAACCATGTCTTGAGGCCTAATCCTTGATCTTGGTAGTATACTGATATACAAAGATCATAATAATCCAACTCATTTGTTATAAAGTTCAATCGGCACCAAAAGTTTAACCTATAAAGTTAGCCCTCTAGAAGATTTCACTACTGCACCCATTGAAAAATGAATAAATCCTCATTAGATTTGACTCCACAAACCAATCAAATGAAAACCTCTTGATTTGAAACCATGGATATAGATTCACTTACATAGAGAGAATTTTTTTTTTCAATTATCTTGTTATGATCATCATCTGGTTAATCAATATGAATCCCTAAAGCTAGCCTCTTACCAACTTTCTGATTTCAAAATCAATAACACTGCATAAAGTTGATTTGGAATTCACTGACAAAACCGATAAAAGGGATCGACCAAGGTCTTAAAATATTCATGGGGGAACCTTGTCATGATTACAATATAGGGGAGCATTCAATTCTCCATGATATTTAAAAAGGTACAAATAGTGGAACCTCAAAGTAGGGTACTTCATTGTTCTGCATTTCACACTGAGAATCAACATAAATTGCAAATAAAATGGTTTTGGTATACTTATCATTTGAACTCATAGGGATTTGAAAACAAAAATTGAGATTCTCTCTCATGCCTACAACACCTTGTAACAATCCATGTCATGAGGAATTTTTTGTATTTTTTATGTTTTTTCTTTAGATAAGTGGGGTACACTGCACAGGTCAGGCATAGAACCTTTTGAGGTGAATGATATTGAAGGGAAAATTCAAAGGTTCTCCTTCTAGAGTTGATAATTCATATTCCCTTGACCCAAAGTTTGCTGTGATGACATAAGGGCCTAACTATGTAACCTGGAACTTACCCTTGTTTTCCTTATCTGTGCCTATCTTCTGATTCTCTTTGAGGATTAGATCTCCTACCTATAATTTTCATGGATGGATTTTCTTATTATAGCTTCTCTTGAGTCAGTTTTGATAGAAAAATAGGTGGTCGTAGGTTTGCTGGTGCTTCTTATCTAATAGGTCCAATTGCATAAGTCATGCCACATGGTAGTCTTTTTCGGTGGTTAGGTTCTTGAGTGACACACACAATGATGGGAGTTCAACCTCAATTGGTAAGATGACCTCAACACCATAGACAAGTAAGTAGGGAGTGGTGCCTATGGGAGTGCGGTAGGAAGTGCGGTATGCCTAGAGGGTGAGATTGATTTGGAAGTGTTAGTCACGACCAATATCATTATCAACCTTTTTGAGGATTTTGAGGAGGGTTTTGTTAGTTGCCTCAGCTTGGCCATTACCTTGGGGGAAATATAGAGTGGAGAAGTGGTGATGGATATGGAGGAATTCACATAGATCTTCTACATGATATTTTTCAAATGGCATATCGTGATCTATGAATATGGTTGAAGGAATGTCTAAGATGGAGACGATAGGGTAAAGGATGATTTTTGAGATTTGGACACATGTCGTAAGGGTGAGCGGGATTGATTTAAACCACTTTGTGAAATATTATGTGCCTATGATAATATACATGTGTCCTTCTAAAGATAAGGGGTGATATTACCAATGAGGTCAAAACCCCATAAAGAGAATGACCATGGAGGTGTGATGGGATGCAGATCTTGTGTTGGAGCATGAATCAAATTAGCATGTTGTTGATAAGGTAGGAATTTCTTAACAAATTCATAGGCATCTTGTTCCATCATAGGCCAATAGTATCCTACTCTTAGAAGCTATTTGGCTAAGACCATGCCACTTGTGTGGGCACCATAGATTCCAGCATGTACTTCCTATAAATCTTGGGCGGCCTCATTTGCGTCTAAAAACCTAGAGAGAACATTATGATAACTTCAACGATATAGGGTATTTTCTATGAGGGTATAGTGGGATTCTCTATGAATGAGGTTCTGGCATTGGGTGTTTGTGAAATGGGGAGATATGATACCATTCTTTAGATATGCATGGATGTTGTGGTACCATGGGGACTGAAGACCAACCAAGACACATACTATTTTGGAATCAATGTTTTCGTAAGATGGTGCATGAAGTTGTTCAAATAATAATTCATAGTGTTACATCCCAAGGAATCTCTAGGAGGGAGCCAATAGTGGTCATTATATCTATAGCTTTATTTTGTAATCTAGGCACTTGGGTGATCTGTAAGTTCAGGATGTGTCATTTCATTTTGTCGACCATCTCCTTGTAAGGTAATAGCTTGTCATCCTTTGTTTGAAACTCATCTAGAAATTTTTTTATGATGAGTTGTGAGTCTCCAAAGACATGTATTACTATGATATGCCATTGGATTTTTGTTATGAGCCCAGCAATGAGTGCCTCATACTCTATGATGTTATTTGTGTAGGCGAATCCCAATTTGAATGATTTGGGGATGTAGTCAACTTGAGGACTAAAAAGAGTATTCCTACCCCTTAACCATGAGTTGTGTAGGATCCGTAAAAGTAAAGCTTACAGGTTGGTTGTTCTTCAACCATGCACAGATGTTCATCTAGAAACTCCATGACCAAGGGGTAGGCATCCACCAATGGTGCCTCTATTAACTGATCGGTGATAACTTGTCCTTTGATTTCTTTTATGTCTACATATTGGATGTAAAATTCAATTAATAGCATTACCCACTTTTCCATGTGACCTATAAGAGTGGTTTTGGATAGTAGGTATTTAAGGGGGTCTACCTTGGAGATGAGCTTTACCGTATGACTAAGCATGTAATGGAAGATTTTTTGAGTAGTGAAAAATACTTCTAGGCATGCTTTTTCCATGGGTGAATAATTGATCTCATAACCTATTAGAGTATGAATGATGTAGTAGATGGCCCTTTATTTTCAGTTATCGTTGAGCTGAGAAAGATGTTCCCCTAGTGCTGTAGTAGTGGTAGAGATGTAAAAAATGGGTTGTCTCCTCTGTGTTGGTGGTACCAAAATGGGTGGGTTTGCTAGATACTCTTTGATTTTGTCAAATATTTTTTGACATAATTAATCCTATTTAAAATTGGTATCTTTTCATAGTAGGTGATTGAATGGCTGACACTTTTTTGTGAGCTGAGATATGAAGAAACACATAGATTGTAGTTTTCCCTAAAGACTACATAGTTGTTTGAGTTTTCTTGGTGGGCATTTCCATGATAGCCTTTACTTTCTTTAGATCTATTTATATGCCTCTTCTTGATACAATGAAGCCCAAGAGTTTTCCAGATGTAACCCCAAAAACACATTTCTTTGGTTTGAGAATCAAGCCATAGTGATTGAGCATACACATTCTAGCACATTCAGGTGATCTTCTCTCTTTTTTTATTTGGCTAGAATATCATCCAGATAGTCTTCCAAGATCTTGTAGATCATGTCATGAAAGATAATACTCATGGCTCTTTGATAGGTTTCTCCTGCGTTCTTTAAACCAAATAGCATCATATTGTAGCATAATCTACCCTGGGGGGTTGTAAATGTTGTCTTGTGCTAATCTTCTTCGTCTATATGAATTTGATTATTTCCAGAGAAATCATCCATGAGTGATAGAATCTCATGTCTAGCGATAAGGTATAATATCATATCAATATTTTGCAGGGGGAAATCATCCTTGGGGCATGCCTTATTGAGATCCCAAAAATGTGTGCATATTCTAATTGATTTGTCTTGTTTGGATGTGGGCACCATGTTGGAGATCCACTCAGAGTAGTCAATGGCATGGATGATCTTAACTAGCAGGAGTTTTTCTAATTCTACCTTAACCAATAGTGCCACTTTAGGGTACATCTTTCAGAGATTTTATTTAGTAGGCTTGATATCCATGTCTATTGCTAGATGATGCAAAACTAGACCTAGGTCCAATATAAGCATGTGAGAATAGGACCATACAAATTTGATTATAGATTCTCAAAGGAGAGAAGTGAGTGTTATTTCTTTAGCTTCTGATAACGATGTTGGGATGTAAGTGATTCTGGGATTTTCTATGGTGCCCGGGTTGATATGTTTAGTTTATTCTATAAGAATAGATGATTTCTTAGGTCTATAATCATGGATGAGAGGAAGAGGAGGACCTTCAACCTCTGGTGCCTTAGAGATTTTTTCAATAGTAGATACGCCCTTTATTTTTACTTTTTTTTTGTGATCAGATAGTGCCCTAGAAGGGTTTTCACCAAGAGATCCATTTTTTTCATTTTAATTTTAATTTTCATCTTTTATTTTGCAATTGAAGACCTCCTCTTCTCCAAAATATGCCTTGGGTTCTAGTTTTTATACGTGTGCCAAATTGTGCCCTTAATCAGGTTGTTGTTGTGTTTCCCCCATGAATCTCAGTAGTGCATCCCCCCTTTAGAACTCATCGATATGTATGAAACTTGTTTGGTCCCAGTATATGAGTTAAGGGTGGATGAGGGGAAGTTTAATGAATTTTATGGAGATTTGGTAGAGGATAGAATTTCCAGGGAAGGTTTCATCAACAAAGATATCATCATAAGATTTCTTTATTTCCTCTTTGGGGATGTCTTCAATCTCAACAATTTTGCCTAGGGGATTATAATAAGTGTATTTGTTCAAATTGGTGCCCCTAATCATGTCTATGCCAAAGCCTAATCCTTGATTTATTGGTAAGTAGGGAGGCTCAATAGGAGCCTTTATACCACCCTCTTTGCAGCTTAAGGCAACCCCTTGGTAGTTCCACCTTTTTGTTGCTAACTTGTGGGAGTGTGGATATTTGCGTTTAAAAAAACCAAGGATATTTTTGTCAAGGGCTTGAGGATCCTCATATAACTAGTTGTTGATGTCAGGTTCCATTTCCTAGCTATTTAGGATGCCATGGAATACAAATGAGCCCATATGTGGTGATTTTGGTTCATGTAGTTCTGATGTTTCTTGGTGGGATGGGTGTCCTCTTGTATTTGGTTCCATAGGCAAGGTTCCAACTACAAATGCGTCTGATAGGCCATATTATATAGAGACTTTATTGTTGATCTTGATAGTGGAGAGAGTGGATGAGAGAATGGTTTTAGGATCAGAGTGGGATTTGGAGGAACTGGACATAGAGATAGTAATCTCAATCCCATGACAATGATTTGAGTGTGGGAATGAAGCTTCCAGCACATGACAGTATGTGAAGGGTTGGGGATTTGTGCTGATGGGGATTTCAGTGCCATTGTATGGGAATTTTATGCACTCATGAAAGGTGGACAGAATGGACCATATGGAGTGAGTCTAGGGGCATCTATGGTGGCTTTTTAAGTGGAGGTCAAGATCAACAATATTGTATTTTGTACTAGTGGGCCCAACTAGATGGGCAATGAGATGGTGCCTTCAGATGTGAATTCTAGATTGTCATAAGCTTTGATGGTAATGAAATCGTTCATTATGTATATCTCAGTATACCCCACTTGTTTGGTGAATTTTAACATGCATATATTAAGGGTCGAACCATTACCTATCATGACCCTTTTGATGCAGAAGTTGTTAACCATGATAGGGGTGCAGAGAGGGAGATTGTGGTTGGGTTCAAAGGATGGCATATCTATTGGTTTGAAAGAGATTCCATGAGATTCTAACAGATGGATTATGAGGTTCTGGAATTGGGTAGGGTCCATGTTGATGGGTACATGTGATTCTTGTAAGTCTTTGTTGAGGATTTCTTGGTGGATGGGTGAAGTGTGGAGGAGATCTAGGATGGAAATTTGGGCAGGGGTATTCCCCAAGTGTTCCAAGAGATTATATTATTCCTTAGAGGAGGGAGAAACATTAGCACCTATGACAAATATCCTTCATCGACATTTGGTGAGTGCACACTGGCTATCTATGCCTTTGACATGGATTACGTTAACTAATGGTTCAACTTGGGAGATGCAACCAATGAACTTGTTGTAGTTGATGTATGTAGTGGTATATTATTTTCCATTAGCATGATCTCATTACTTTCCCTTCCCTTGATTTAGGGGTGGAGAAGGATTGGCGAGCCCTTTACCAGAGTTGTGTTGTGGAAACACATTTTGGTACATTTATAGGTTGGTGTTTGGTGAAGTTTGGGCTAGTGCATAGATGGTGATCTCCTCTTTTTCTATGAGGTCTTTGATATAGTGTTTGAGCTTCATGCACTTTACGGTGGCATGTCCCTTAACACGGTGACAGTCAAAGTACTCATTATCTTTGTACCACGCGGGTTTGAAAGTTGACTCTTCAAAGGGTTGGGTCTATAAATATACAATAAGATTGGCCTTAGCCATTCTATGGAAGATGACATCTATGGCTTTACCTAAAGGGGTGAACATGATTTTCTTCATATTTTGGGCTCATGGTTTGGGTTGTCCTTATGGGATGAATATGGCATTTTTGTGATTTTTTGGTGGTTAGTATTTTGGCTGATAACTCATTCCAGAAGGTGGGTATGTTGGTGAGGCTTATTAGCATGTGGTTTGTTGATATGCTAGTGTGGGTTGCTAATATGTTGGTGTGGGTTGTTGATATGATAGTGTCAGTTGCTGATATGCTGGTGTGAGGGATTTAGGACCGGCTACATCAATCTGGACATGTTTGGTATCCATGGCACCATCACTCACTGTACCCTTATTCTTATTCCAATAATGGGATCAATCATTATTAGTCCTATCATTTTGGGGTCTTGTATAATGTTTGATGGTACCATCATCTAGGAGGCCCCTTTTAAGATCCATTCCCTTTTCTTCGATCTCTTTGATAAGTTTGCAAGCAGTTCATGTTCATATGGTGGGCTAGCTTAGGATGTAGATTATTAATAAACATATTTGTTAGGTTAATTTTAGGGGGTTGATATGAAAGTCTTTTGGTGCACCCCTAAAATCTCTAAAGGTAATCTACTAAACTTTCCTCACCTTTCTATTTGGAGTTACACAGGTCCAGGAGAGATAGTTTAAACTCGATATTGTGCGCATATTGGTATACAAACTTCTCAGATAGTTCTGCACATGTGGAAACCATTACGTAAGGGATCTTATAGAACCATTCAAGGGTGGTTCCCCCTAGTCTCTTTGGGAAGAGGCACATTAGGTACTTATCAATGTATGCAACCTCTTGGCATCCCATGTAAAACTCTTTAATGTGGCTGACAGGATCTCCCCTTCCCCGACATTTGTAAAATTTTGGGGTCTCAAAGTGTTTGGGGATGGATATCGCCATGATGAAGTAGTCAAATGGATATTCTAACACAAGGAGGGTTAGTAAATAGGGCTAGAGGAACTCCCAGATACCAAACCTACTTGTAGAATCACAAAATAGAAGCTTAAACACAAAAAATGAGAGTAGGAATGTAGAGTCTTTTCATTAAATCATCAAACCTTACACATTTCGGGCTATAAGGCCTTCTCAATTATGGCCAAATACATTCAAATCTATTATAGAATAGTCCTTAGACATGCGAGGTCACAAGCCCTTGATCCAAATCCACTATCTACATCTATTGACTCCCTATCTAAGAACATAATACTACTTTTATACAAAAGGCTACCAAAAAGGTCGGCCCCAAAAGATTCTAAGATCCAACATAGGAAACATCAACAACCCAAATTTAGGTCTACAGTATCCCAATGAGAGGCTCCAACATTAATTATGCTACAAAAATTAAATTCACATGTCAGCCACCAGATCCAACATCCAAAAACCAACTTGGTGAGAAAGACTACCGAGCAACAGAGACCAATAAGTGAAACCACCAAGCAATCATGAACAACCACCAAGACCCATCGCTGAAGCTATCCAAAATAAGTAACCAAGATTTATCAGTGAAATGAACCAAAAAACCTTCAACCAACCAAACAAGATCAGTTGCCGAGTAGTCCCCAACAAGCTACCAAACCCAAACAAACATATTTTTGGTTGGTATAGGATTGCCAAGAACCCAAGATTCTCCTACATCAGACACCTGGTGTCAATATAAATGATTCTTCTAATCATGAGTGTAGTAAAACCTAAACTATATCCAACTCAGATTGAGAAATCCATGTAGAGTCTTCAATTGGTTTGTTCTTCCACTTTACCAAGTATTTCATGTAGTTATTTCCTTTGGTTCTTTTGTCAATTCTTTCGTCCAAAATATATTCAACTTCTTATATCTATTTCTTAGGATAATTTCTATGCACTATCACTTCTTCATCAGGTTCATGATACTCATACAAATCTAAAATGTTGAATATAGGTGATATATCCATGTCATCAGGTAATTCTACTTCATAAGCATTTCCACTGTCAAACTTCCTCAATATCTTGCAAGGACCAAATTTCTTCATCTTCAATTTACCATATGTTCCAACAAGAAATTTTCCTTTCTTCAAATGAACCATTACTTCATCATCACTCTCAAAAGTCTTATGTCTTCTTGATCTATCTGTACTATCCCTATATTTTTGATTACTTTTCTCTAACTTATGTTTCACTTCCTCATGCAATGTTTTCATAAACTCAGTAAATTATTCTCCTTAAGAACTTTTCATCTCTTCACCAACAATATATCTCAAATCTAATATACCTCTCAGTTGCATGCCAGTAGTAATCTGAAAAGGTGTCTTTCTAGTACTCCTATTCACTAAATTATGATATGCAAACTCTTCTTGTGCTAACATCAAATACCAATTACTCAGTTTATCTCCTGCTAAACATCTCAACAATTTACCCAAACTTATGTTTACAACCTTTATGTCTCCATCAGTCTATGGATGAAATATAGAACTATACTTCAACTCGGTGTGTAGATTCTTCCAAAGTGTTTTCCAAAAATATCCAACAAACTTACTATCTCAATCAGAGATGATACTCCTTGGTAATCCATGCAATCTGACAATCTCTTTTGAAGAAAAGATCTATATACACTACATCTGATGTTTTTCTAAATGGTATGAAATGTTTCATCTTAGAAAATCTATCCACAACAATAAATATATAATCATTACCTCTTGCTATCCTCAGTAAGCCAAGGACAAAATCCATGTTGATATCACTCCAAGGTTTCTTAGGAATAGAAATCGGTGTATACAAACCATTATTCTAACTTACTCCTTTTACAACTTGACAAACTCCACAACTCTTCACAAATGTATGAACATCCTTATACAATTGAGGCCAAAAATACCTTTCCTTACCCAAACTCAATGTCTTATCAATACCAAAATGTCTAGCCAAACCACTACTATGTTTTTCCTTTATCAAATTGGTTCTCATTGATCCTCTCAGTATACATAACTGAATACATATGAAAAACATATCCTCTTGAATGAAATAGTCTTCATAATTACTCAGTTGATCTAGAATAGGTTCTCTACACATTCTCCATGCCTCAGAAAAATTAGGGTCACTTTCATAAAAATGTTTCATATCATCAAACCAAAAACCTCAATTCTCATTTCAGTCAACAAATATATTCTTCTACTCAATGCATCAGCAACTTGGTTAGAAACTCCACTCTTGTGCTTTATCACAAATGTGAAACTCTGCAAATACTCTATGCATTTCATATATCTCCAATTAAACTTATTCTGACTACCCAACTATTGTAAATCATTGTGATAGGTATACAACACAAATTCACTTGGTATCAAATAGTGTCTCCATTTCTTTAGAGCTTGAAAAATTACATAGAATTATTGATCATAGACAAAATATTTCTTTTTAGCATCATTCAACTTCTCACTAAAGAAAGAAACATGTTTAACTTCTTGAATCAACATAGCTCCTATGGCACTACCACTTGCATCACCTTCAACTTGAAATAACTTATTGAAATCAGGTAAGGTTAACATAGGCAATTTAGCAACCTTTTTCTTCAAATTCTCAAAACTCTTATCAGCTCCATGTGTCCACTTGAATTCTTTCTTGTCTCCTCTCATTGTCTCAGTCATAGCATTGCAAATTGAACTAAAATTATTGATATACTTTCAGTAAAAACTTGCTAATCCATGAAATGATCTTACCTCACTGACATTATCTGGTGTAGGACAATCAAGTATAGCTTCAACCTTCTTAGGATCCATCTTCAAACCATCAGCTAAAATCACAAAGCCTAAATACACACGTTATTCTTTCATGAAGGAACACTTTTTCAAATTAATCAGCAACTTTTCCTCTCTCAATCTCTGCAATACCTATCTAATGTGCAACAAATTTTCTTCTCTGGCCTTACTAAATATCAGAATATCATCCAAGTACACAATCACAGATTTAGCTAAGAATTTCTTTAGAAACCATTCATTAACCTCATAAAAGTACTCAGTCCATTAGTTAAACCAAAAGGAATAACTAACCACTCATACAAACCATATTTTTTCTTGAAATCATTGTTCCATTCATCACCTTCTCCAATTCTAATATGATGATATCCACTCTTCAAATCAATCTTGGTAAAATATTTTGCTCCACTCAAAAAATCCATTATATCATTAATTCTTGATATAGGGAACCGATACTTAATTTTGATGTTGTTAATATCTCTTGAATTAGTACACATTCACCATTCTCCATTATTCTTATGTGCTAACATAGTTGGTACTACACATAGACTCAAACTTTCTCTGATCAAACCATTCTGCAACAACTAATTAACTTGTCAATTGAGTTCTTCATTCTCATTTGGTGTCAATTGGTGTGGTACCTTGTTTGTAAAAATATCTCCAAGAATCAGATCCATACAATGAATAATATCTCTAATTTGTGGAAAACCATCAGGTACATTATCTGAAATGATCCCCTTGTACTTGGTAAGCAACTTTTCAACTTCCTCAGGAATTTCATCTTTTGTTTTCTCACTTAGTTTGTTAGGAATCAAAGTGTTACAGACATCCTTTCTCTTCAGATCCTTAACAAACTATCTACCTTACATCAAACAAACTCTCACATATGTACATGTCTCACCAACATATTCTTCATCTAAAGGTAATAATATTTGTCTCTTACCATCAACCCAGATAGTATACTTGGTGTAGGAGAACCTAGGAAATCATCAAAGCCCTAGTGTTTTACCTTGTAACTAACCTTAGCCAAGTTGGTGTGAGTATTTTATCAAGGCCTTAGAAGGTCATGTTGTGTGACTAGGTGAATTAGTGTTAGTGCTAAGTTCACTATTAGTCTTTGTTAGTTGCTTTTAGTAGTTTAGTTCTAGTTTGGTATAAAGTTGGGAAATGGGTTCTAATTGTGTCCTAGACCCATGTTGGGTGAAAAAGATACTTCATGAGTCATTAATGAGGCTATTTCATCAAACTAAATGGGTTAGAGGCCCTAGTTTGTAGTTTGCATCATGAATGCAGAAGACGACAAAAGTTGTCATGACAACATTTGCAACTTTTTGCAAATGTTGCATGCAACTTGACAACATTGGATCTCATATTTTCTAGGAGTGGGAAATGGATTATCATGGCCTAAAATTGTGGAGAAAGTATCTTTAGACACTCTATGGCTATTTTACCAAGGTAGAGTGAATGTATGCAACTTTTGGAGAGAAAGTAAGCAAGTTTTTTCTAGAAAATAGTGCACAGTCGACTACTTTGCAAGTTTATGGTGTTTTAATTGATTGAAACATAAGATCCAAGTGTGGATTCATGTACTAGGGATAGTTCTAATATATTTTCATTTAGAGTGTTATTAATTTTGAGTTGAATTGTTAACTGTAGAAAATATCTTCTAACTAGGTAGTCTGTTGGTTTAAATCAAGGCAATTTTGGTTTTATGGATCCCCCATTAAATTAAACCATGGGAAACACAAAAGGTTGAATTAATGTATTAGAGGAGCCTCTATAAGATGTGTATATACAAGTAGGAGGTTAGGGTAAATGCTTTTCTATTTATAAAGTCATGCCCTAGGCAAGTTAGGACAGCCTGACTAGGAGAGTGACAGGTAAAAACCTATATGCTGAGACAAGGGTGTGAATGGGAGAATTGAACCAAGTGTGGTTTTAGTGTTGTTAGGGTCTCATAGGTCCCTAGTGTAGAGCTTAGAACCCAACCAATCCATCTGGATTGAGTTTTGCATAGAAATCAGTAGAGATCTAGTGAGGAGTCAAAATAGGCCTAATAGCCCTATATTTCAGGATAGAAGTGTACGGATAGATTGGGGACCCAAGACCTTGGAAATATTTTAGGTCTCCCAAAAGGTTATCTGAATCCTAAATTTTTTTTAGGGATTGTGTGGGATTTTTGACATAAAATCTTGAAAAACTGACTGGATAGGGCTAATTGGTGTTTTAGGCCTAATAGGACAAATTGGGTATGAATTTGAAACTCGACTAACTTGGGGTTGAAGACTTATGGGATTTGATTTGAGTGGATGTAGAATGAAAATTCTAAGTGTGAGAAAGACCCTTGTAGCATGGAAGGTGTTGGCATGAATAGTTTAGCTTTGGGATTCTTCAAAGCCAATGAAAGTATTGAAACAAAACTGAGATAGTTGTCCTTCAAGGTGAACCACAATTGTTGTGACTCTTAGAGAAGAGTTAAGAGAATTATTGGGCTCAGTTTATATTGACTAGAGTTTTTCTATAGTAAATATTAGGATCCTAAGTGGAATAGGACAAGCAAGGTCATGTCTAGTGAATTGTGAAGCACACCTTGGGGTTACTTCTATCAGATTGGTATCAGATTACTTCTATCAGATTGGTATCAGAGCCTCTTTTGATTAGGCTTATGGTTAATGTTACAACTAGAGGAATCCATTAGAGAGTCAATAATGGTGACTAATGATAAATTAAAAAATAAGGTATATGAACAAGAGGAGGAGAATAGACTACTCCGAGATAGGTTGGCTCAATTAGAGCAAAAAGTGGATGAAGTTGATGGAAAAGCATATGAAGTGAAGGAAAAAATGGAAGGCAAAGGAAAAAAAATTGCCATGGAAGATGAAGTCCCTGAAGCTGACCCTATGGTTGACCAAGAACCATTCCTAAAATCCCTAAAGGCTATGAGTGGAAAATAATTTGAAGGAGTTCCCATTTTCAATGGAAAAAATGGAAACAGAGGTAGTCCTTGATTGGATAGAGGGACTAGAGAACCATTTTGAGTGTGATGGAATCATAGAGGCTCAAAAGGTGAAATTTGCTAAAGCAAGACTAAGAAGGTCTACTCTCACTTGGTGGGAATTCATCCAAGATGAGAGAGAGAAGAAAGGGAATTGTCCCATTGCGTCATGGAAATCTATGGTAGAAAGTACAAGAGATGATTACACCCCTGAGGATTACGAAATCCAGTTGCACAAGAGAAGACAAGGTCTAAGACAGAAAGACCTAGATGTCAACTCATACACTAAAGAGTTTCAAAGACTTTGTATGAGGTCAAGAGTAGTAGAGGGTGAGAAATTGAAGGTTTCTAGGTATCTTAATGGACTTAAGTGGACCATTCAAGATGAGATGACTCTTTTGACTCCAAACACAGTTCATAAATGCCACCAAATTGCTATCATGCTGGAGGATAAGTTGAAGAAGAAACAAGATTCCAATGCTTCAAGAGGAAGGGGTAGAGGAAGAGATACTAGAGGAAAAATAAGTGGTTATGGAGGAAGAAACTCTAAACCTAAAATTCAAGCAGAGACTAAGCTCACTGAACAACATGAAGGAAACTTCAATAGAGGGAGTCCAAGTAGAGGAAGGAACTCTAACAATAGAGGAAGAGATAGTAGTCAAGGAAGAGGAAAATATTTTTCCAATATGAAGTGTTATCACTATAATCAGTTAGGACATCCGACATATAGACGTCCAGAGAAGGGAAGTACCTCTCAAGGAGGGGACAAAAGAGTGAACTATGTTCAAGAGGAGATAAGTTGAAACAAGAACCTTGAGGTTCCATTGGAATCAGAAGAAGGTGAGAACCTAATGATGAGAAGGAATCTGATTAGAGAGCTATTGAATGAAGAGCCAAGCCAAAGGAGGTCACTGTTTAGAGTGAAATGCAAAATGATGGGAAAAGTTAGTAGAGTCATCATAAGCTCAGGGTCTACTAACAACATTGTGTTAGAGGAGACAATCAACAAGTTGAAAATGACAAGGATACCTGACACAAATCCTTATAAGGTCACATGGCTCAACAAAGGACAACATGTCCTAGTTAATGAGCAAGCTTGGGTACAATTATCCATTGGGAGATATAAGTATAAAGTTCTATGTGATTTCTTACCTATGGACACACGTCTTTGCTCCTAGGTAGACTATGGAAATTTGATAGAAAGGAAATACATGATGGAGAAAAGAACTACTATTCATTCAAGAAGGACAATGTGACATACAAGATGTTGGTTGTTTTTCCTATTTTTGAAGTTTGCCCTAAAATTTTTGAGAATGCCTACTTTTCCTGTACCCTGAAAGTTGAGTTCATAGTTGAAAATGGTAATAGCCTACTGCAAATAAGTCAGTTGACCTCAAAATCCTTTTAAAAAGACCAGAAACCCTAAGCCTTTGGTTCATTTTCATTTGAAATATGAAAAAATCCCTAATTTCCAAGTCAGGGTTATGTTTTAACATTACCTTTTTCAAGCATAGGTTATGAAATAAATCATGTGCTTTTTAGATAGGTTTCCAAGTCTCTAAATGTTGAAGGAATATTCCATATGGTCCAGAGAATCAGTGGAATGCTCTTGTCACATTATCTCCAAGAGAAAAGGAATATGCCACTTTGGTTAAGAGATTGAGTGAAAATTGTTCATCAGGTGAAAGATCTAACAGTGGTTAGAAAGTCTCACAATAAGCCTTGTAGTTAGTAAATTATTTTGCGACTTTCATAAACTATGGTCACGGTGTCTCGAGATCAAATCAGAGTTAAGCGGTAAATTTTAAATATTACATTGTCACTAAGTCTCAGGATTAAAAGTGAGTTAAGGTAAAGGATTCAAAGACTTGGAGATAATCCTAAGTGAAGAAAAGATATAAAGTTGTCGCATAGTCGCTGATTAGTTTTGACAAGTCACATTCATTCAACGATTAAGAGACAAGCAGTAATAAAGAGACATGTGTTCCAAAATATAAGTGATTAAAATATGCAGTCGCGTAGTCCCAAAATGTGAAGTTTGACATCTAGCGACTAAGAGACTAAAGAAAATATAATATTCTTGTCACCAAGTCTCCAAGTAAGTTAGGGTTTCTATGAAGGTTTCACAGACTAAGCAGAGTCATTGGATGATGACATATGAGAAATCAACGGTAGTCATCAAGTCTCTAGGTTAAAAGGTTAAAGGTAATTTCTTTAAGAGACTTAGAGACAAAAGGAAATAAATGTAACATTGAACTATATTTGCCAAGTCTCCAATATAAAATAATTAAGTGATAATTGTTTAGTGATTAAGAAACATAAGTTTAAGTCGTGAAGTCTCATAAAAAATTAATATGATTAAGAGACTTAGAAATAAGTGTTAGGATGAATTAAGAATAACTAAGAGGGGGGGGGGGGTGAATCAGTTATCCTCAGGTCTATATGTGCCCATATAAAACTTTAAACCAACTTTCAACAACTCAGATTTGCTCGGCAGTAATAAACAATAAAAGTGGGTAGTTTACTGTACTAATGAAATAAGCTTGCATAAACTTAATAGTAAAACACAACAATAACATTCACACATTTTGAAACCATGATTTAACGTGGAAACCCAATATGGGAAAAACCACTAGTAACATGCTACCAAAATTTCACTCTTCTGAAGTGATGCCCTGTGAGGAGCCAACCTTGTTAAAGGTTACAAAACACACTGTCAAATGTGACCTGGTTAAAGGATTTAATCACCCTGTTA
>MU222951.1:412047-429588 GCA_018584345.1 Thuja plicata
TCCATAGATATGATATCACATAGTACCTCATCATGGTATCCGCCAATCTTGAACTTCACAAGGCATTGTTCATTGACCATGACCTTGTGGTCATCCTGTACCCAGGCAATCCGATATGGATGTGGGTTTTTCTATCTCTTGAGCTTCAAATTTGTCACCATCTCTTAGGACACCAAATTGTCAGTGCTTCCACTATCAATAATCACATCACAACACTTACCCTCACACTTGCACCTGGTGCGAAATAGGCTCCTCCTTTGTTCAGGTTCATTCTCACCACTCAGTAAGACTTTTCAATATCTTCAAAACTAGACCTGATCTAGCCATGAAAATTTACTGGTAGGCTGATATGACTGAGATGAACCTCCACATGAAAAATCAGAACATTCTGAGATCATATGACCAACTTACTAAAAATAGCAAGTTTCCATAAATAGCAGCTTTGCACAAGGTAGCCCTTATTGAAAAGAAAACAGAAATATTTTTGGGTGATGCAAGATTGCCCTTACACCCAGGATGCTCCTGCATCAGATTTTGTAAATATGTCTGCCAACTATTCCTTAGTGTTCACATATTCCAGTCTCACTTCCTTCTTCTAAACTAGCTCCCTCAAGTAATGATACTTGATAGCTATATGTTTTTTCTTAGAGTGCATTACAAGATTTTTAGAAATATTAATGGCACTCATGTTATCACAATATATGACAACTGATTCTATGATCTCCTCCTTCATACCTTTCAATAGTATCTTCAACCACACAATGTTTGAATAATTAACTGATGTGGCCACATACTCGTAATCAGTCATAGATTGTGAGGCGCAATTCTATTTCTTGCTTGTCCAGGAAACTAATCTTTTCCCCAAAAGCAATGCTCCTCCTGTGGTGTTTTTTCTATCATCAACATTACAAGCCCAGTTAGAATCAGTATAGACTCTGAGTTCAAACTTGTCATTCCTTTTGTAATATAGGGCATAGTCTTCTGTACCTTTCAAATATCTTAGAATTCTTTTCACTGCCATTATATGTGTATCTTTTGGATTAGCAAAAAATCTAGCAACTATTCTAACTGCTAATGCAATATTAGGTCTACTATGCACAACATATTGTAGATTACCAATCATTGATCTATATAGTGTTTGATTTACCTCTTTTGTATCATCATTCTTTTTCAACTTCTGTCAAGTAGCCATGGGTGTACTCACTAGTTTTGAATCTTCCATGTACCAAAAGTTTTCAGTATCTCCTTGATATATTTTTATTGTGTAATATAGATGCCATTCTTCATTTGATGTATTAGTAGTCCAACAAAGAATTTTATCTCACCAAACATAGACATTTCAAATTCAGTTTGAATTTCTTTTGAAAATGCTTTACATATCATATCTTGTCCACTAAATATGATGTCATCAACAAAAATTTCAGCCAATAAAATTCCTTTACCTTGCTCTATTTTTAAATATAGATTATTGTTGTGATTTGTTCTTGCAAATCCAATCTCCATCAGATAATTGTGTAATCTTTCATACCATGCTCTGGGTACTTGTTTCAGTCCATATAATGCCTTGTGTAGTCTGCAAAGCATGTTCCTTTTACTTGGGTCAACAAATCCATCAGCTTGTTCAATATATACTTCCTCTTCTAATATCCCATTTATAAATGCTAACTTCACATCCATTTGATAGACTTTAAATCCTTTGTAGGCTGCATATGCAAGTAGAGTTCTCACACCCTCCAATCTTGCAAATGGGATGAATGTCTCTCCATAGTCAATTCCTTCCTCTTGTGCATAACCTTTGCATACCAGTCTTTCTTTAGTCCTTGTTACCTCTCCATGTTCATTTAGCTTGTTTCTAAATACCCACTTTGTACCTATTATATTTTTGTTGTCATGTCTCGGTACTAGTGTCCATGTCTTGTTCTTTTCAATCTGGTCTATCTCTTCATTCATGACTTGAATCCAGTCTTCATTATGCAAAGCATCTTTTACTGTCTTAGGCTCAAAATCACATAGCAAATATGTGTCTTCTCTTAATTTGCCTCTTGTCATTACTACAGAATCCTTCGCTCCAATGATTTGATTAGGTTTATGGTGCCTTCTTATATATTTTTCCAAAGTAGGCTCCTTCTCAGCTTCAATTTGATTGTTCAAGTTCAATTCAGGGTGAAACTGTGACTCGACATCTCCATCAAATAGCTCAGCAGTCACCTCCTATTGCCCGACAATTTCATTCTGTGTCTTGCTAGGTGTAGACTGTTGCTCGACAACTTCTTTACAATTTTGTTAGAATCCTCCTCTTCAAGATATGTGAATGATCTGTAACTTTTAGGCTCAATCATGCTTTTAGCCTCATTTCTTTCTGCATATTCATCAATTCTAACATTTGCACTTTCCACAATTTTGTTAGTGTTAGAATTCAAACATTTGTATGCCTTACTCTTAGTAGAATATCCAATAAATATGCCTTCTTCTCCTTTAGCATCAAGTTTACCATTTTTGTTATCCTTCAGTATAAAACATCTACTCCCAAGTACTTTAAAATAACTTACAGTAGGTGCATGTCCATACCATAGCTCATAAGGTGTAGTATTTGTACCTTTCTTGACTTGTACTCTATTCAAGGTATAAATAGATGTACTTACAACTTCTCTCCAATATTTTTGTGCAACATTTTTCTTCATCTTTAGTGTTCTAGCACAATCCATGATAGATTTATTTCTTTTTTCAGCTATACCATTCTGTAGTGGTGTTCTAGGTGCTGACATCTATCTTTTTATCCCTCGATCATTGTAGATATTGTTAAACTCATTAGAAATGAACTCACCGCCTTTGTCAGATCTTAGACATTTCAGACTCTTACCTGTTTCCTTTTCAAAATATTCCAAGTACCACTTAAATAATTGAAATGCATCATATTTTTCTTTGAGAAACATAACAGTCATCATCCTAGAGTAGTCATCTACAAATAGAATAAAATATTTGTCTCCACAGTAACTTTTCTCACCAATAGGTCCACAAAGGTTAGTATGAACCAATTCCAAAATATTCTTAGAAGTATGAGTTTTTCTTTTGAAACTAGATTTAGTCATTTTTCCCAACTGACATTGCTTACACATTGTATTCTCAGGTTTCTTTAACTTAGGCATCCCTCTAACCTTTTTCAATTTACTTATGCTTACCACGTTATCAAAGTTAATATGACATAGCCTCTTATGCCATAACCAAACATCATTATATTGTGCAAACAAGCATGTCTCTTCAGTGAAATCCAGATAGAACAAGTTACCTTTTGATTTCTCACCACCTCCAACTAATTATCCATTGGCATCATAGATCTTTGCTTTTCTGTGATGGAATTCAATTTTGTAACCAGAAGTGTTCAGCTGTGAAACACTCAACAAGTTATACTTAAGATCATCAACCTAGTATACATCATCACATCTAATCTTGTTAGTCAATTGAATTGATCCTTTCCCTTTGATTCTACAAGGTGTATCATTTCCAAACTTAACATATCCACCTTTGCATTGATCTAAAGTTTCAAATTTGTCCTTATCACCAGTCATGTGATGTGAACAACCACTATCAATAATCCAATGATCACCTTTACTCATATAATAAATTTGTGCATTTTTCTCATCATCATTATAATCATCTTTCATTGCAACATACACTACTTCTATATCATTTTCATCAGATTTGTTAGATTCACTGTCAAAAGATTCTTCAACTATATAACAAGATTTCTTACCTTTGTCTCTGTAATCCTTGTACTTTCTGTAGTCTCAGTCATCCTTTTTGTCTTTGTACTTGTTGTCTCTTCTTTCATGTTTCTCATTCTTGTCAGGACATCTAGCAGCAATATGACCAACTTTGTTACAAGAAAAACAAATAATAGGAAGTTTACCTTTGAATTTTCCTTTTCCTCTAGCTAATCTCATTGCAATAAGTGTCTCAAGCTCTTCTAAACCATCATCTGAGGTGTCACTGTCACTTTCCACACATTTCTTTTCTTTCCTTGATTTTTTGATGACCATCTGTGACTTGAATGTAGATTCAACAGCTTGTGGAGTATAGTTGTCAAAATTTGACATCTCAAATGCAGTAAGTCTAATAGCATAATTAGGAAGAAGTGTTCTCAATACCTTGATCATGATAGTATCTTCATCATTGACTCCCTTAGCTCATCTAATAGCATTTACAACTTCCTTTATCCTATCATAATATTGCACTATATTTTCTCCTTCTTGCATTTTTAAATCATCAAACTTACCTCTCAAGCTTTTAGATTTGGCTCTTAGTACATTTGTATAACCTCCATAAATGGTTGCAAGGGCATCCCACATCTACTTTGCACTTGTACAATCCTGGATGTCCTCAAATTCATGATAGTTCAGAGATGATGCAAGTTCCAACATTGCTTGATTATGTTCATGTTTTTCTTTCAATTGTGCATCATTCAACACTCCAGTAGGGGCTACATATTCTATTTTAGTATGTCATTTTGCAGAATCACCAATACCGACCAAGTGAAGTTTCATGAAACTTTTCCATGCAGGAAAGTTTTCCTTGTTGATCTTCGCTCCATCCCTTTTATACATCTTGATCTTTATCTCCAAGTACCTTCAAAAATTTTCAAGAGAACTCAGCTCTGATCCCAATTGTTAGGATGAATTCAGAATAATTGAGAGGGGGGGGGGCTGAATCAGTTATCCTTAGGTCTAGATGTGCCCATATAAAACTTTAAACCAACTTTAAACAACACAGATCTGCTCGGTAGTAATAAATAACAAAAGTGGGCATTTTACTGTACTAATGAAATAATCTTGCAGAAACTTAACAGTAAAACACAACAATAACATTCACACATTTTGACACCATGATTTAACATAGAAACCCAATATGGGAAAAACCACCAGTAACATGCTACCAAAATTTCACTCTTTTGAAGTGATTGCGCGTGAGGAGACAACACTGTTAAAGGTTACAAAACACACTATCAAATGTGACCTAGTTAAGGGATTTAATCACCCTGTCAGGAGTGGCCTTGTTAAAGGACTTAGAACATTCCAATATGAATGTCACCTTGTTCAAAGGATTTATACAATGACTATTAGGTCAACCTGGTTAAAGGATTTGAACTGATACAATGGTTAGAATGTAATCAGCAGGTGTGATCTGATACATACAACCTACTTTGCAAATCCAGATCCAATTTCAGCTCTAATGCTAATTCACTGAGTGGCCTCCATTTTCATCTCAAGCTTAGGTCTACTTGGAAATCTGTCAAGCAATCTCTGTCTGCTTCTCTGCTCAGCCTTCTTTGCTAGGTCTTTCCAATTAGTCAATTAACCATGCAATACTCTTGCACACAACTTCTCCTTACACTTGGATACAATAAAAATAACCACAATAGGTTATATTATACCTCTTCATCTAGGTCAGATAAATCTTTTGTCACTTAATCAAGATCATAGATCTTAGGTTAGGTTAGATCCAATAGATCTTTCCATCATTACATTTAATTTACTTCTCCAATATAGTCATTAATTAAACATTGAATCCATGTGCTAATAATGGTTTCCCATGCATTAAATGAATGTGGACCAATCTTAATTAAAAATTCATTTCCCAATGGAATCAACTATGTCAGCCATAGATCTCAAATCTTATTAATAAACAAAATAATGATGCTTGGATTTCTCTGTCTCCCTCGAAATTTCACTGGTGCTCGGCATCATCTTTGCTTTTCTCAGCATCACCTTTCACTTTTCTTAGCATCGAATTTGCTTTGCTCGACATTTACTTTCCAGTAAATTGTCAGTGATAGATAAACAACGTATCACTTTGCCAAAGTGCCAAATGATCAAGTACCCTGGTGTATACTCATAACTCAACCATTTCCTTGGTCTTCTTATTATCCCATTCTTTTCAAATCTTCATCAATAAATGGATAAGGTACTCAAACATATAGCAATAGTCTCACCAGTTAAGGTTTGACATCAATGACAAAATAACAATTGTCTACATTGTAGCAGTCTTTCCAACAATAAGAATCCAATTAAAAGGAGATCTACAGTGGACGGGATGTCACATGATAAACTCAGAGTTAGGATTTTATTTCAGTGACTAGGATTTCTTTAGTCGCATGATTGCCAAAAGCTAACTAAAATTAAACTAAAGTAAAAGAACACATGTTGTCGCTAGGTCTTTAAAAGAATTCACAGTTAAAAGAAATGTTAAGCGACATAGAGATAAAGCATAGTCGCTAGGTTGCCAGATAAGGAAAATGATGAATACAGTGAGAAAAAAATTAAAATTGATGCTAACATGTTATAGTTGTAAAGTTTCTAGCCAATAGGAAGGCAGAACAATAATGACAAGGTGGAAAAGTTGATGAAAAGATCCAATCGCATCATTTTTTTTAACTCTTGATCAATTTTAATAAGAATTTTCATGAATTTGTCATTCATATGAATTAGATTGCCTGTCATGATCAAAGGCTATGACTAGAATTTATATTAATGGCACAATATGTGAAATTGAAGGCAGAAATGATGGATTTTCAAATAATGAGCTACATACTTTGAGATTTTTCCCATAAATAGATAGTATCGTGTTCATTATCACTTACCTTGCATTCATATTTTCAGAAGCGGAAAATTTCGTTAAGTTTGCTATGTCTGAGGAAAGTGAGAGTTGTTTCTTTTTTGAAGAGTGAATTGAGCTAAGTTTTTATATAATTCAAAGTAATTGGTGTGATTTTCAGTGCTCTCAAATTATTTCAATACATTTTAGTTTAGAGTAAGGGTTTCCTATGATAGATTTGTTTCAATTTCAGTGCCAGAAATTGAGAACAGAATAGAACAAAACAAGATGAGTCAAGAATTGAGTATGGCTTCAACAAGAGGAAGAAATGATGATGCAGATGATGATGCCAAGGGAAAGAGGAACTATTCATATGAGTTCCTAAAGTTATTGCCAAGTTCTACATAGAATAAGAGAGCACATGCTGCTATCCTGGTTGATGAGTTGGTCAACATAAGAGATGCGAAGACACTAGGAACATCAGGTTATTCTCTTTTCAATTACTTATATATAAATTGTGATGGAGTTGTGCCTATTTCAAATCCTCGGACATGTGGACTGGTTAGGTTATTAGTTTTTGATGTGTTTGTAGATGCAGCTTATTTTTAGCCCTAGCAAACAATTATGACGAGCTTAGTAAAACAATTAAGAAGAGAGATGGGACTGTGTTACTTGCTTTAAATAGAAAATCATTTATGCAAGCATTTAACCTTTATTATCAAATGTCAACTGAAATCAACCTCAAAAAACAAGGAGAGAGATATGAAAGGTAGTCTCGGGTTGTCAGAAATATGATAAAAAAACAAATGCCAAAGGAGACAAGGAATTATATTGCCCCTATAATAGGTTTGGATCATTATTGTTATAAAGATTTAAACCACTACATGAAATATATTTCCTATGCATTGTGTAGAGTGCTAGGGAGGGATGGAGGTGTAGAGAGGATAAATGCATGTATTTTGATGATGGTTTTAGATATACAGGATGTGTATACAAGCACTAGTTATGATTATATCCATTATATTATTGATAGGATGCATGAGGGTTTTGTTGCTACTAAGAAGAAGGACAAAGAGCCCAAGTTTCTGTATTATTCTATTTTGATGCATTTATTGCTTTATTTCAATTATCCCATAATGGATATACAGAATTTGAATCCCCAAAGGTTCCATTTCAATCAGCCCAACCTCATTCAATTCTGGATTAGAGTGTGGAACTACACCGCTAGAGATTGTGATTTTTGTAGATTTGAGAATTGGATTATATACCCTATAATACAAATCCTAGGAGTGAACAAGACCAGGTTTCCTACAAAAGTATTGCAACTTTTTAGGCCATTTAAGCATGTTGATAAGTGGCCCGGTGATCACAATTGGGGAGATTTCTATCTGGGAAACAACTTTACAATGATAAGAGTATATGGATGTTCACATCCTCCTCACATTCTTGCATATCATGTTCCAACTAGGATAGCTCCAATGGAATTTATCTAGTAGCTAATGTTGATAGATCAGGAACACTTGGCACCACATAGAAAGGGGACATTTACCCCTAGATAGTTCAAAGTGTATCCGTTTCTAATTGGAAAGAAGGCTATAGATCCAATAAATAATTGGATGATTCATTACAAGATGAGTGTGGCCTTGTGTAGATACAATGATATTGAAGGATTCATTGAGGGATCCAAGAAGCTTCTAACCCCTACCATACCATACAACTATTTACATGAAGAGGGTATGGAGGACGATGCTATCAGAAATATTTTGGAAGAATAAGCAATGAGAAGAGAAGATAAGATCCAAGAAATTATGGACTTGGAAAGGCAGGTCAAGAGAAAAGGGATGAGTTTTGGAGGGTTATACCCTAATTTGCCTTATCTCAAGAGGATAGATACAATGATTGAATATCACACTCTTCTATGTAATCAGTTGGAAGAAGCACTAGTGGTACCTGAAAAGGGCCATAGAGAAAATTTAGAGTCAGAGTATGATGATGATAGTGATCAAGGCTATCCTTCTCCTAGAGCTCACCTAGATTACCAAGTTGTACCATTAAAGATTGCAGTAAAAGGACAGGAGTATATTGTTGACCTAACAGAGGTCCCAGACCATGAGACTATTGATGAGCCTACATTCAAAAGGAAAAATCTTGATATTGGTGAATCTTCACATGCTTTAACCTATGTAAGAAAGGAAGAGAAGAAGGATAGAGTGAGTGTCGTTATTCTTGGTAATAGACCTTATGATCACTAGTTGAGGAAAGAGATTAGAAAAGAAAAGAAACTAAAATGGGAGGTTGAAGAAGAAATTGAATTACCTCTCCTAATTGGTATTGATGAAAGAATTATCCATCGACAAAAGTTCCTTGATGAAGAAAATTTCATCAAAACTCAGGAGTTCAAAGATTTCCTTAGGTGGAATAAACAGATACAAGTGTGTGAACAACTGAGATTGGAGGAAGGAGAACCAGTCACTAATGAGGCCCTCCTAGCCATAATAAAATATGATCCTGAGTTTGAAGAAATAACTCCTAAGGAGACCAGGAAGTTGGTTAAATAAAGTGGTGTGTTACTTGCTAAGGGTTGGGATCTAGCATTAGCCTTCATAATAGATCAAATTGGAAGGAAACCATACTTGAAATTAACATCTAAAGTACAAGTTGGAAAAATGATCAAAGGATTTGGATATGATCCAAAATATCAAGCAGTTGCAATGTGGAGCCTAGCTCCTAAAGATCAGAAACTAGCTCTGTTAAGCATTCAAGAGAGCATGGTAGGAAATCATATAGTATGGTCAATCAACAACATAAATGACATGGATATTTCTCAAATTTTGACTTATTGGGCACATCTGAATGAGGATAAAACAAAGCATCTATCCTAGAAATGTGATACTTTGATAAGTGAGGCTAGTGCCATAGCCAAAGATAGGGAGATGTGCTACATTAAGATACATACTTTAGAAAATTCAATTAAGGATTTGACTAGGCAATTATTGGAAAAGCCTGAAGTTATCACCCAAAGAAAGTGTAAATGTAGAAGTCCAGGCAAAGGAAAGAGGCAACAATGTATAAATAGGGGAAGGGATAAGTGAGTGTAATGAGAGGGTCCATGGACCATTAATAAATATTTTCCAGCATAGGATAGATATCCAAAAAGATAAAACTGACTTGGTACTAGCTGCATATAATAAATTACCTATTTTGCATGCTGAGGCAACTAGTTACCTTAATATTTTGAATCCTTATTTTTCAACTTGGTCAAATAGGACACAATGTTTTGAAAGGTTGGCCTCTTTATAGCCACATAGGTAGGATTTTCTAGAGATAGTGACCGACGTTGGTGAAGAGATAGCCAAAATAAATGTGACTTTACCTTTCTTCAAAGGTAAGTTAAATCAGATTGAGGCAAGATCTAGCCTATTTGGAGCAGATTTCAATATATTCATTCATCCAATCAAGGGAGAAGACAATCAGATCAAATCTTGGGTGGCTTGGAGGGAATATTTGGATAGCAAGTTGCCTAGTAGAGAGGGATTTATTGCTAATGGAGATTTAGATATGGAATGCTACAATAAAATCTTGGATGAAGCATTCAAGGCTGAGACTGACATGAATAAATTTGTGACATATGTTAAAGGAATTACAGATGCCAGGTGGGATAGGAAGAAATCATAATTGCAAGATATTCAAATTTTTAGATGGCTTGTAGAGAGTGATGTGGCAACATGGGATATAATGACAAAGCCTAAGAAGAAGCCTACCACAATTGACCTTGACATAATTGATGAGCAATAAAGGAAATTCAAACAACCTTATACAAATTTCTTGGAATAAAAGAAAGTTAGTCATCACCAAAATCAAATCAAATACTATCCCTAGCATATAGAACCAAAGATGATAAAGATCACATGAAGACAAAAGAGCAAATTAGATTTCATCCTCTATTTTGTCTTTCCACCTCTTGGTTTATCTTGTCTTTTGTTTTATCTGTATTTAGGGTTAGGTATCTAAAACCATCTGAAGCTTGTTTCATCCTTTCATTAAGGATTCCAAGATGGTTTAGATATATATTAATATACATCAATTTTGTAACTTAAGAAGGTGGTGAAATATAATTGTAATCCAGACTATAGATTTGTGTCTGAGTTTTTTTGAGCTTTTGGTCTTTATATGTATGAATCAGGAACATAAATAAAATACAGTGCAGCTTCTCTTCTATATTGTTGTTTTCTTTTTACTTATTGTGTATGCTCTTTTATGTTTAATCTGTAAGGTATTTTAATCATATTTGTTACAAGGTAGCTATCTAATTGCTTGCAAGTTTCTTTCAATGGAAGAACTAAGTTTTGTGAGTAGTTTCATGAAGCATAACAATATCTAAGGATTTGATATAGTGATGTGGAAGTGACAGGGTAATTTTTAAGGCATCTTACTTGAGTTTCATATAGGCTATAAGTCAATCTATAGTATCTTTATTTACTTTTCTATGGATTTGCATCTTTGACTGTATAGCCCACGGATAGGCACTGGTCTAGAATCTCTCAAGTGGTTTATCATCATCCAAGTAATTCAATATATATAAATCTCTTACATTTATAATCAGACACATATAATTTCAAGTAATTGTATCAAGATATATAATTCATTTTACTATTCCCTTTGAGAGAGGATTAAAATATGTTACCCTTCCTAAGTTCTACAAACTAAAAAAGAAGAAGGACGAACATCCTTAAAGCACTACTATTTGTTGTTATCATTTCAATAGTTTTCATGGTTAAGCTCTGGATCAAGCTGTTTTCAGTCTTATGTAGAGTAATTTACAAGATAATACAGTAAACAAATAGCAAATCAATATCCAAATTTTCTATTAATATGAGACAACAATTATATATAGGTAATACCTACCTGGGTGTTGTGGAACCTAAAAAGAAGGAGGTGATAATAAGTTTTCCCAAATATTATCATAAATCCTCATCAATTAGAGTTTTCTCTTGCTTGGATCATTAGTTTCAAATATTGGGATTCATAGAGTTAATCAAGTATTCAAGCACCTCTTGAAAGTTTAGAAAGAAAAAACCCTAAAAAATTGGCGACTCTATTGGGGATAGAGATTATAAAGTCTTGTTGAAGTATTCAGAAATCTCTAGTGTTCTAAAGTTTAAAAATTTTCATTGCAGTTGAGTTAGCCCATCTGAGTTGCCTAAAAAATTGGTGACTCTATTGGGGAATCGATATAATCAGTTATATTTGAAGTATCTTAGAATCTCTGGTGCCTTAATTCAAATCTACCATAATTTTTATAGTTGCTGAGGTCATTTTGACAATTTTTCATTTATCCCAAGCAATTGTTGGGTGGAAACTCTAAAGTTAAACCTTTGTGATCAGTGAGAAAATATATAAATATCTTTCAAAATGAATACTAGGTCAAAAGCCAGAAGGAATCTTAAAACTTCCTTAGATGGTGGATTTGCATCAACTTCAAGAATGGAGATGTCTTGGAGAAAGAAAAGAAACCAAGTCAACATAAATGAAACTTCTCCAAGAAGAAAATAAAGTAATACTAGGAGAGAGGTAGGTAGCAACCAATCTATTCAGGATGGCAATACTTTAGAATATGAAGAAGCTCCAGAGAAAGTACTAAAAACACCTATAGCTACTTCTACTTCTAGTAAAAGAGAGGGAACAAATACAATTAGTTCAAATTCTAAATAAGTTCCCTTTGGTGGGCTTGCAGAAAAATAGAGACTCATCATGAAACATCTTGCCCTTATTCAACAGATGAAAAGGGAAAAAGAATTTAGAAAGAAGAAAAAATATGAAAAGAAAGATGTTGATAAAATTAAAATAAGATCTTTAAGATACAAAACCACAAGGAATACAGGGGGATCTCAAAAGGATTAAGAAATACCACTCACTCACAGAGATTCTAGTTCACAAAATGTTAAAGGCAAACAAAAGATGACTTAAAGAAAAGTTGAGCAACCTAAGTTTCAGAGACCTTTGACAAAGCATATGTCCAAGTTGGATATTGATCTTGAGAAACTAAGAATTGAAAAGGAGACCATGGAAAAAATGCTAGAAAAGGCACAAATGGAAGCTGCAACAATTGAAATGAAGAAGAAAATAGATTTTTTGCATTCTTCCAAATATTCTTATGCTGGAACAAAGAATACAACAGCTTCTAAAGCAAAAGCCACTACTTTTAAAGAGAATGATAATTTTCAAAGAAAACCATTGCATACTGAGAGGTATAAAAAATTTAACTTCATTGGTATCCCTGGATACCCCAATACATTTCCAAAAGATGTAGGTGATATAGGAGAAAATCTCCCAAAGTTCACAGGTAATAATGTTATTTCTTGTGAAACACACTTAAGAAAATTTATTGATTTTGTTGATGATTTAAATATCACTCATGAAGATGTGTTAATGAAGATTTTTTTTTAGTCTCTAGTAGAGGATGCTAGAGAATGGTTTAGAAGCCTTTCTAATGGTTTTGTTGCTTCCATGGATGAGGTAATTGAATAGTTTAAAGATCAGTATGGTGATAAAACAAACAAATGATTCTTTCTCAATGAGTTCAATAACATCAAAAAGAATTACAATGAAGAGGTCACCGAGTTTAATACTAGATTTCAAAGAGAAATGCACAAATTGTTTCAAAAAATAAGGTTGGATGAAGAGGTGTGTTTAGAAACTTATTTGAATGCCTTTGATTCTAAAATGGGATATGCTCTTAGGGATAAAAACCCTAGAACTCTTACTGATGCTTATAAGATAGAAGTAAATATTGAAATGAACAGAAGGGTGTCTGGTAAATTAAATAGGAGAGATGATTCAAGGTTAAGGTTTAGTAGGAGTAACCTAAAAGAACCATATTATAAGGAATATAGGGCTCCTCAAAACAATAGGCCTTCCTATAAAAATATTTACAATCCTTAGAATAGAATGTAAAATCATCCTTATGGAACTCAGTTTAAGGATGGGAAGCCTATTGTTTCATCTAGAAAAGAGAAAACTAAAAATAGAACTCCATACCCTTTGCATAAGAATGATGTCCATTTATGCAATGATGATTTCTGGTGTGAGGTTTGTGAAGCCCCACACAACCCTAATTTTTGTATTTTTTCCTTGGATTTGAAAGTAAATGAAGAACAAGGAAATGATGAAGGTGAACAATGTGATCATAACATGACAAATGCCTATTCATGTCATGATGTAGATTCAGACAGTGAAATTGAAAATCATGATTCATATGGTTCACAAAGAAATGTAGAAAATCATCATCAACAAATTTTATCAAATAGTGAAGCAAAAGAAACTAATGACCATATAAGATGTTATGCTCAAGACAATCAAGATCTTCCATTTATCAGGAAAGCTTCAAATGAAGAGAAAACAAAGATTACTGCAAATTTAGTGAACAAGGCTAGAAGTAATTACCATTTAAGAAATAGAGTAGTGGGTGGTACTGGTAGTCAGCCATCTTGTGTGTTTACATAAAAGAAAACAAAATAGACACCAAATATGTACAAAAGAAGGAAGGACCTGGGGAAAATGCAAACAAACCTAAGGTCAAAATTGTGACGAAAGCCTTAGGACCAAATGTTATACAAGAAGGAAAATCAAAAGAGCAAGAAACAAGTACTTCTACTCTTAGGGTAGAAAATAGAAAATCTAAAGAACCAACTTTGAACATATTGATTGAGGAAAATGATATTGTTGTTGAAAAATCAAAATCCTCAAATGTAAAATATACTCCAGTAGATATGGGTCACTGTTTATCTCAAATGACTATGAAAGTGCCATTTTCAGAAATGATGAGAAACCAATTAACAAAGGGAAGGAAGTTGAAGTATTAACTTCTGAGATTCCTCAAATTTTCTTAAACACAACTTCTTCCCCTAAAGTTGTTGAACCATTTTTTCTTTCACTAGTAATTAATGGAAGGATGCTAAAAATTTGTATGATTGATTCAGGAGCATCAAACACTGTTATGCCAGTAGAAATTATGAGGTCTATGGGACTATAAGTGGAAACTCCTCATGGGAGATGTTAAGTAATGGATTCTAGAGAAGTCCCTGTGATTGGTACCATTGAAGCCATGCCTTATAAATTAGCAATATGTCCTAATGTGGTGTTGACTATGAATGTTCTTGTTGTTGATATACCACCACACTATGGGATGTTGTTGTCAAGAAAGTGGAGTGCTTCAATGGGAGGTAGTATACAAAGTGATATATCATATGCTACTTTTAACATTGCTGGAAATAATGTTAAGGTGTCAAGGGAGGGTAGAACTCCTCACATGATAGAATGGTTTGAAGAAACAAACATTAATTGTTGCATTGATGTGGATATGGAGAATTTCAGAGTGCAGAGGAATGACCATTATCATCAAAGTGAAAATATTGATCCTCTGGTCAAAGAGTTGAGTGTACAAAGTGATGGATTGTGGAAAATGTATTTTGATGGAGCTTGCTTAAAAGAAGGGTCAGGAGCTGGTGTGTTATTGGTATCTTCATCAGGTACAACTTTTAAATATTCCTTTTTATTGGCCTTCCAATGTACAAATAATACTTCCAAGTATGAGGTTTTGTCTTTAGGGCTAGAAATTGCCATCAAACATGGAATTAAATGTTTAAAGGTTTGTGGTGATTCTGAATTAGTGGTAGCCCAGATCAGATCCAAATATGCAGTAAAGAATGATAGATTGAAAATGGATAAATATGCTATTTGGAATCAAATTGAAATGTTTGATGCCTTTGATATAAGCTGGATAGAAAGGTCAAAGAATATAATGGCAAATTTCTTAGCAAATGTTGCTCTAAAAACTGATGATCAGACCTTACATGGGGTGTCAATACTAGAAGTCAAGACAAGACCAGTTGTTCCAGATAACATATACAACTAGCAATTTTTTCAGAATGACCAAGATATTCAGAGATTCATTCAATGTATAGACCATTATGAGAACCAGAGCATAGATTGTAGTACTTTGCTTGAAAATAATGATGGTAAAGACTATGTTTTAGGAAGTGAGTTTGTCCAATTAGGTTCTAATCAAATTCCTAAGGGTCTGGTTAAACTTGAGGCATTGTTTAGTAGTCAACATGATGATTCAAAAAAAATAAGCAATGCTAAGACTAAGGACTTGGAGGAAATAAAATTAGGATTAGAAACTAGTCCTCAAGTTGTTTACATTGGAAAAGGTTTAGATTCTCATATAAGGACAAATTTGATTAAATTACTGAGAAAATGTAAGCATGTTTTTGCATGGTCATATGAGCACTTAAAATCTTATAAGGAGGACCTTTTCCAACATGAAATCCCACTGAAATCAAAGGTAAAACCATTTAGGAAAAAACAAAGGCCTATCAATCCTTTACTGGCTCCTAAGATGCAGCAAGAGTTGATGAAGTTAAAGGGTGCTGGGATTATCTAGCCTATCAGACACTCAACATGGGTTTCAAACTTGGTACCAGTGAGAAAAAAGAATGGTGAAATCAGGTTGTGTGTGGATTTTAGAAATTTAAATATTGCTTCATTAAAAGATAATTATTCCTTACCTAATATGGAGGCAATGTTACACAAAGTGACTAGTTGTGAGTTGCAGTTAATGATGGATGGTTTCTTAGGATATAACTAGGTTTTAGTTAAATAATCAAAATAGTACAAGACTACATTTACCACTCCTTGGGGAACCTATGTTTATATCAGAATGCCATTTGGACTAATAAATGTAGGAGCAACTTTTCAGAGGGCTATGGATGTTGATTTTAAAGAATTTATTGACTTTTTCATGGTCATATATCAGGGTGATCTAGATGCATATTCTAAGAAAGTTGAAGATCATTATGAACACCTAAATAAATTTTTTAATAAAGATTTAGAATATGGTGTTTCATTGAATCCTAAGAAATGTCATTTTGTAGTACAGGAAGGAAAGTTGCCGGGACACATAGTGTCTAAAGATTGGGTAAGGATAGACCCTGAAACAGTAGAAGCAATCCAGAAGGTCATTGCTCTAAATAACTTGAAAGGAGTACAATATTTCTTAGGAAAGATTAATTTTGTTAGAAGGTTTATAGAAAAATTTGCAGAAATTGTCAAACCTATCATAAAGTTGCTAAAGAAAGATGCAAAATTTAATTGGAATGAAGAAGCTCAAATGGAATTTGATAAAATAAACAAGGCAGTGCAAGAGGCTCCTATTTTAAAATCACCTAATTATAGTAAGCCCTTTTCTTTTTTTTCATTTGTATGTTATCATACAATTGCTACTGTGTTACTACAAAGGGATGAACAAGGGTTTGAGTATCCAATTTCCTTTTATAGTAAATCTCTTCAGGCTGCAGAGTTAAATTATGAGATGATGGAGAAGCAGGCATATGCTTTAGTAAAAGCTGTAAAATATTTTAGACCATATTTGGTTTGTGCTAAAGTATAAGCATATGTCCCGCATTCAGTAGTAAAGGATATTCTTATTCAGTCAGAAGGCACTGGTAAGAGGTGTAAGTGGATAAATAGAATACAAGAATTCAATCTTGAAATCCACATTACAAAGTTAGTAAGGGGTCAGGGTTTGGCCAAACTCATGACAGAGGATAACTTGGATTTAGTTCAAGTAAATGATGTAGAGACACAGGGTCATACAGTCACAAGTATAGAAAGACAACCATTTTATATTGATATTGTGTTTTTCTTGAAAAATGCCAAGTGTCCTAATAATATGACAGAAAATCAAAAGAGGAGTCTGAAGTTGCAAGCTTAGAAATACACCTTAATTCAAGGAGACCTATATTGGAAGGATAAAAATGGTGTGTTACTATTATGTTTGGATAAAAATCAAGCTGAAAAAATATTGAATGAAATGCATGCTGGGATATGTGGTGGGCATTTTTCTGCAAAAACTACTGCTCATAAGATTTTAAGGGCAGGGTATTATTGGCC
>MU222951.1:429638-456361 GCA_018584345.1 Thuja plicata
TTGGATAAAAATCAAGCTGAAAAAATATTGAATGAAATGCATGCTGGGATATGTGGTGGGCATTTTTCTGCAAAAACTACTGCTCATAAGATTTTAAGGGCAGGGTATTATTGGCCCAGTGTTTTTAAAGATACCTATACATTTTTCTGGAAGTGTGAGCCTTGCCAAAGGTTTTCAAACAAGTTAAAGTTCTCAGGTGCCCTACTGTTAAATCTTGTAAGTGCTGAGGCATCTTTTTCCATGTGGGGTATTGACTTTATTGTATAATTTTTAGAAAAGTCTAGTGGAGGACATAGTTGGATATTAGTGGCTACTAATTATTTTACTAAATGGATAGAAGTTATCCCCACTAAAAAAGAAACAAGTAAGATAGTTATAGAGTTTTTATTGGAAAATATTTTAACTAGATTTAGTGTCCTAGCCAAATTGGTCATGGATAATGCCATGTGTTTTAGATCTGATGAGATCAAAGACTTTTGCAATGAATATGGGATTATAATTTCATATTCATCCCCACGTCATCCCCAGGAAAATGGCTAGGCAAAATCCAGTAACAAAAGTATTCTAAAAATTTTAAAGAAAACCTTAGAAAAGAACAAGAGGGTCTGGCATACAAGGTTGAGATTAGCCTTGTGGGATGATAGAATAATAGTTAAGAAGGCTACTGGTAGATCACTGTTTGAGTTAGTATAAGGTTTGTAGCCTAGGATGCCTATAAATAACCTATTACCTATATACAAGTTCATACAAGAGGAAGAATTAGAAGTCTCAGATCCAATGGAAGACAAAATATTACAGTTGACTGAGCTTGATGAGATCAGAAGAGAGGGACAGAAAGAAAACATAAAGTTGCAACAAAAAAATGAAGTATCTATTTGATAAAAGAGCAAGTTGCGAAAAGTTTGTATCTGGTGACTTAGTGCTCTAATAGAATGTAAGATTAGAAGACAAAGTTAAGCATAAAAAGTTTGAATCTTTGTGGCTGGGGCCTTTTTCTTATTTCTAAAAGCTTTGGGAAAGATTCATATATTCTGAAGAACATGGATGATGAAGAATATGAGTTTCCAGTGCTTGGGCAATTTTTAAAACCTTTCTTCAATTGAAAGCAAAGTTTTATGCATCAGTAAATTTGTACCATATTGTATAGGGGTAGGTTTTCTTTTCTGTTGTGTGTTTCCCTTTGAGATTTAGTTTATTCTTTTCCAAATAAGAGGTCTACAACCAAATATTCTATGATTCTTTTCCATAAAGTTGCGTTTAGCCATCCATAGATAGAACCACTATTAGTTGTTTTTCCTATTTTTGAAGTTTGCCCTGAAAATTTTGAGAATGCCTGCTTTTCTTGTACCCTAAAAGTTGAGTTCATAGTTGAAAATGGTAATATCCTACTGAAAATAAGATTGTTGACCTCAAAATCCTTTTGAAAAGACCAAAAACCCTAATCCTTTGGGTCATTTTCATTTGAAATATAAAAAATCCCTAGTTTCCAAGTCAGGGTTATGTTTTAACGTTACCTTTTTTGAGCATAGGTTATGAAATAAATCATGTGCTTTTTAGATAGGTCGCCAAGTCTCTGAATGTTGAAGGAATTTTCCATATGGTCTAGAAACTCAGCATAATTCTCTTGTCACATTATCTCCAAGAGAAAAGGAATATGCCACTTTGGTTAAGAGATTGAGTGGCAATAGTCCATCAGATGAAAGATCTGACGGTGGTCGGAAAGTTTCGCAATAAGCCTTGCAGTTAGTAAATTATTTAGCAACTTTGATACATTGTGGTCATGGTGTCTCCAGATCAAATCAGAGTTAAGTAGTGAGTTTTAAAGATTACATTGTCGCTGAGTCTTAGGATAAAAAGTGACTTAAGGTAAAGGATTCAGAGACTTGGAGATAACCATAAGCAAAGAAAAGATATACAGTTGTCACATAGTCGCTGATCAATTTTGACAAGTTAGCATTCATTCAAAGATTAAGAGACAAGCAGTAATAAAGAGACACATGTTCCAAAATATAAGTGATTAAAATATGCAGTCACGTAGTCTCAAAATGTCAAGTTTGACATCTGGAGACTAAGAGAATAAAGAAAATATTATATTCTTGTCGCCAGGTCTCCAAGTAAGTTAGGGTTTCTATGAAGGTTTTAGAGACTAAGCGGAGCTATTGGATGATGACAGATGAGAAATAAATGGTAGTCGTCAAGTCTCCAGGTGAAAAGGTTAAAGGTAATTTCTTTAAGCGAATTAGAGATAGAAGGAAATAAATGTAACATTGAACTATAGTCGCCAAGTCTCCAGTGTAAAATAATTAAGTGATAATTGTTTAGTGATTAAGCAACATAAGTTTAAGTCATGAAGTCTCCTAAAGGATTAATATGATTAAGAGACTTAGCAATAAGCTTATGATTAAAAGGAGATCTATGGTGGATGGGATGTCGCATGATAAACTCAGAGTTAGGATTTTCTTTTAGTGACTCGGATTTCTTCAGTCGCGTGATCGCCAGTAGCTAACCAAGGTTAAACTAAAGTAAAAGAACACATGTTGTCGCCAGGTCTTTAAAAGAATTTAGAGTTAAAAGAAATGTTAAGTGACATAGAGATAAAGTACAGTGGCTACGTCACCAGATAAGGAAAATGACAAATACAGTGAGGAAAAATTAAAATTGATGCTAACATGTTATAGTTGAAAAGTCACCGGCTAATAGGAAGGCTGAACAGTAATGACAAGGTGGAAAAGTTGATGAAAAGAGCCAATCACATCATTGCTTTTAACCCTTGATCAATTTTAATAAGAATTTTCATGAATTTTTCATTCATACGAATTAGATTGCCTGTCATGATCAAAGGCTATAGCTAGAATTTATATTAATGGCACAGTATGTGAAATTAAAGGAAAAAATGATGGATTTTCCAATAATGAGCTACGTACTTTGAGCATTTTTCCATAAATAGACAGGATTGTGTTCATTATCACTTACCTTGCCTTTAGATTTTCAAAAGTGGAGAATTTGCTAAGTTTTTTGTGTCTGAGGAAAGTGAGAATTATTACTTTTCTGAAGAGTGAATTGAGCTAAGTTTTTATAGAATTCAAAGTCATTTGTGTGATTTTCAGTGCTCTTGAATTATTTCAATACATTTTAGTTTAGAGTAAGGGTTTCTTGTGATAGATTTGTTTCAATTTTGGTGCTAGAAATTGAGAAAAAAATAGAATAGAACAAGATGAGTCAAGCATTGAGTATGGCTTCAACAAGTGGAAGAAATGATGATGCCAAGGGAAAGAGGAAATATTCAGATGAGTTCCTAAAGTTATTGCTAGGTTGAACTGCCTCACAATAGGTGTGGAATAATCATGCTCAAGGCCTTTCTTAGGAATGGTTCATTCAATCTAAGAACTACTTCTCCTATTATTAGGTGAATTTAACTTGTCAACCCAGGGACGTATACTTGAAATGGTCAACATGATATGTGCACTAGGTTCCTTAAGGATTCATTCTGCTTATGTTGTAGGAAGGTAAAAAATGCATAAAAGAAACCTACACTAGTACTGCAGGAAAATAAAACATTTATCTCCTTACTGAAATGAATGCTAGAAATTGCAAACTTCTACTTAAACCTATACTTCACCCTAGAACATCCATTTTAACTATTCTTGTAGATGCTGCAGGAACAGTCACAAGGTATGATGCTACAAGAAGAAATTGTAACTTGTATCTGAAATACTAGAAATGCTAGAAATGCTGGAAATGCTAGAAATGCTGGAAATGAAATCTATTCTATTCTAACCTATTCCACCTCCCAAGTGGGCCCCCTTGGTTAGTTTCTACTAAACTATTAACACAAAACGTAAACCAAGAATTACTTCATTGCATTTTAAAAGCTCTTTACATAGAAACAAGACATGGAACTTGAAATAGTTTGCTGCAAGATACAACAATTTTCTTTCAAAAACTTTTGTCTCTAATTTTCCTAGCTACTCTCAAACTATCGATCCAATCCCTATATATAGAGGATCAAATACTTATTACAAAATAGAAAAGAAACTATCTTGCTGAAAACATGCCGGAGAAGATGGAAATGCAACAGCCCGCGGTGTGGGTAATAAAGCTCGGGCGACCAGTTCAACATAATAAAGTGCAGAGGGAATATAGGCACACTACATCCCCGCATCCTAGAATAATGGCTCCATTATAGCAGCCATGTTTCATAGTGTTGTAATGATCACTCCGTTGTAGCTGGTCCTCAACAGCCTTCCTTGAATCTTGTCAACCACTCTCCAGCCGCTTTCTCTCCTGTCAAGTTAGTTATGATGTAGAAATATTCATGCAACAAGCTTAATCAAATTAAATATCCAGATATTAGAACATAGATTCTGATGGTTTTATGAAATACTGCACTATATGTATGATATTAGAAAAATATGTCACAAAAATCTACCCATGGTTTATCAGTTCTATCTAGACTCTATCACAAGTTTTGATTGGATAGGCTCTCAAATGTTTTGTCAAAAACTATAACAGAGTATTCAAAATTATACAAAATAAAGGCAATAATTTGGCCTTATCATCTACCCCTTGGTTAATCAAATGCTTGTCCTCAAGCATTGCACCTTCTGAAAATTGACCTAACTTCACCAACTTCAGTTCTTCCTCACCTTTGGCTTTTGAAGGAGTAGTAGAATCCTCTTGTTCTTTCCCAAACTTCCCTTCTATGATCTTCTTGTAGCCTTTCAAGTTTGGTAGTGTTGATGTCATACAATGGCCAAAGGAGCATGGGCGGCTGCATTGTGAGTGGACACCAGACTCCTACCTAATTTGCCTACCCAACCCTATGTATTTTGGTGCCTGGTGTATAGCTTCTTCAAGGTTAATGGGGCTGTGTGGTTCTGATCTTTTGAATACCTCTGATAATCTACCCCATCTACTTCTGGCACTGGTTAAGGCTCTTTGGAAGACAAAATAGGACATGTTGTCATATTCTGCATACACATCTACTCTGAGTTTAAAATTTTTATCTCTGATTTCCTTTTTAATGTTCCCATATGTCAGTCTAAACCAGTCCCTTGGGAATACTTCTGGTTGACTACTTTCTTCTCTTAATGGTAGGGGTTATGTTTTATCAAGTTCTCTGTAATTCTCCAATTGTCTATCATAGTTAGCCTCATTGTGCATCCAAGACATCATAGCCCTTAGGTGTATATCCCCTAAGTAAGGTAGGGGATTCCATTCAGTCTCTATAGGGATGATGAAATTATGCACATACAACTCACAGAGTAGGTTTTGTTGCCAAGATGGAAGTGTCTGGTATAAACCATAGAATTTCTGGGCTGATTTGAACTTTGCATTTATATCTTTGAGGGTCATCATCAACTGAAATAGGAGGAATTCTTCTTTGAGACAGATGGTATAGACCCTAGGTGGAGGTCTACAAGCAATTATCTGGTCAGTCAGTTTAAGGGCATGTTCCATTCTCTATTTCTATCTTGCCAACTGATCTTTCAATTTCGCAATTTCCTCTCCTTGTTATGCTATTACTTTCTACAATTTCTTTTTCTCCTCTCCATATAGAGTGGTTGTCAGCACATGCTTATTATATAACTGGAAGAGAAGCATTTGCAAAGTAATTGGAACACTATTTTCATCTTGGTTATTCTTCTTCCTTTGTTCTCTCCATAACTGCTCTAAGAATTTTATTAACAAAGTTCGCTTATAGGAAACTAAAGCATTTTTTGTGCAAGCCAGCTGGTGAGTTATAGGGGTTTCTTCCTCATGAGTTGGAACATCCTAATGACTAACTCCTAGGTCATTTTGACATACATTTGGCTCATCTTAACACTCCTTATCCATATTTTGAGGAATGTCTGGGATCTCAGACTGGCTAGGAGAATCATCTGGAACAATTTGAATAGGAGTTTCCTCTTCAAATTGTTTGGGGGAAACGGTCTGGCTTTCGGCAGGTGCTTTAGGAATCTACCCTCTCATCCTAGAAATTCTTCTTACAGGGATTTCCTCAACTTCTATGACCTTTTTCTTACTAACCCTTTTTTTTTCTCTACTGCAGGAGTAGTGGCTGCAGGAGTAGTGGCTGCAGGAACTGACTTCATTTTCTTTTCTTTCGAGACTTGAGGGTTTCATGGTTCAACTATAGGAAGAAAAGTTTCTCCTACTAAATTTTGATTTCCTTTGGTTTAGGTGGTAGTAGGTATATTTCTTATGTGAGCAGTTAAAGGCACATTTTCTTGTAAATTTTTGGTTTCTACCCCTTGGGTACTCTGCTCAACAACTGGGTCAAGGGAAACTGCATTATCCTGGCTAATTTGCACATTAGGGGCAATTCAAGGCTGAAGGGTTTTATGATGGACAAACTCTACCCATTCCATAGGGGAGGCATCCCTAAGAGATATTTCTAGGAGTAATTTAATTAGGGCATGGTGAGTAACAGAGTTGTCTTTCCCTTTCTGGGTTTCTTCAGCACTAATGCACAACATATTAAACAGAAAATTGGGTGCATTCATTGGGATATTATGTCGTACATAACTAAGCAGCTTAAAATGATGTGCATGTAAATTAGAGAATCACCCTTCACAGGTGAAATAACTTATAATGTGCATAGCCAAATCCTAGTATGGTGGAGGAATGGACATCCTTTTGCATCCCTATTTAGTGATCTCCAATGGAGGGTCTCCTGGTAGGGTGAATTGAGCCCTGGTTGACCTGACATCATGGGCATTGGGATAGTGCTCCCCTACTGCTGGAAAATTGGTCACTTCCACTATTTGCTCCTCTGTTGCAACAACTAGCAACCCCCATACCGTCGCTTGGCCCTCATCAAATGTGTTTGCAAATTCTGATGCTGCTTCCTCATCAAACTCTATCAATTTTAAGAAATACCCTAGCCATCCGTAGGCATTAAATCTTCTTATGACCTCAACATCAGATAGTAAAATACCATGAACCACTAGTTCATGCCGCTACAATTGGCCCCCCATTTTTACCAAATTCAACCTCTACTTTGTTCTTGATAATTACCTTCTTCCTCTTTTGAATTTCAGACTACCTCTTGTAAAACCACAGACCCTCTTTCACATTCTTCTAGTATTCTTGATATGATCAATAATAATGTACTTTAATAGAATGAATCATAGATCTTCATGCAAGAGCAAGAGTTATGTCATGGTTTTAATACTGTTTCACATCTAGTCTGATAGTTAGGGGTTTATTCATAATAAAGGTACGACACTTGACACTTGTGTGATGTGGCAGCTAGATTTTAATTAAGACAATGCCAAAGTATAGATTTGAGGATCTTAACAAGTAAATGGAAATGACATTTTTAGAAATTGGCACACTTCCCTGCCCCCTACAAAATATGGACAAGTGTCCTCACTTGTCAGACTTGGTAGAAGGTATGAAACTAGATTAAGGTGGCAATGATACATTTATTGTAGTATTTGATATAACCAACTAAATCTATGCACTAAAAATGGAGATAAATTTGAAAAGCTCATACCTGTTAATTGATCATCGCACGTGCCAGGAAAGATTGGTGAGAGTGGAATGATGGCATTGGTGGTCGGCATGTATCAGCACACTATCTCTTTATTGAAAGCATAGAAATATGATGATGTAGAAGGTGGGTGGATGGAAGATTAAGAAATGAAGAGGGTTGAAAAAGAAGAATGTAGAAAGTGAATGGAGAATTTGAACTTTATGTAAACATAAAGTTTTTATTATGGTCATGCTTTGAAGGAATTATTATTGAAGAGTTGTAGGAAGAAGGTTGACACCCTCTTTTGTACGAAGTGTTACCTGTTGATCCTTTAAAACTGGCTGGTTGAATTGCTGCAGGAAGTCTTCTTTCATCTATGGCTGGTGATACAACTTTATTCTATGGCTATTGACTAGTAGCTTGAAGTGTACAGGGTCAATTGTGGTCAACTAGACTACTCCATTTGTAAATACATGGCTTATTTCATATGGACCCAGTCATCATGTCTGCAGCTTGCCTAGTATCTCTTGGAATCTGGAATCATATAACAATGCCCAATCTCCAACTTTGAACTGCTTACTCTTGATATGGGAGTCATACCACTATTTTCTTTGCTTTTGGACAATTTATGTGTGCTGTAGGGAAGACTGGCACATTTTATCCAAAGAGTTGAGATGCAGCAAGCACTCTCTCTGTGTTGCAGGAAGATCAATATTTAACTCTAGCACCATTCTTAATGTTTTGTGTTCAAACTCAATCAGTAGCATTGTTGTTTTTCCATATAATAGTTCAAATGGAGTGAACCCTGTGGTGGTCTTCCATGTTGTTCTATATGCCTAGACGGCTTCTGATAGTCTACTGCTCCAATCTTGGTGATGAAAATGAACTGTCTTAGTTAAAATTACTTCTATTTCCCAATTTGTTACTTCTGCTTGTCCATTGGCTTGGGGGTGATAGGGGCTTGACTTCTGATGTCTGATATTATATTTCTTCATGAGCTTTGTTATTAGATTGGAGGTGAATTGTGTACCTTGATTAGTAACAAGTTTTCTTGGCATGCCATATCTAGTAAAAATTTCTTCATATAGAAATTCAGCAACTTTATGATCTCCGGCATGCTTCATTGCTCTGACTTCGGCCCATTTGGTCAGGTAATTTGTGTATACCAAAATGTATGATTTCCCATTGGATGGAGGGTCTATTGGGATAATAAATTCCATGCCCCATTTATCAAATGGTGTTACCACCACCTATGGGTTTAAGGGAATTTCATCTGATCTTGTTGGTCAGCCCATTCTTTGACACTTGTCACACTTCCTTGTATAACTTGTTGCATCTTTGTGAAGTGTAGGCCAATAGTAGTCAGTTGTTATAATCTTTTATGTTGTTCATTTGGCTGCAAAGTGCCCTCCACATGGTTCATTATGACATGCATGAAGAATGTCATATGTCTCATATTCTCTCACACATCTCCTCATGACTTGGTCAGGTCCAGTGTAAAATAATGTGCTATCAATCCAAGAGAAATGTAAGCTTTTCTCTACCAGCAGCTTCTTATCCTTATAAGAGAAATGTGTTTCCATTTTATTAACTGCTAGGTAATTATCTATATCTACATACCATGGATTCTGGACAGCAATATGAAACAAATGTTCATCTGGAAATGTATCATCTATCAAAGTAGTATCTTCTTCAGCATAATGAATTCTAGATAGATTATCAACTACCACGTTTTCTTTCCCTAGCTTGTCAATGATTATTATATCAAATTCATGCAAAAGAAGAAGCCATCTTGCTAACCTACCTGTGATGGAAGGTTTGTTCATGAGATACTTAATTACTGCATGGTTAGTATGAACAAAGATAGGATAACCAGTCACATAATGGTGGAATTTGTTTAGAGCATAAACTACCGCTAGCAATTCTTTCTCAGTCACTGTATAGTTTAACTTTGGTCCATGTAGACTCTTACTGATATAATAGATTACATTTTCAAGGTTTTTAGTCTTTTGTCCTAAGACAGCTCCTACAACATATTCTGAAGTATTTGTATGTATGTGAAATGGAAATGTCCAGTCAGGACCCCTAAGTACTGGTGCATTTGTCAAAAGTGACTTGAGCTGCAGGAAGGACTCATCACATTCTTTTGTCCAAGAAAATTCAGCTTCTTTGGTAGGTAAGTTGTACAGAGGACTAGCTATTTGACTAAATTTCTGGATAAACCTCCTATAATAACTAGTGTGACCTAGGAAAGATCTGACATCTTATTTCTTAGTAGGAATAGGGAGTGTGAGAGTTACCTCTATCTTCGCAGGGTCTACCTGGATTCCAACTTTGGAGATAAAATGACCCAACACCACTCCTTCCTGCATCATCAAAAAGTATTTTCACTGTTGAGAGATAGATTATGCTCCTCACATCTTATTAATACTTTCTCCAAGTTCTTCAGAGCTTCCTCAAAGGTGACACCGAATGTAGTGAAGTTGTCCATGTAGATTTCCATGCAATCATGTGATATATCAGCAAAGATGTTGATCACAACTCTCTGAAAGGTAGCAGGTACATTTCATAATCCAAATGCTAATACTGAATAGGCATATGTGCCCCAAGGACATGTGAATGTGGTCTTTTCTTGATCTTTGGGGGCAATGCTTATCTGATTGTAACCACTATATCCATCCAGAAAGGAAAAATATTTCTTTCCAGCCAAATTATCCAAGACTTGGTAAATAAAAGGTAAAGGAAAGTGGTCCTTCTTTGTAGCATTATTTAATTCCTTGTAATCCACACATATCTGCTACTTACCTCCTTTCTTAGGTGCAATTACCAATGGTGATACTCACTTGCTGTCAGAGATTGGGTAGATGAATTTAGCATCCAACAACTTCTGCAACTCTATTTTAACTATTTCTCTTAGTGCTAGATTTATTCTCCTTTGTGGTTGTCAAAGTGGAAAGCTTCCATCATTGATGTAGATTCTATGGGTGTAGAGTTTTGGGTTTAGTCCCTCCATATCTCCATAATCCCATGCAAAGGCTTTTTCATGCTGACTAAGGAGCTTGGTTAACAATGCCAACTATGATTGGGATAGCTTGTTGTTTACATGCAGGTTACGACCAGAGGAAAGTTCCACTGTTGTTGTTAGCTCTGCCATTAACACTTTGGGCACTGGACTTCTTTCTATTTCACTTTTCAGTAATTAATCAATCATCTCAGGGTTTTCTGGAGATATACAGTTCTCATAGGTACATAGCTGTAAAACAGAACTTTTTGAAACATCTTTAGCCACAATACATTCATTTGTAAGTATGCTTTGTATCACATCATCTTCCTCTTGCATCTTTAGAAAAGAATGCCTATGCAACATCATGAGTTGGGCTATTGAATTCAGCTCTTCCTCCTCATCTCCTAAGTATGGCCAAATAGGTTCTCCCAAGTCTGGCTGGGGTTGGGCAGGAGGATATAGGGCTAACTTCCTTATGGCTTGACCATTTGAAATTGTCATACTGCCTGATTTGCAATTAATTTTGGCATTAGTGGTGGCTAACCAGGGTCTTCCCAAGATTATAGGATAACTAGAAAAGTTTACTTTTGGTGATAGGATAAGAAAATCAGCAGGATACTCCCATGAATCTAAGGCTACTATCACATCTTCTATGAGACCCTCTGGAGTAACGGTTGAACTATCAGCAAGTTGTAACACTGTGGCTATTGTTCTTAAGCCTTCTATGCTTAGCCTACACATTGTATCTTTAGTCATCACATTTATTGCTGCTCCCAAATCAACTAGAGCATTTTTCACAGTCTGTCCATTTATTATCAAGTCAACTACTAGACTGCCAAGATCTGAATACTTTGGTATTACCACCTTTCCTAACATGATATTTGCTAATTTCCCTACAACATGTACTATTTGAGGGTCTTTCTTCTTCCGCCCTGGCTTCTTAAGGCATGCTTCCTTAATAGCCTTTCCATAAACAGGTATATCTTTGATAGCTTGGAACAGTGGGATTTGAATATTCATATTTTTCAGCTGCTCAATAATATCAAATGTTTCTTCCTCTTGGGGTATAGGTTTTTCTTTATTTAGCCTTCATGGAAAGGGTGGATTTGAAGTGTGGATAGTAGTTCTGCTAGGTATATCAGTCGGCTGGCTGGTATTTGGCAATGTGGCTTCTGGAAGTAGTACTGCAGGAGTGTCTGCAACTTTTGTAATAATAGGATATTCAGGTGTAGGTAGGGTGGTACTGAACCTCAAATGGATATTAGCTATCTCTAATGAGTAAGTAGGGCACTGGTGAGTGTCAATAGTGTACGTTTGTTACTGCTACTATTTTTTATTTGGATTTGGCTATGGTTGAGAAGGAAATTGGGTTGGCTTTGGATTAGCATTAGTTGCTACAAGAGGTGGCATTATTGTAGGTGGTTGCACTGGAGGTGGTAATTGTGGACAGCCAAAATTTTGGTTAGGCCACTATGGAGGCCCCTTCCATTGATTAGTTTGCTGCCAATTTCCTTGTAGTGGTTGCCATTGATTCTGCTGATTAGGCCACTGGTTATTTTGGTAATTTTGCCACTAATTATTTTTCTGATTTGGCCATTGGTTATTTTTCTGGTTTTGCCATTGGTTATTCTTCTTTTTTGGCCATTGGTTATTCTGCTAGTTTTTCCATTGGGGATGAAAGTACTGAGAAGTGTTCTAATAATTTTGGTTTTTCCAATGATTATTGTTAAAATTTGAAAACTGTAGAGGATCTTGTGGCATACCTTGTCATGAAGCCCATGGTCAACGTTGAGCAACGAAGAACACTTGATCATTTTCTCCTTCTATCTTCATGTAGTCAGTTGGAAAATGTTGATTTTCCATGTTTTCTACCAGCTTACATCTGCAGTCTTTCTTCTATTTGTGGTAGTGTGGATAGTACTCAGCCAATTGTGATTCAGCTTCTGCATGCTTCTTCTTGGCAGTCCTTATGTCAAGATGTGTAGCTACATCATTTTTAATAGCTTGCTTGAAATCTATGAGAAAATTAGATATCTCTAGTTTTGAAATGCCCGAACTAATCCCTTTTGTGACTATGGACCAGTATCCTCTACCTTTCTTCATAGTTGACCTTGAGTAGTTTTGACAGATTTTCTTAAGGTCATCCCAAGAGGATTGGGATATGTCTCCACCAGCCATCAATTCTAATGCTTCCAGACAGTTGTCATTTACCCCTCTCAAAAAGACTAGTTTTTGTGAATCCTTTGTCAGTACATGCTGGGGATTCTTTTGCATTGTGTACAAAAAATGTGAAACATAGTCCTCCAATGTTTCATCTTCCTTTTGAGACATTCTAAATATATCATCTCCTTTTGGGTCACTGCATTTGCAATAATCTTTATATTTCTTTTGAAACAACGTCTTCATCTCATCCCAAGTACCTACTGCATTGGCTTCTAATCCCATGAACCATTGTAATGCTAACTCTTTCAGTGTTGTAGGAAACAACTTGAGCCTATGGGCATCGGTACTATAGTCAAAGATTTGACAGAGTATGTCAAACTCAAACAAGAAAGTGTCAGGATCCTCAGTTATAAGACCATAAAACTTTGGAAGAGCAGCTGTGAGTATATTTTTGAGATTAGTATTGTTTATAAGGCTTGGGAGAGGAAATGGGAAAGTAGGATGTGCCATTACTGGAGGTATTTGATTGTGGGGTTGCTGCTGGAAAGGAGCATTAGCTACTGGATTGTTAACATTAGGTGGATTTGGACCGGAATTATCTAGAAAACTGGCCAAGATTTCTACAAAAGGTCGGAAGCTGCCTATATCAAGTGGTTCTGCTCTGGAGGAAGATGCTACAGGAAAGTCAGGGCTTGCGTCTTCAAAGGGTAACTCAACTTCTTCAACTTCCTTGTTCAAATTAGCAGGCTCTGCTCAGAGAAATCTGCCATATTTATCTCGTTTCCTTTCTCTTCAATGTATGCAATTGAATCCTTCACAATTGTGAAGCAATTTTTAGAGATACAAATCTAAAAACTAACTAGGAATGAAAAAAAATGACTCAAAAATATTCCTAGCTTGACACCATCCCCGACAAAGGTGCCAGAAATGAACCGCCTCACAATAGGTGTGGAATAATCATGCTCAAGGCCTTTCTTAAGAATGGTTCATTCAATCTAAGGACTACTCCCATTATGAGGTGCATTTAACTTGTCAACCCAGGGACGTATACTTGAAATGGTTGACATGATATGTGCACTAGATTCCTTAAGGAGTCATTCTGCTTATGCTGTAGGAAGGTAAAAAATGCATAAAAGAAACCTACACGAGTGCTACAGGAAAAGAATACATTTATCTCCTTATTGAAATGAATGCTAGAAATTGCAAACTTCTACTTAAACCTATACTTCAGCCTAGAACATCCATTATAACTATTCTTGCAGATGCTACAAGAACACTCACAAGGTACGATGCTGCAGGAAGAAATTGTAACTTCTATTTGAAATAATGGAAATGCTAGAAATGCTAGAAATGCTGGAAATGAAATCTATTCTATTCTAACCTATTCCACCTCCCAAGTGGGCCCCCTTGGTTAGTTTCTGCTAAAATATTAACACAAAATGTAAACCAAGAATTACTTCATTACATTTCAAAAACTCATTACATAGAAACAAGACATGGAACTTGAAATAGATTGTTGCAAGATACAATAGTTTTCTTTCAAAAACTTCTGTCTCTAATTTTCCTAGCTAACCTCAAACTATCAGTCCAATCCCTATATATAAAGGATCGAACACTTATTACAATATAGAAAAGAAACTATCTTGCTGAAAACATGCCAGAGAAGAAGATGGAAATGCAACAGCCCGCGGTGTGGGTAATAAAGCTCAGGTGACCAATTCAACATAATAAAGTGCAAAGGGAATATAGGCACACTACATCCCTACATCCTGGAATAATGGCTCCATTGTAGCAGCCATGTTTCCTGGTGTTGTAATGATCACTCTGTCATAGCTGGTCCTCAACAGTCTTCCTTGAATGCTATCGACCACTCTCCAGCCGCTTTCTCTCCTGTCAAGTTAGTTATGATGCAGAAATATTTATGCAACAAGCTTAATCAAATTAAATATCCAGATATTAGAACATAGATTCTGATGGTTTTATGAAATACTGCACTATATGTATAATATTAGCAAAATATGTCACAAACATCTACCCATGGTTTATCAGTTCTATCTGAACTTTATCACAAGTTTTGATTGGCTAGGCTCTCAAATGTTTTGTCAAAAACTAGAACAAAGTATTCAAAATTATACAAAATAAAGGCAATAATTTGGCCTTATCATAGGTTATACACATAATTAGAGAGAAAATTTTGATATCCTGGTTGATGAGTTGGTCAACATCAGAGATGGGAAGACACCAGGAACATCAAGTTATTCTCTTTTCAATTAATTTTATAAAAATTGTGATGGAGCTGTGCCTATTTCAAATCCTTGGACATGTGGACTGGCTAGGTTATTAGTTCCTGATGTGTTTGTAGATGCTGATTTTATTTTAGCCCTAGCAAAAAATTATGATGAGCTTAGTAAAACAATTAACAAGAGAGATGGGATTGTGTTACTTGCTTTGAATAGAAATTCATTTATGCAAGCATTTAAGCTCTATTATCAAACGTCAACTGAAATCAACCTCAAAAATCAAGAAGAGAGGTATGAAAGGTAGACTGGGGTTGTTAGAAATATGATAAAGAAACATATGCCAAAGGAGACAAGGAATTATATTGCCCCTATAGCAGTTTTGGCTCCTTATTGTCATAAAGATTTAAACCGCTACATGAAATATATTTTCTATACATTGTGTAGAGTGCTAGGGAGGGATGGAGGTGTAGAGAGGATAAATGCAGGTATTTTGATGATGGTTTTAGATATATAGGATGTGTATACAAGAACTAGTTATGATTATATCCAGTATATTATTGATAGGATGCATGAGGGTTTTGTTGCTATTAAGAAGGACAAAGAGCTCAAGTTTCTGCATTATTCTATTTTGATGCATTTATTGCTTTATTTCAATTATCCAATAATGGATATATAGAATTTGAATCCCCAAAGGTTCCTTTTAAATCAACCCAACCTCATTCAATTCTAGATCAAAGTGTGGAACTACACTGCTAGAGATTGTGATTTCTGTGGATTTGAGAATTGGATTATATACCCTATAATGCAAAGCCTAGGAGTGAACAAGACTAGGTTGCTTGCAAAAGTATTGTAGCTTTTGAGGCCATGTGAGTATGTTGATAAGTGGCCTGGTGATCACAATTGGGGAGATTTCTATCTGGGAAACAACTTTATAATGATAAGAGTATATGGATGTTCACATCCTCCCCACATTCTCCCATATCATGTTCTAACTAGGATAGCTGTGATGAAATTTATCTGGCAGCTAATGATGATAGATCAGGAACACTTGGAACCACATAGAAAGGGGACATTTACCCCTAGATAGTTCAAAGTGTATCAATTTCTAATTGGCAAGAAGGCTATAGATCCAATAAATAATTGGATGAGTCATTACAATATGAGTGTGGCCTTGTGAAGATACAATGATATTGAAGGATTCATTGAGGAAGCCAAGAAGCTTCTAACCCCTATCATACCATACAACTATGTACATGAAGAGTGTATGGAGGAGGATGCAATCAGAAATATTTTGGAAGAAGAAGTGATGAGAAGAGAAGATAAGATCAAAGACCTTATGGAATTGGAAAGGTAGGTCAAAGGGATGAGTTTTGGAGGGTTCTACCCTAATTTGCCTTATCTCAAGAGGATAGATGCAATGATTGAACATCACACACTTCTATGTAATCAATTGGAAGAAGCACTAGTGGTACCTGAAAAGGGCCATAGAGAAAATTTAGAGTCAGAGTATGATGATGATAGTGATCAAGGTTTTCCTTCTCCTAGAGCTCACCCAGATTACCAAGCTGTACCATTAAAGATTGTAGCAGAAGGATAAGAGTATATTGTTGACCTAACAGAGGTCCCAGAGCATGAGACTATTGATGAGCCTGCATTCAAAAGGAAAAAGCTTGATATTGGTGAATCTTCACATGCTTTAACCTATGTAAGAAAGGAAAATAAGAAGGATAGAGTGAGTGCCCTTATTCCTGGTAATAGACCTTTTGATCACCAGTTGAGGAAAGAGATTAGAAAAGGAAAGAAACTACATAGGAGGTTGAAGAAGAAATTGAATTACCTCTCCTAACTGGTATTTATGAAAGAATTATCCATTAGCAAAAGTTCCTTGATGATGACAATTTCATCAAAAATTAGGAGTTCAAAGATTTCCTTAGGTGGGATAAACAGAGACAAGTGAGTGAACAAATAAGATTGGAGGGAGGAGATCCAGTCACTAATGAGGCCCTCCTATCCATACAAAACTATGATCCTTAGTTTGAAGAAATAATTCCTAAGGAGGCTAGGAAGTTGGTTAAAGAAAGTGGTGTGTTACTTGCTAAGGGTTGGGATCTAGCATCAGCCTTCATAATAGATCAAATCAAAAGGTAGCCAGACTTGAAATTGACATTTGAAGTACAAGTTGGCAAAATGATCAAAGGATTTGGATATGATCCAAAATCTCAAGTAGTTGCAATGTGGAGCCTAGCTCCTAAAGATCAGAAACCAGCTCTGTTAAGCATTCAAGAGAGCATGGTAGGAAATCAGATGGTATGGTCAGTCAACAACACAAATGACATGGATATTTCTTAGATTTTGACTTATTGGTCACATCTAAATAAGGATAAAATAAAGCATATATCCAAGAAATGTGATACTTTGATAAGTGAGGCTAGTGCGATAGCCAAAGATAGGGAGATGTGCTACATTAAGATACATGCTTTAGAAAATTCAATTAAGGATTTGACTAGGAAATTATTGGAAAAGCCTGAAGTTATCACCTAAAGAAAGTGTAAATACAGAAGTCCAGGCAAAGGAAATAGGGAACAATGCAGAAATAGGGAAATGGATAAGTGAGTGTAATGAGAGGGTCTATGGACCATTAATAAATATTTTCCAGCACAGGATAGATATCCAGAAAGATAAAATTGACTTGGTACTAGCTACATATAATAAATTACCTATTTTGCATGTTGAGGCAACTAGTTACCTTAATATTTTGAATCCTTATTTTTCAACTTGGTCAAATAGGACACAACTTTTGGAAAGGTTGGCCTCTTTATAGCCACATAGGAAGGATTTTCCAAAGATAGTGACCAAGGTTGGTGAAGAGATAGCCAAAATAAATGTGACTTTACCTTTCTTCAAAGGTAAGTAAAATTAGATTGAGGCAAGATTGAGCCTATTTGGAGTAGATTTCAATAGATTCATTCCTCCAATCAAGGGAGAAGACAATCAGATCAAAGCTCAGGTGGCTTGGAAGGAATATTTTGACAGCAAGTTGCCTAGTAAAGAGGCATTCATTGCAAATGGAGATTTAGATATGGAATGCTACAATACAATCTTGGATGAAGCATACAAGGCTGAGACTAACATGAATAATTTTTTGACAAATGTTAAAGGAATTACAGATGTCGGGTGGGATAGGTAGAAAGCACAATTGCAAGATATTCAAATTTTTAGTTGGCTTGTAGAGAGTGATGTGGCAGCATGGGATATAATGACAAAGCCTAAGAAGAAGAAGCCTACCACAATTGACCTCGACATAATTGATGAGGAATAAAGGAATGTCGAAGCACCTTATATAGATTTCTTGAAAGACAAGTAGGTTAGTCATCACCAAAATCAAATCAGAGACTATCCTCAGCATACACAACCAAAGATGTTGAAGATCACATGAAGACAAAATAGCAAATTAGATTTCATCCTCTATTTTTTTCTTTCCACCGCTTGGTTTATCTTGCCTTTTGTTTTATCTGTATTTAGGGTTAGGTATCTAAAACCATCCAAAGCTTGTTGCATCCTTTCCTTAAGGATTTCAAGATGGTTTAGATATATATAGATCAATTTTGTAACTTAAGAAGGTGGTGAAATATAATTGTAAGCCAGACTGCAGATTTGTGTCTAAGTTTTTTTGAGATTTTGGTCTTTATATGTATGAATCAGGAATATAAATAAAATACAATGCAACTTCTCTTATATATTGTTTTTGTCTCTTTACTTATTGTGTATGCTCTTTTATGTTTAATCTGTAAGGTATTTTAAGTATATTGGTTACAAGGTAGCTATCTAATTGCTTGAAAGTTTCTTTCAAGGGAAGAACTAAGGTTTGTGACTAGTTTCAGGGAGCATAAAAATATCTAAGGATTTGATATAGTGATGTGGAAGTGACAGGGTAATTTTTAAGGCATCCTACTTGAGTTGCATATAGGTTGTAAGGAAATCTATAGTATCTTTATTTAATTTTCTATGGATTTTCATCTTTGACTCTGTAGCCCAAGGATAGGCACTGGTCTAGAATCTCTCAAGTGGTTTATCATCATCCAAGTAATTCAAAATATACAAATCTCTTACATTTAGAGTCAGAAACATATAATTTCAAGTAATTGTATCAAGATATACAATTCATTTTACTAATCCCTTTGAGAGAGGATTAAAATAGGTTACCCTTCCTAAGTTTTGAGAACTAAAAAAGAAGGATGAACATCCTTAAAGCACTACTATTTGTTGTTATCATTTCAATAGTTCTCATGGTTAAGCTCTGTATCAAGTTGTTTTCAGTCTTATGCAGAGTAATTTACAAGATAATACAATAAACAAATGGCAAATTAGTATCCACATTTACTAATACTGTGAGACAATAATTATATATAGGTTATACTTGCCTGGGTGTTGTGGAACCTAAAAAGGAGGTGATAATAAGTTTCCTCAAATATTATCATAAATCCTCATCAATTAGAGTTTTCTCTTTCTTGGATCATTAGTTTCAAATATTGGAAGTCATATAGTTAATCAAGTATTCAAACACCTCTTGAAAGTTTAGCAAGAAAAAACCCTAACACAAGATTTAGTCACTGTTGGAGGATGTAGAGTTGAATTCTACTGGTCCTAATGTCCTAATGGTAAGTGAGAATGAGTTCATGGAGACTCTAGAAGAAGTAAAGGGAATTGGTTTTGCATTGGTGCTAAGACAAAAAGAAGAAAATGTAGACAAAACAGTGATGAGGACAAAGCTGCCAAAAGAAGTTCAAGAGATGCTAGTAAAGTATCAAGGAATAGTGAGTGATGGAAAATCATCAACCTTACCCCCTAATAGGTCTATAAGAAATCATATAGACCTAATACCAGGAGCTACCTAACCCAATAAGGAAGCCTATAAATGACTCCACAATAGAATGAAGAGATTGCTATACAAATCCAAGAGCTTTTAGAACAAGGCCTTATAAGAAAGAGCATTAGCCCTTGTGCCATGCCGAAAGTCCTAGCACCTAAAAAGGGAGGAACTTGGAGGTTATGTAAAAACTCTAGAGTAATAAATAGGATTACAATAAGGTATAGGCTCCCTATCCCTAGGTAGAAGACCTTATGGACTATCTAGGAGGAGCAAGATATTTCACTAAGATAGACCTAAAGAGTGGCTATCATCAAATTAGAGTAAAGGAAGGTGATGAGTGTAAGACAACCTTCAAAACTACTGAGGGACTATATGAGTATCTTGTTATGCCATTTGTTCTATCTAATTCCCCATAAAATTTTATGAGATTGATGAATTAATTTCTCAAAGACTACATTGGAAATTTTTTGGTAGTCTACTTGGATGACATACTCATCTATAGTCAGACTAGAGAAGAACATCTCAAGCACCTAGAAATGGTTTGCAAAAGGCTACATGAGGAGAAGTTGATGATAAACTTAGAGAAGTGTGAGTTCATCAAGAAAAATTTAGTTTACCTAGGCTTCTTGTTGTCTTAGGGTAACTTAAAGATGGATTCCTAGCAAAGTGGAGTCTATCATCAACTAGCCTACTCCAAGAAAAAGTACCGAGGTAAGAATTTTTCATGGACTTGCGTAATACTATAGGAAATTTATTAAGAATTTTAGTGCAATATGTGATCCTATGTTAGATACAATTAAGGGAGGCATGAAGACTAAGTTTGTATGGAATGAGAAAGCTAACAATGGTTTTGAGATACTGAAGAAAAAGATTGCAACCCAACCAATTTTTTTTTCCAAGATTTGAGAACTTATTTATAGTGGAGTGTGATGCCAGAAATGTGGCAATTGGAGCTATCTTAACTCAAGAGCGAAGACCAATGGCCTTTCACTTTGAGAAAATAAGTGAAGCTAAGAGGAGTATTCTTCCTATGACCTAGAATTATATGCACTGGTCTAGTCATTGAGAAAATGGAGGCATTATCTATTGCCAAAGGATTTTATTGTCTATTCATATAATCAAGCATTGAGTTTCTTAAAATCACAAGACAAATTGAGTCACAAACATATGAAGTGGGTTGAATACCTACAAGCCTATACTTTCAATATCAAGCACAAGAAAGGGTTGCAGAATAAAGTTGCAGATGCTTTGAGTAGAAGAGCATTGACCATTCAAGAAATTCAACTGTAGAGTATGGGAATTGAAAACTTCAATGACCTATATGGTGAATATGAGGACTTTGCAGACATCTACAAGGTATGTAAAGAGTATAAAAACCACTTTCATACTCAATACTCTGAGTACACTTTGCAGTCTGGTCTATTGTTTAAAGGGAGTCAGTTATGTGTCCCTAGGGGATCTATTAGAGAGAATCTTATACAGGAGAAAAACAATGGTGCACTTAGTGGCCATTTTGGGGTTAACAAATCTCAAGAGTTAGTCCAAAGATTCTATTTTTGGCCCAAGATGAATTTGGATGTGAAGATATATGTAGAAGGTTGTGTTATTTGTTAAGAGGCCAAAGGAACATCTAGAAATTTAGGCCTATATCAACCTTTTCCAATTGCAACCAGACCATGTGAATGTCTAAGCATGGATTGTGTAGTAGGTTTTTCCAAGACAAGACAGGGAATGAATAGTGTCTATGTGATTGTAGATAGATTTAGTAAAATGGAACACTTTGTACCCTGCAAGACAACCAATGATGCCAGTTAGATAGCTTCTTTATTCTTCAAGGAGGTTGTTAGAATTCATGGTTTACCACTGAGTATAGTGTTTGAAAGAGACACCAAAGTTATGAGCCATTTTTTTAAGACTCTATGGCAAAAGCTTGGAACTTATTTGTCATTTGGATCTGCCTACCATCCTTACTCAGATGGTCAGACAAAGGTAGTAAATAGGAGTCTTGGAAATCTCCTAAGGTGTTTAACAAAGGAGTATGGTCAAGTTTGGGACCAACTCATTGGAAAAGTAGAGTATGCCTAAAATGACATAGTGAATAAGACTACAAGAAAAAGTCCTTTTGAAATAGTCTATGGTCTTCATCCAAGATGTATTTATGAGCTCACAAACCTGAAGGATAGAGCCAAAGGGAGTGGTTATGATGATGATTTTTCCCACTTAATGCAATAAGTTCATGAGATAGTCAGGAAGGAACTCATTGAAAATACTGAAAAGATCAAGACTAAAGTGGATGAAAGAAGAAGAGATGTCCAATTCAAGATTGGGGATTGATGTAAAGTGGGCAACTGGAAGTCTCTAAGTGACCCAAATAAGGCAATGTTACCTAGATCACCAAATTCCAGAGCCAAATTGCTTGAAACTTATCATAAGTGTGGAAGAAGGACTTAATTAAGGTTCTCACAAACCCAAAACCCCAAGGGTAACGTAATCACTAGGTTTCACAAATCCTCCAACACCAACTACCAAGGTTGGTCTCACAAGCAAATGACCCTCATTCACAAGAATACCCCCAAAGTGACATATATGACTAGGGGTGACCTATTCTTGTAGGTATAGTCTATTTAGGTCCCTATTGAATAGTTCTAATGGTTATTTCACTCAAATGCAATCCATAAGACATGGTTGCTTCACCATCACAAGACTATGCTTGTAGCCTTTTTCAGAAGGAATTTTAATCTAAAGTTAGATTCTTCCACATAACCCTATGAATTGGTTGGGGATTTAAACACCATTTATGGCCTATGACCTTGGAGTCAATCCCTAGAACTTGAAATTAAAAAGAACACAAAATGAAACACCAAATTGCTCTACCGATTAGCCCTAATTAGGCCTCCATTTACACTACAAGTGTCCTTTAGATGCATCCAATGCCCAAAATGAAGATTGGGTAATGTGAGGGTGTGCACAAATGACTCTTCCTCTAACTTAGGGCTTCTGGTCAATCCCTAAACAAAGATTATGACTGTTGTCCTAATTTTGGATAGGTGCACACATAAGGATATACACCTAGGGTATCACTTCATTTCCATTTCCTTGCAACTTGAAGAACCTATCTTGTAGAATCTTGAAGAGAATCCTAAAAAAAATATTTCCACCAAGGGCCATTAAATTCCCATGGTGGAAAGGAGAAATACACTTAATTTACTAAGAAACCCTGAATTAGGGCCTATAATCCAGTAGTGAGTTTGAAAATGGGATAACTTTCTAACCAAGATCAATCAGCACATGAGACCAAGACCAAATGGTAGTAGGTTCATGCCCCTAACAATTTATGTCAAACTCACATGTCCCTCTATCTGTACCTAACCGTACACGGTGATTGTTTCCTTCAGAATGCAAGAAAATGGTTAGTTTTATTGATTTTCAAATATCAAAGTACATCATCAACCTACCACCCACCTAAAAGGGATAATGTAGGCACTCCCAATGGTTAAATGACAATTTTTAACTGACTTGATTGTTTGGGAGTTGGTTTTGGAAAAGTTGTTAAGTTTGCTCAAAAGTTGCTTGACAACTTTTGAGCAACTTTTACATTTTTTGCAATTTTGCAAATCTAATGACCAAATTTGGTCAAGATGTTATTTAGGTGATCCGTAGTGGATCAAAACACTAAAAAATCAAAAATAAACTATTCCTAGGATTTGGGATCATTAATGACTCATAGTGACCGAAGGGCTCATAATGTGCCAATCTTGGTACTATGGCCTTACATGGTGATCCAACATCTAATCCTAATGTCTAAGAATTTGTAAAGGCCTCTTAGGACCTTGAGAGAACCCATAGGGTCCATAGGAACAATTTTTTAAGTTTGGGTGCTCCTGCACCATACTCCCCATTAGATTTGAACTCAAGTTCCCACTTGAGGATAGCTAGTCAATAGTGGTTCCATGTTGTTGGATCTGGTCCTCTATCATCTAGGTAGCATCTATTAAAGGGATTCCTTCCCATTTTACTATGTACTGAATGTACTTGTTCTTTCTTGTCTACTTCAAAACTTTGGTTTCCAAAATGGTGTCTAGTTCCACTTGCTTTCTTGGTGGGAGATTTGTTACATAGTCTCTAGCATCTTCAACTTGTGATCCCTGCACATTTACAATGTCTACAACACACTTGCAAGGGGTGAGGTCTGCAATATTAAAATGGGAGAAATCAGTAAGGTAGGAGGCAAGGAAATCTCATAAGCATTTTCACCCATCTTGGTAAGGATTGTGCAAGGGCCAATCTTCTTCATGTGTAACTTGGAATATCTTCCTTTAGGGAGTCTCTCCTTCCTTAGGTATTCCCATACCTTATCTCCAACTTTGAAATGAACTTCTCTTCTCCTCTTGTCTGCTTGTGCTTTGTATTTCATAGTTGATTGTTGTAGTGATTCTTTTACCTCTATCTGCACTCTAGAGATTAGTTTGGCTAACTCCTCTCCTTGTGCACTCACTCTAAAATCAGATGGTAATTCTACTAAATCTAATGGACCTTTAGGATGAAGTCCATACACTATTTTAAATGGTGTCTTTCCAGTGGATCTATTCATGGAGTCATTGAATGCAAATTCTACCTGAGGTAGGATCATGTCCCAACTTTGTGTATACTATTTGGTTAAGCATCTCAAGAGATTACCAAGTGATCTATTTACCACCTCTATTTTCTCATATGTTTGAGGGTGGTATGCTTAACTATAAGTCAAATTTGTGCCCAACTTATTGAAGAGTGTCCTCCAAAAGTGGCCCTAAAATTTTACATCTCTATCAGACACTATTGTTTGTGGTAGGCCATGTATCCTAACCACTTCCTTAAAGAATAGGTGTTCTATATGATAGGAATCATTTGTGCTCTTACAAGGAACAAAGTGCACCATTTTACTAAATTTGTCCACTATTACAAAAATGCTATCATAACCCTGCTTTGTCCTTGGCAAACCCATAAAAAAATCCATAGAAATTGATTCCCATGGCCTAGAGGGAATTGGTAGGGGTTGATACAATCCTTGGTTAGTGGATACACCCTTTGCTTGCTGGAAAATAGTACAAGACTCAACAAATTTCTTGATTTCATTCCCCATCTTTGGCAAAAAATAACTTCTTTTTACTAATTTAGTAGTCTTATCTATGCCAACACTAGTAAATTTTACCTCAAATTTCGACGCGAATTGGTCAAATTTTTGACAGTAAGTGGTCGAATCCACGACCAAAACTTTTATCATTCTTTTTTCATCAAATTTTCTACGTATTTATTATTGGTCAAAATTTTGACTGTAGCTCATGCTTGAAACTAGGAGGATCACTATCATTTTTTTTCCAATAATCAAATTTGAGACCATGTAATGGTCAAAATTTCTACCAATGCATGGTCAAAATTTCGACCATTAGAAAAAAAATGACGACAATGCCATACCCTCCACCAATGCATGGTTGAAATTTCTACCATTGCATGGTCAAAATTTCTACCAATGCATGGTCTCAATTTTGACCATTGGGTAAAAAAATGACGATAATGCCATACCTTCCACTAATGCATGGTCAAAATTTCTACCATTGCATCGTCAAAATTTCTACCAATGCATGGTCTTAATTTTGACCATTGCGTAAAAAATGATGACAATGCCATACCTTCCACCAATCCAATGGTCAAAATTGAGACCATGCATTGGTAGAAAATTGGTCAAAATTGAGACCATGCATTGGTAGAATTTTTTACCAATGCATGGTCTCAATTTTGACCATTGGATTGGTGGAAGGTATGGCATTGTCATCATTTTTTTACCCAATGGTCAAAATTGAGACCATGCATTGGTAGAAATTAAATCAGTCTTGATAAAATTTTCATACACAAGCGGCTATGAACTGATATGTAATTCCTTTACACCAACTAAATAATAAATCTGCAGTTTCCCTATGATGCCAAACAGAGACATATATATAGTTGAGAACAAACTGTAGCATTGAACTTGCTCAATAATAAGAATCAATTTTTTGCCAAGACGGGTTTGTATAGACTCTTGAAATTAATTTCACATTCCCAAATACCACACGCTATTTGAATTTGATTTCACAGTCCCAACTACAACTGTTGTAAAATAATGACTCCAACTGCACATGTTCTGATATCGATCGCTAATAATGAACTGTCAATTTCAGCTTGGGTGTATATCGGTTTCTCATTCTCAAATTTTTAATGACTCCAAGCATAATTGCATTTTATCCCAGTTTTAATATTTCCAAGTCGGGACTGTCATAACACTAGAACCATAAAAAAATAACTTATAAACTTTCTCCCTAAAAATCGATGCCAAGCACTAACTATAACTGAGTTCTTCAAATTAAATTGTAAAGACCGGTTACAGTAAACTATCGAATCCAAGATTTCGTTGGTCAATAGTAAACAAAACTCTATGCAATAACTAGCAGATGTTCATACCCACGTAGGTGAATTTATTCAAAGTGAACAATAACTGATTTCATAAACAGGCTATGAAGAGATAACATTAAGATTTAACAAAATCACCACTTTGCCAACATAAGACTGTTACCAAAATGACATCAATGAAATATCAACCTTCAATAAAAAATGATGCCAAGATCAAACCCACTCTCTGATATAATAATCGTGAGTTCAGGGTTTATCAAAATTTTAATACTAATTGATTAACTCTAAATTGAATTCAAGTAAAAGAAAACCAAATACGATGAAACAATGAGATACCAACAGATTTTCCACAACAAATTTTCCATTACAAATACAAGATCTGTTAATTTAGAGGCCAAAGATTAAAATCAGGGTTTTGATTTTAATTTAGAGGCCAAAGATCATCCCATGGTTCATATGCAATTGTGGCAGTACCAAATCTTGTACAAGTAAGTCATATGTCAATTTTTCAGTGCATTATGTTAGTAGTTAGACTTCCCCATG
>MU222952.1:0-14385 GCA_018584345.1 Thuja plicata
GTTGATTCTAGATACCACCACTATGAAATTGTTAAGTGAGAACAAGGAAGATAGCAACTATATTTGAATTTCCAAATTAGAAAGGTGTGACAACAACAACTAACCTTGAACAAGAGAGATGCAAGAGTTGTTATAGCTAGAGTAGTCAAGCCCCTGCAAGACAGACAAAAAGCCACACCATAAGTATGTGTGATTATTTGTGCATGTTGCTTGATGAAGATATAAAGAATTTGAAAACAATTCATAGAGAATGAAATACAAATGCAAAATAATTATGTGCTTGTTTAATTATTTGAGTTTCATAGAATACAAATCTATCATTTCTATTAAAACTAATTGCAATCAATTTTTTGTATTTGGAACTTTTTGGTGTCTAACCAATATACATCTATGTCCAACATTTGCAAAACATTTTTCTAGTATATTTTCAGCCTTGAAACTTTTTTTTTTTGTTTAATTGAAACATAAGTCTTCTGCCTATAAGGCAGGCACTAATAATCCAAATAGCCGAGTATTCAACATAAAAAGAATAAACAATCCATGAATCATAATTTAAAGTTTATAATACATAATACTACATTCAAATTTTTTCATCAATATCTATTCAAAAATAGCAAAGTATTTAGAAAAGAAGTGAAAAAATCATATATTAAAAAATGCAATATTAACAAGATGCAATATTAACAAGATGCAATATTAGCAAGATCATCCACTATAATAAGGAGCATAACAAAAATAAGGCAATATTAACAAGATCATCTACTATAATAAGGAGTTTTAGATGTGGATTTTAAAACATGCAACTGTTCTCAAACTAAGGACTGACGCATTCAAATCAATTGAATCTATCGCTCTTGCAGTTAAATCCTACATAAGCTTTCTTGAACAGAAGATTCAAAGTCTTTGAATTTCATTAAGTTATAATAGGAAAGGAAGCGAATAAAATGGAAAGAGATTCTCACCTTAGTTTCTCATCTTGATAAACAAAAAAAGAATTGGGATGTTGAAATGCAGCTCATATGGGGTTCTGCCACTCATACAAACAAATAAATTAAGTTTGAACAATTTAATATATTTTCGCAAAATCTTACACATTAGCAATTTAACATTGACTTAGTATCTGAACAAGGTTCTTAGTCAACATTCATATAAACCCTTGATCACCAATAATAGGATGAGATCACAAGTTTTCTTTACATTCAGCAAGTACCTGCTTGGCTTTCAATAATGATCAAACTCACAAGTTTTATAATCATCTGAATATGGATCACCTGGATTACCTGCTTCCAGAAAGTAGTGTGGATCACCTAAATTTGATTTGTTTTATAATCAAATTTAGGATTACCTACTTCCAGAAAGCAATGTGGATTCTCTGCTGGGAAATTTCTATTGTGCTAAGTTTAAACTATGGACCAGTATTGTAATCCCGCACCTCTAGTAGCTCAAACAAAAGTAAAATGATAGCCTAGACCTAAGGGGTAGTGAACTCTAACATAACAATGCTCTAATCCTGGCACAAAATCAACTTCAGATGCATTTATTTAAAAGCAATTTGTTCCTATAATCAATTGTTTAAGCAGGGGCTGGGGTGTGCATAGAAGGGATAATGTCTTGTTAACATTAACTTCAGATGTAATGTTGACCTAAGAAAAGAATAGAGTGACATATCTGAAATCAATTCCAAGAAATTAATTTTCACGTCCAACTTCCAAATTTCTTAGTCAACTTCTGTGCCCCTACTAAAAATTAGGCAAAGGAACAAAGAAGCAGAAGAGAAAACTGTGAAATATCAAGTTTTTATGGAAAAATTCTAAACAAGTATATATAACAAGGAAGATTCTTTTTGAAACGAAACTTGCAACACAAAATTTATAATGACACGGAAGTAACAACAATTATGTTAATAATAGTAGGATGATGAATTCGAAAAACAGATATGTAGATAACTTACTTATTTTCATTCTGTCATCTTGCTTGTGTCTAGTATAGGATTTCCTCACAGGAGCTAATATAAATAGATCATTACAAATAATGGCAAACTTATTTATAAAACAAATACTGATACCCTAAAAATTGGCTTGACTCTAAACCCTATATAATAAATCACCAAGGACTTAGAGAAATTTCCATTAATAAAAGCATACATTCTTTGTAGACAACTTCTTAGAGCTTGCTCACATGAAAATACAGAATTATCCAATATTCTAGAGCATCTCAGAAATGGCATCTGAAACAATTGCAAGCTTTTGGGGTAAAAGAGCAGAACCCAAATGGCTTGTTGGGTATGTTATAGTTAATTTTGTAGCAACAAGGGGAAGGAAGACACAAATGCTTTGGACCTCCAAAACAAGTGTATGAGAATAGTTCCTATAATGCCAGTGGAGCATTCAAGTATTGTAATGTTGCCAAGGAATAGAGCTAGCATGAAGCATTGATGATACAATTTTGTGGCATCATGTTTTACACAATTATGATTAATTAGAACACCTACTTCCACAAATTCTATCATGTTGAACCCTGCATTCTACTTGTCGATCATTTTGAAATATGCAGCCCTGTTTATTTTAATGTTTTTTTTGCCTTTATGCAGTCCTGTTTGCTTTAATAGTTTTTTCCCCTTTTTACTCTGAGGTATTTTGTCAAGTAGTTTGTATGAATACGTGTTGAGTATTTTAGATTAGAAAGTATAAATGCTAGTATGAAATTCAAAAGCAAATATACACAAAATATGTTCACAATCATGCAAGGAGGGAATGAAGAAATATAACCAAACTTACACTACACAATGTATTTCCCGAAATAACAGAAATAAGTTAATAACAGAAGACAAAGCTTTCAATAAAGAATTCAGCTACATTAGCTATTCTTGGCACTAACCATTGAAATTCAGACACAAAAAATATATATACTATTTGTGCATAATAAACAATGTTACCAGTTCAAATTGGCATGTCCAAAGAATGAATTTTACAAAATGACAATTCAAGTGTTACATATGTATGATTAAATATAATACACCCAATATGATGTTTTATATACTCGGCATAAACTTTCAGTGTTGTAAATGGAAAAATTTATGTCTAGTGCCCCAGTTCAAAATGGCATGTCCAAAGAATAAACCTATAGTAATAAAATACAAATTAAATAGCTTCAAGACTGTTGTAGCAGCCCGTCGAATCACCAGCTTGTAACTTGTAAAATAAACAGCATAAGAAAAAAGTAGATCAATCTAATTTTTTTTACAATATATAGTTATGTTTCTACTATAATATAATACCTATCATCTGAACATAACAATTGCCTAAAAGTGGCTCAGAAAAATAATTACAAGTCAAAATTATGGTAGGTGTTAATTCAAAACAAACCAGGCAGAGTATTGAAACTAAATTTTTTTTATGGTATTAATCGGCTCCTTGGAAATCAGGCAAACTCATTAAAATTGTATTTATCCAATGGTCATTGCGAATTTCTTTATTTAAATAAAAAATTTATTTTTATTCCTCATTTATGATTGGCTAAGCTGAATTTTCCGGGCAGTATTTTCCTTTTCTTGTGAGAAAATTCAGCAAAAAATAGGGCGGTGTCGTGGCGGCCTACAACATTTTAAGGCATAAACGCTCCACATATCTGCATGTGCCTCTAACTAGGCAACAACTCTGGGAGACGGGTGGCATCAACGTGGATTGTCTCAGAATATTTTGCATTGTTATTAGGGATTGCAATGGTTTGTCACCAAGTCGTCTGCAGTTATAGTCAATGGTGTTACAAGGAGATTGCAAGCCATTTTTCCCCTTTTGGATTTCTTCCTTTGTGGGTTTTCATATTTCTTCTCTGGTTGAGACCATGTTTTCGCTCTCTCATCCGATTATACACTAAGAACTCGCCACCCGTTATTAGCAATGAGTGAAGCCAAACCAGACCACGAACAACGGAGGGAAAGGCCTTTCTTCCTCTTTTTGAACCAGCGGGGAATACTCGAACCATGGTAACGGTTTTTCCTTCACAATTTTTTTCAAAGCAAAGTGGAGTGCTTGGTTTGAATAAAATTTAACTTGAAGCCTCTCAGGATTGGTAAAAACAGAGGATTTTTCTGATTCACAGAATGAATTAATGTTTAATTTATTACCCAATTCAGGCCTGAGGCTTACATTAGGATGACACTTAGAATTTTCTGGTTAAAAAGGGTGTTGTTTCTAGAACTATGAAGGTATCAAACCCCATATCTACCACGCTGGGTGGAGGCAAAGGAGTCAAGTGGGACGTGTGTTACAGGTCCAAGAGAATTTGAAAAGTAGGAAAAACATGAAAAAATCTACTCACTGAGGTAAACTTTGCTGATGTGATTGTTATTACAGTTTTGGATATAGCACAACCATATAGTAGTGTCATTCCAAGCTCTCTATGTGATTTGCAGGTAAAAAATTATCCATGAAAAATTGCATGTAAGATGAGTATTAGGTGACTGTTCATATAATAAAATTTAACCCTGCGCTAGTAGGGTCCACGACCTGTTTGACAAAATGCGTCAAAGAAATGTGGTCTCAAGGAATAATATGGTGGCAGAGTTTGGAAACATAGGTTTGTTGGAAATTCCTTAGAAACGTTTAATTAAATGCAAACAACATTTGGCTTTCCTAAGCTCAAATAGGAGCTTGGGAAGTGGGTATAGATAATCGTCAAGTATAATTGAAGAGAAGGAAGAGAAGAAAGAAAGCTACTCAATCAGGTAACCTTTTCTGTTGTGACTGTTATTATCGTTAATATGCCTTGACTAATTTGGATATAACGCAGCCATATAGTACTGTCATTCGAGGCTTACTTTGGCGTGTGCGGGTGAAATATTAAACATGAGAACTGCATGCAGGACGACTGTTAGGTGAATGTCATCTAATTAAAAAGAACAAAAAAAAACCTTTCTTTTATTCTGTAACTCAGAAAATGTGGAAGCACAAAAAAGACGCGCCAAAAGAAAAAAAAAATCACAGATTCCCAAAATATGCTGCAAAATGCCTATAGAGACGCCAAAAGGGAAAAGCATTTGTTTGCATGGCCTAAATTCGTCCTCGTGGCTAGCAAAGGCTCTAGGGATTTTTTCAACCAGTAGGAAATTGTTAACCTAGCGGAAAAGCTAGGGTTTCACATCATGGTTATATTTCTTGATAGAGTCACACGCTATTGCGAGCCCTATCGCAAAGAAAAGCTCAGTAAACTCCTGCAGGAAATTTAATTATGAAAGACCTATTGCAAAGAAAAGCTGAGTAAAATCTTGCAGGAAATTTAATTATGAAAGAAATGGTAAGGAAAAGATGCATATCGATACTTACAGCTCTAGGGTGTAAAAATCTATAACGTACATGAAAAGCATTGGAAACTATTGAAGTGCTATTCTCATACCTGGAATGGTATGAAATAAGGCGTCTACATGCAATATTCTCGGCACCAGCAAATGCAGCAACAAACCTGTCAACTATGAAAATAAAAAATGGTAAAATGCCAATTTTGTAAGTTGCTTCACTTGCACAGGACAACTCCACAATAACTCACAATAACTCAGCCGTACACAGTCCACTGCAAAGACAACTCAACAATAGCTTACCTTTGCACATATCGCCTACGGAATGATGAGACAATTTTTATAATTTTTTCATTAAAAATCTTTAAAACCACTGGGAAATTTTAAAAAGACCAATAAGAAAAAACCATTGCATATTAGAAATTTGACTTTAATAAAAATATTTAGCAAAACTTTAGATTAGACTATATATTAAGTTGTTCCCAAAAAAACATTAATAGAGATAATAGACGCAAAAACATAAGTCTCTGCTATAAATAGGCAGGGGTGTCAAAAAACGTCTTTAATAAAATATGCATTAAATCAAATTCTATTTAGACAAACAAATTTTAATTTAAAATGTAATTAGAAACTAATCTCTTTCAATTAAAGAAATTTCTAGATGTTTTCTAGCTAAAGTCAACAAAATCAACTATTAACTCTATTGAAACTTTTTTTGAAATCCATTCATAAAATCTAAAACGATTAAACAACTAAACCTAAGATAAGAGCTAAAATAAAAACTTATAAATAAAAAAATTCCCATACTATTTTTTTTTAAATGGTGGCTCTTTTTTTTCTATTATCTTATTAGCTCTCTATTTCATTTTTTGTTTGCAGGGATTTAGGGTTTCAGAATTCCATTGAGTATGATGCAGGGGCTGCGAATGCTAATGGAAATGGGGTCGAAGGGCGTCACTAAGAATCATTTAAGACAGGCAGAGTAGTACGCAGAGGTTCTGAGGGTTTTCTTAAGCCAAAGTTTCTTTGTTTTAGAGGGCAGATATGGAACTGGTGGCGTGGTGTCGCGCTTACGTAGTGGGCGGCGAGCGGATGATGGGAGAGGAGTGGTGCGTGGGATAAAGGGGAGAGGTGGCGGGATCGGTGGAAATGGGGAGCTGTGGGTGTAAAAAAATACACCCTAATGATTTAATTTAAATCTAGGAGTATATACCTTTACAAATCCATATAATCAATTTTATTTCCTTTCTTTCATCCTAATGCAAGATTATATTATCCTTTCCTTGTTGATTTTATAAATGACTTAAATACATTTTTGAAAAAATAAGAGGGTTCTTTCTTTTCCAATCTTATGAAAATAGTTTTAATTACAATTTTATAACCTTACAAACATTCCTTTAGATACCATAATTTAACTTTCAACTTTAAACACTATTATAATTAATAGAAATTTTAACCCTCTTTCAAAAATAATTCTTTATGACAGCAATAAATATATTCCAAACTAATTATTTTTTAGAACAATATATCAAGGAATAGAAAGCTAATGATAATTATATTTATTCATTAACATTTAATACCAAACTTTACACTTGATTACATCTCAAAACCACCAAGTTACAACTTCCTTGCACCCTAGACTACGAGCTCTAAATTGAACAATATGGACTTAAACAAATAAAATACATGGGTATCACAAGACCACCAAGAGGTGGTTTAAACAAGAACTTCATCACAAGACTCCAAAGAGCTCCAAACTGAACCTGCATAAAAATCATTGGTTGACGATGGAGGGTCACTTCCCAACCTAGGCCTTTAGAAAGTCACCATCGAGCTTTGGGAAAAAAAGAATGAAACATGTGACAGTAAGTAATAACTACAACAAACCTTCAACAAGGATACAAAACATAAATAAAACACCCAAACCCAGGGTTTTACAAAGGTCTCCAAAGACCTATATCATGGCGTGAAAGTGGATCATACCTCAAGAGGAGAATCCAAATAAAATAAAAATACAGTTGCCACACATGGACTCATACCACCTCCCACATCCTTTCTCCTCAAAAATCATAACCATGGTTTCAAGCGATCAATTTACCCATTATGAGCCTAAAATTTCCTTGGGCGTGCTTGGCATCATCGAGACCAAAACACCCATGTACATCGCTCCACACATGGGAGACTCTACACTACATGAGTTGTCTCTATCCTTTCACCCCTTCAAAGTTACTCATCCCTCACAAGGTTGAGTGCACCTTGAAGACACCCTTCACAATTAAAAGCACAAATAAAACACAAAACAACATAAAGAACTCATATGAATATCAATGGGGTTACAAAAAAATTACATAAGACTCCATTAAAGGAACATTCAAGCTATCTACACACATAAAAGAAAATTTACACTAAGTTACTCTAAGAATAAAACCAACCTCAATTCGAACCTTAAGGAAAATGAATGATGTTGAGAAGAGATTTTCCCTTTATTCTTTCTTCCTCCTCAAAATTTCCTTCCAAAACTAGAGGTCTCTAAGAATAGAGAGTGGGTGAACAACCCTAACTTTCCTCCCAAATCTCCCTAAAAAGGATTTCATTCTACAAATACATGAAAGTCATTAATGGGGAAGCGAATTAAGTCTATCGCATCTCCCCACTTGCATTCTCCCTCATAAATGGAGTTAAAGGCTCAAATGGGAAGGAAGGAATAACTTGACCAAATTTCCTAACCTCTGATTTTTTCCACGTTCTAAAAGGATATTTGGGAGGTGTCATAAATGAATTATGGTCCTCTTAATAAGCTAAAATTGACCCATAACCCATAGAGTACCAAGTGGGGTAGTTAAATTTAACCTTTACTACCTTTTGGAAGCCTATTTGACTCTCCTAAACCCCGCCCGACGTTAACCCTTGAAATTCAACTAACTTGACTCAATCTGATATCTCCCAATCCTAGGGTAAACATGGGAACTCTGCTGGATAACCCCCTAGGTAGAGTTAAACCTATCCTAGTTACATTAACTAGCCATGCCAACACATTAAACATATATGTGTCAAGTGACATAACATAATTAACACATAAGGCATGAATTATTTAAACATTTAAAAAGTTGAATTTAAATATAATCATGCATATTACTTTTATGAATAAAACACATAACAACGAGGTTCATGTCTCTTTATCTAGACAGAACCTTAGCTTAATATAATTTACATAGGTCCATTCCTTATTCCCTATTTTACAACCATGGTCAATCTCCTGCAAACCCATTGCAAACATCAGTAGTCCATGAAATCACCGCATAAAATATATCATGATACATAATATAAATACAATATATATTCACTAACACTTGCATTATCCAATGATTCTTTGTAACTTAAACAATATATGCATTTAATCCAATACATGCATAAACATGAACTCCCAAGTCAATTTGCATCCAGATAACATCTCACATAGGTATCCATCATACTGCATTATTAAAAATTAATCATAGGAGTAATCTGAACTAACTAACATAAGGTATCACATAAGTAGATTTACGTCATAATCCAAAATGTTGAATAACATAGCATAGGGTCTAATAGATCCTCAAATAATAACATGTGTTCAAATAGTCCAAGTGTCTCAGAATCAGTATCAACTAAATATTATAGTAAGGAAAAATAATGCTAAGTTATGATGGGCTGGGGTAGGCCTCACATAATTGATCTTAATAGGTCCTATTAGTTATATTAACTCTTAAGGGGTCATACTAGGTCTTAGGGGTCCTATTAAGTCTTAATGGGTCCTATTAGGTATTATTAGGTATTAATACATCCTATTACTCCTATTACATCTTATTAGGTATTATTAGGTCTTAATTGGTCATAATTAATCTTAATAAGTCCTATTGGGTCTTATTAGTCATATTAGGTCTTATTATATTTCTATTAGGTCTTATAGGTCCTATTAGGTCTTATTGGTCTTATTAGGTGTTGTTAGTCACATGTTAGGCCTTAATTGGTCAAGTAAGGGGTCCTATTATGATGCAAGGAGAGTCAGTAACTAGGGCCAAAGGCACTCCCTGCTACCAAACCAGCTTGCAGAACACAACACAAAAGATTGAACACAGAAAGGTGGAGAAGAAACAATAGAACCTTTATATTTTTTCATCAAACTCAACACTTGTCTTATATGCATCAAATTCTCTTCTATAGTCTTACTGAATATTATAATATCGTCCAAGTATACAATCACACATTTATTCAAGAATTTATTCAAAACTTCATTCATCAATCTCATAAATGTACTCGATGCATTAGTTAAACCAAAAGGCATAACCAACCACTCATACAAACATTCTTTTGTCTTGAAAGAAGTCTTCCATTCACCACCTTTTCTAATTCTGATTTGATGATATCCACTCTTCAAATCAATTTTGGTAAAATATTTTGCTCCACTCAAATAATCCATTATATCATCCATCCTTGGTATAGGAAACCTATACTTAATTGTTATCTTATTGATTTCTCTTGAATCACTACACATTCACCATTATCCATTCTTTTTAGGTGCTAAGACTACTAGTACTACACATGGACTCAAACTTTCTCTGATTAAACCCTTGTTCAACAACTCATAAATCTGTTGGTTGAGTTCCTCATTCTCAGTCAATGTCAATCAGTGTAGTGCCTTATTTGGAAAATTTTCTCCCGGAATCAAATCTATACAATGATTAATATCTCTCATCAGTGGAAAACCATCAGGTACATTATCTGAAATTATATCCTTGTACTCAGTAAGCAATTTCTCAACTTTTGCAGGAGCTTCATCTTCTTTATTCTTACTCAGTTTTTTAGGAATCAAAGCATAACAGATATTAGTTCTTTTCAACTCCTTAACAAACTATCTAGCTTCCATCAAACAAACTTTCACAGATGTACATATCTCTTCAACAGATTATTCAATCAATGGTACTAAGATTTGCTTCTTCCCATCAACCCAAATAGTATATCTATTCGCTCTTCCATCATGTATAGCATGTCTATCATATTGCCAAGGTATCCCAACAAAATATGACAATAATTCATGGGTATAATATCACACAACACCTTATCATAATACTTTCCAATTTTCAGATTCACAAAATATTGTTCACTCACCATTAATGTATGCTCATCCTTGATCCATGAAATCTAATAGGGCTTTGGATGATTCATTCTTTCCAACTGCAACTTTGTGACCATCTCCTCTAATGCTAGATTCTTCGAGCTTCCATTATCAACAATTATCCTTCTAATCATTATATTTCCTTCCTTCTCAGGTTCATTCGATGACTCCTCTTGCACCAAAGCATTTTTTATTCTACCGACTTTCTTGCTTGCATGTGTGCACTCAAAGGATCTATGTCCTTCCTCACCACAATTGTAACAAGTTTCTTGGAACCCTCTTCTACTATAAAAACCTCGAGAGTAGTTGCCTCTTCCTTGGAATGAACTTCCACCTTTCCATTTGGTCTTTCCTTTATCTTGATATGTGTCTAGATTTGTCTTGTCTGGTTCATATCTACTATTTTCACCATGATATATACCTCTTCCTCTAGGGAATCTACCACCTCTTCCTCTTTTCCTTTGTTCATATCTTTTGTTTAATTTCTCCTCAGCTTTTAGGGAAAACTGATATGTCTCTTCAATTCTCTCCATCTTTACCAAGCTAATCTCATCTTGTATATAAATTTTTAATACATTCAGATGCCTTGCTATTATTTCCACTTCATCTTACACATGTCCACATCTGATGTCTAATCTATAAAATTCCTCAATGTAATCTTTTACTGAGCTATCTTTCTGCTTCAAACTTTGCATTTTCCTTACTAGGTTAGTTCTGGTAATCACAAGGTAAAAGCTTTCCTTCCAATTTGTTTATCATCTTATCCCATACCTTGATATTGTATTTACCCTTTTTCTTGACATCCAATTGCAAATTTTCCCAACACAAGGATGCATGACCTTTCAACTTTGTACTTGCAAGATTTACTTTCTTCTACTCTGATATATTCTCATACTCAAAGTGTTTCTCCATCTCAGTTATCCAGTCTATCAATTCATCAAAATCAAACTTTCCACTATACTCAGGAGGATTAAACTGAGGTGTGGACTTCAAACTTATCAAAGCTTGCAAGAATCTCTCTTCTTCCTGATCTGTCATAGGTGCAGGTGCAACTTCTCCTTGCACTTCTTCAAATTCATCATCACTAACACCTTCAAGATGTCTTCCTCTACACAGGGATGTCTCAACAGCTTCCAATCTTGCATCCATCTATCTTAGCATATCAGCTAGACCTAGATCTACATTTCCTCTCCCATGAACCATCTTGAAACCCTCTACAATTGTAGGTCAGATCACAATTTTCTACCCCACAAAAATATCAACCAACTCAGGTTAGGGCTTAGAAGAAGGAACCTATATCTCACCTTCACTCTGATACCACCTGTCGCAAGGAGAGTCAGTAACTAGGGCCAAAGACACTCCCAGCAACCAAACCATCTTGCAGGACACAACATGGAAGATTGAACATAGAAAGGTGGAGAAGAAACAACAAAACCTTTATATTATTTAATCAAACTCGTTACATGTTGGGTTGTAAGGCCTTCCCAATTTTGGCCATATACATTCATATGTTAACAGAATAATCTTCATACATGCAAAGTCACAAACCTCGATCTGAATTTTCTAATACTATCTTCTATCCAAACTGGTACTGCCAATTTCTACTCATTTCTCGTCCCTAATATAAGAATAGAAACCAAATATATAGAAGAGTCCACCAAAGAGCTCGGCACTCAAATCCTAAAGATCCAACATAGGAAACTGCAAAGACCTAGATTTAGGTCCACACACATCCCAATGAGAGATCTGAACATTAATTAAACTAGGAAAATTAAATGCAGAAGTCAGCCAGAAGATCCAACTTCAAAAATACAACTCGATAAGAAGGCCAACCAAGCACAGAGACAACTCGGTGAGAAAGCCAATTGAGCACCAAGACCAGTTGCTGAAAACCCACCAAGAAGTCAAACAACTATCGAGACCCGTCAGTAAAGCAAAGTACCGAGACTCATCGGTAAAGAAAGACAAAAACAAGTAACCGAGCCTGAGTGGAGAACAAGTCTTCAACCGAGCGAACAAAAGTAGTTATCGAGAAGCCTCCAAACTACGAAACCAAAGAAAACATATTTTTGGTTGATCAGGATTGCCAAAGAACCCAAGATGCTCCTGCATCATACTAGGTCTTAAGTGGTCTTATTGGGTCTCAAGGGTCCAATTAGGTCTTATTAGGTCTTAATTGGTCTTAATTAGTCTTAATAGGTCCTATTAGGTCTTAATTAGTCAAATATTAGGTCCTAATTGGTCATATTAGTCACATGTTATGTCTTAATGGGTCTTAATTGGTCTTAACAGGTCTAACTTGGTGTGAATTAGTCTTAATACATCATATTACTCATATTAAGTCTTAAGGGGTTCTATTAGGTCTTATTAGTAAGCATTAGTTCCTATTAGGTCTTAAGTGGTGCTATTAGGTGTTGAGGGTTTTATTAGGTATTAGTGTTAGAGTAATTTAGCAATTGCTCTTTAGTGCTTAAGTTTCACTTAGGCAGTTTCAGTTAGTCTTAGGAAAGTTTCTTTTTTCCTAGCAGTTTCCCATTTAGGGTTTCGGCATCCTTTATAAGGATTGTCCACTTTGTAATTCATAAGGAGATTACTTTGTAAATCTTTTAGTTAATAGAAATCATTTCTGTTTCAATGGATTTGCAGTCTCTTTCATTTTGGCCGCCATAGCTGTCTGATTACTTCTATCCTCTTTCTGTCTTCTTCTTCTGTGTAACAGATTTGCATGTAGGTGATCTTGGTTGCATTGCGTTTTAGCAATCTCAACATGGTATCAGAGCCATCTTGCTGCCGGCTGTTCGAGTTCTTGTGAAGCGTTCGAGGGTTTGGTTCTTTCTCTGGCTTTTTCGACTTTTGTCTCTGGTTCTGGGGGGGTCTCTTTTTTTTGGAGCTGTTTGAGCCGAAAAGGACTCCACCATTGCGTCCAGAAGGCCTGGGAGAGTCAAAATCACATAAAATTTCGACCATTTTGGTCACCGGGGTTCTGGGAAAAAATTTCTCGGCCTCTCAAGGGCCGTACGGCACAAATTTTGAGAAAAAACATTAAAAAAGGCATATTTTTTATGTTTTTTTTGCGTTTAAAAAACGCGCTCAATGCAAAAATAGTTTTCGCCGCCGCCGCGCCACCGCCGGCCCACCGGCGCTCCACCGCCACCGGTCGGTGGCCGGCCCGGCTCCTACTACGCCGCCCCTGCGGCTGCTATTCTCACTCCGGCCACTCTGTGTAGCGGCTCCGCCGGTTCTTTGTGTAGCGGCTCCGCCGGTTCTCTATGTGCTACGCGGCCACTGCCGCCCAAACACTCCGCCGCCGCCAGCTTGCGCGGCTCCGACAACCACCACCAGCTGCTCCGCCCGGCTGCCACCGCTCCCAGCGGTGGCGCGTTTTCTATAGCCCCTGCGGGCTCCATACTCTAGCCGCTGGTCCTCTATATGAACGGAGGCTCCGGTTCTGGCCCCCTGGGTGCGCCATGCGCCCAGGGGCCTATTTTTTTAGCCCCTGGGGGCCTTTTGTAGCCTTTTTGGCAATTTTGGGGGTACTGGGCTTCTTTTCTCTCTATAGGGAGCATACGGGGGTCTTTTTCTGACTTCCATATACCGTTGGAAAGCTCTTTCTGATAAATTTCCGATGGCAGAGGTTAGAAGTTTTGGTTCCACCATTTCGATAGCTATTTTTTCTGTTGAAGTCCGATGTCCTATTTTGCCTTCCGGGAGTCATATCTGGCTCATCCGGACTCCTTTTCTGGAAAACAAGATATCGTCGGAAAGCTGGTTATGTGTACTTTTCAGTGGTAGAGTTATTTCTTCAGGATTCTACTCTAGCTTTTCTCTCATCCGAGTTATGCAGTTTATGCCCTCTGGTGGTTTGTCTGGTTCTTCAGGTCCGGGGATCTCTTCCTCTGGTTCAAAGTTCACTCTTCTTTCTGACATCTGAGCTTGCATG
>MU222952.1:15040-55446 GCA_018584345.1 Thuja plicata
GCAGTAGTTTAGCAGTTTTGCTTCTCCCTAAGTTACACTTAAGGGGGGGTGTTAGAGTAATTTAGCAATTGCTCTTTAGTGCTTAAGTTTCACTTAGGCAGTTTCAGTTAGTCTTAGGAAAGTTTCTTTTTTCCTAGCAGTTGCCCGTTTAGGGTTTCGACATCCTTTATAAGGATTGTCCGCTTTGTAATTCATAAGGAGATTACTTTGTAAATCTTTTAGTTAATAGAAATCATTTCTGTTTCAATGGATTTGCAGTCTCTTTCATTTTGGCCGCCATAGCTGTTTGATTACTTCTATCCTCTTTCTGTCTTCTTCTTCTGTGTAACAGCTTTGCATGCAGGTGATCTTGGTTGCATTGCGTTTTAGCAATCTCAACAATTAGTAATCATGTTAGGTCTTAATAGGTCCAGGTCATATTACTCATGTTAGGTCTTAAGGGGTCCTATTATTTCTTATTACTCATGTTAGGTCTTAATTGGTCTTATTGAGAGAGAGAGAGAGAGAGAGAGAGAGAGAGAGTGTGTGTGTGTGTTTATTATTTGTTTTCTAGACCTAGGATTTTTGTTTCAGTTGTGTCTAGGTTAATAGTGTTTTGTTTAAGTAATCTTTGTGGTGGTTAATAGTGTAAATTCTAGATATATGAATATATTATTAGTTGATTATATAAGAAGAGCCTGGTATTTTCATTGATCAGTTGGTCTCTTGGAGTGTATGATTTTAATTTCAGTCAAAATTGAATGAGTATATTACTTTAATCTGCAAGTATATCTTAAAATTTAGTCAGTAATCTTTTTCAAGATTTGATATCCTTCTGAATATTCCATTCTTAATTAAATTTTCTATTTAATATTTGAGTCAGTTGGCTTAGATTTCTTGAATCTCTTTAAATCTCAAAATAGTTAGCCATTTATCTATGATGAATGTGAATTGCAGCCTCTCATACTTTCTGGTCAAAAGTGTATCTTGAAGTAAATTCTTTCTGAATAAAAGATTTTTGTAGATTAATATTTGTATAAGGTAGCTTCTCCTTTGAAGTAGAGAGTGTGGTTGTGAGTAACTTACTCAACTATTAGTGCATTTTTCCTTCTTCTTTTGGTTTAAAAGAGTTATTTATTTGTTAATCTTCAAAAGGGAAAATTTGTTCTCTAACAGATTTTTGGTGACTCCGCTGGGGACTTTGTGTTAAAGAAGATCAGTATACAATTTTGTCTCCATATGAGATTGAATCATGGTATTTTCTATTGATTTGATACCTAGTCAAGAAGAAATCCCTCCTATCCTTCAACCTGACTTACACTTTTTAGATACTCAAGAGGACATTATTTCCAATTTAAACGCTCTGGCCTCGCAATCAAGAGTAAGTAATCAGAAATATCAACAAGTTTGACTTGTTATAGAGGAGGAAGAAGAGATTGGGGAGTGGCTAAGAGGACTTCTCATATCTCAAGAGGCTTCCATGATGGATAGAGCAACTCAAGGCCCCTAAAATCCTTAATCATAGATTCTTGTCCTTACACTAGATCTCAGAGGAAGGAGGGTATTTTTGATAAATTTTATCAAGAGTTACAGAACTTCCATTTTCCAATCACCTATACCCCTAAGAAGAAAGTGAAGAGTATACCCTCCTCTCCACCTAAAGTTTCCCTTGAAGCATCTTAATATCACCTTAATTGGCAGGCCTTAACATTATCTAGAACCCAAGCCCCACCTATTGTAACCATATTCCCGAAGTTAGTCATTGCACAACCTTGGGGAGCGGTAGTTGGTCCTTTGAATGTGGGAGGAAACAATCCGTTACCAAAAGGGGCTAGAGATATACTACCTAAATTCTATGGTAATGGAAAGTTTCTGTAGATTACCATTTGAATGCTTTCAATACCGCTTGGGGAGTTTTAGTCATGCAACATGAGGATGTGGAAATTAGGCTATTTGTGCAAACCCTTTCTGATTCAGCTGCCAATTGGTTCTACCATTTGCCAAATGGTCATATTACTGATTGGAATTCTATTAAAATAGCCTTCGAATCATGTTTCAAATCTGCTGAAGATGAACACTCCCTCCTACTTCAATTACCCCAATTAAAAAAGTAGACACAACTGAACACTCCTTCCTACTTCAATTATTATAAACATAAAATTAACAAATTTCTCATTGATAATATGGTATCAAAGTTATAAAAAATATTTTTGAATTGTAAGAAATTACTTTATATATATAAATTTAAAACTTGAAAGAGTTTCTCAAGAAGGCAATTTATCTAACCTTTTGGAGTGTGTGACAAGTGAGACTACATGGAAAAGACAAATTCAAGTGTGCATGTAATAAAATAGAATTATTTAATTGGTAAAACATGTCCTATGAAAGTAAGTGTTGAATATATACATGATAGATTTATGGACACCTTGAGGTGCTTATACTCATGAAAAAATCTCAAAACAATTGATGGAGTGTGTAACAAAGCGCACCATCTCAAGAATTAAACTTGAAAAGAAGAAGAGGTCTTAGTTTAATAAAATTATCAAGGTTAAAAAAGAAAATAACATAGTGGAAAAAAAAATGACATATACAAAGGAAAGTTGAAGAAGTAGGCGAGCACATTAAAACAAAAGAAGGACAAAGGTATGGAGAAATGAAAGTTCCATTGATCACATTTTGAAAATGATGGATATATTGATGGGAAGTGGTTGGGGATACACCTAGAGCCAATACCTTCATGGAGGAAGAAGTGAGAGAATTTGAATTGAAACTTTAATGAACAAGGGAAAATAAATAAACATGGAACATGATTCTCAATGATAAGATTTCTTATGTGGCACTGTAGAAATCTTATTTTTCTTAATATTATTTTTTATGATTAAGTATTTGATTTATTATTTATAAAAAAATAACATTAGTCATTCATAAAAACATGCATGGAATAAGAATTCATATCACTAAAGTACAAATGAAGTTATTACCTACTAAAATTTATTTTTAAAATGCATTGTTTTCAAAAGGCAAGAAAATGGATGCAAACAAAAACAAGAAAAATAATATTTTGGTGTCCAAATTGGATGAAAAAAAGACTTTAATTTCAAAACTACTTTGGATGCAATGATGGACTCTTTTTGACTCAAGAATAACCAAAATGAATCATATAAGCCGAAATTTCAAAAAAAATTCTTACTAATAAGTAGGAGGTATTTTCTACAACAAGTCAAATTGCAATATTGCTATCAAGATTCAACATGGGTTAATGGGTTTGATTCGAAAACTACATATTTGAATCCTAATAGAAATATAACAATTTTCTCACTCCTTAGTGGATATATAGAGGATCCAAAGATAAACAAGGCTTTTATACCATGTTAAATTCAATGGGACTCCAATCTCATAAGATTAGATTTAGGTGAATGAAGAAAGTTGTAATAGTAGAAAATATAGAGGAAATGAAGATTGTAATATGCAATATAAAATGCTATTCTGACATTGACAAAATTAATAATCAAATCAACCCATCAGATGAATGGATTAAGTACATACAATATACCTCTTGGATGCATGACTCATTGAGTTAATAGTCTAGAAATCATGAATTGAATTTTAAATTAGTAGATTACCTAACTCAATACAACTAAGATAAATTAGTATATTAGATAATTTTGTTCAATTCATTTGTTGTATACCTAATAGTTTCAACAATTTTAAATCCCTTCACAATGCAATCTCTAATAATACTCTTATTGTAAATCCCTTAACAGGGTGAACATTCTAATAGTGGGACCTTTAGATGAAAATTTAATTTCTCCTGAAAGTTCCAAAGTTTGGGATATGTTGTGACGTCTCTCTTTACACCTTCATGTTGCATTTGATTGAACGTTCCTAAAGAGTTTTCAACAAATCCATTTTGCATAAATCCTAGCATGTAATGAGATCAGCTACATTTGTTTGAGGGATTCAATAAAAAAGATCAGTTCCTTGTCCATGCTTCTAGACATGTTGATATGGGAACTTCCCTTTATATTCTCTCACGTTTATTCCAATCAAACTTGCTAATAAATACAATTTTTTCAAGATTTTGAGTATAGTTTTTATGATAAGGTTTTTCTATGGTATATGCTTTGATATGGTTGTTCATTATTTATGTGTTAAAAACTAGATATCCTTTTTCACATCTTTTTAAAAGTAATCTTGGATTTTTTTATAATTCCTTTCATTTATTGTTGTTATAATAGACTTAAGAATGAAAGAATTACCTTTTAATTACATGGGATGTTTTATTCAAGGTCAATCTTTTATCTAACCATGATATATATTTGTATAGTTTTTTGCAAGTTTCCTTAGCTATTATAATAAATCTATATGTGTAGGCTGCTTTTTACCAAGATGGTGAGCAAAAAAGGGATTAAAAGGCTCAAAAGAACAAAAAATGTAGTACTCTAAATCTAATTTCTAGACTACTGCCTTTTTTTCAAAAGTGATTTTTCAAAGTGGATGCATGCTAAAAATTTTATACCTATTTATTTAGGTCACATAACTAGCACCAAAATAATTAAAAATAGAAAAGAAATTGGGAGGGTAAAGAATTTGAATTGTGGACATGCTATACCATCTATTAAAACAAGTGAAAATGGTAATATTACTCCATATGAATATGATATTTACTCAAGAGAGTAGACAAGATCTAAAAGAAAAATATGAAGGGGGGGGCGGGGGGAAGAGCTTGGAGGTCCATTTTAAGTAGTTAGACGATTAAAGTTAACAGTTTTCCACAACCTATAATATTATGAATGGTTGTTTTTTGAAACAACTATGTATTATTTTTTGAATTAACCTTTCTGATCACAATATGTGATCCATCATCACAATGAGATAGCTGAAGGAGAAAATAGAGGAGATAGCTGAAAGTTAACATTTTTTGGGTAGGTAGACGAAGTTGTGAGAATATGCAATTTAACGAAAAGAGTGATAGGTTGGAGATCATCATGCTTTCTTTATAGATAAATTCAAAATCAATAGAATAATAAGGAAGATAATGAGATACAAAAAAAGTATTAATTAAAACAAGGAGAACCATGAAAGGAATTTTTATAAAATATAAGGCCAAATTAGAAATACAACACTATAATGAAGAGATAACGACTAAAACTTGATAGTGGATCTCTCAAATGGAAGTCCACTTTTGTCTTCAGAAAAAGTACATACCAAATTTTTTTATATTTTCTAGACTCAACCTTACTAGTCGTACATTGATATAGGCTAGGGCCTAGTTTTATAGGCTAGAGCTTCTGGTGATGGGAACAAAGTCACAAGGTAAAATTTCTCCACTCACTCGCATGTTATCAGAGGGTGTCAAAATAACACAATTTATTATGTTAAAAGGTTTACCCAATGTATTGCATGCTATAGTGGGGCACTAATGAATCCTATATTCTAAAAATACAATTAACTAATTACACATCAATAGTATGGTATGAGAGTTATGAAAATCATCTTTGAATTGTAATAAATTACATTATATATTTAAATTCAAAAATTGAAAGAGTTTCTAAAGAAAAAAATTTATCCAACCTTTTTGGATTGTGTGAGAAGTGAGCCTACATGGAAAACACAAAGTCAAGGCTGCATATTCTAAATAGAATGATTTAATTTGGAAAAGATGTCATGTGAAAGTAAGTGTTGTTGATTTACATTAAAGGGATTTTTGGACACCTCGAGGGGATTATACTCAAGAAAAAATCCCTAAAGAATTGATGGAGTGTGTAACAAAGTACACCATCACAAGAATTAAACTTCAAAAGAAGAAGAGGTCTTAGTTTAAGAAAAGTAACAAGGTAAAACAAAGACAATAACATAGTGGAAGAAAAATTTTTTTTTTTGAAGAAGTGGGCCAACAAATTAAACCAAAAGAAGGACAAAGGTATGGAGAAATGAAAGTTCCATTGATCACATTTTTAAAATGATGGATTTATTGATGGGAAGTGGTGGGTGATACACCTAGAGCTAATACCTTCATGGAGGAAGAAGTGAGAGAATTTGAATTCAGCCTTTATGAACAAAGTAAAATAAACCAACAGGGAACGCGATTCTCAATGATAAGATTTCTTATGTGGCACTGTAGAAACCTTATTTTTCTTAAGATTATTTTTTATGATTAAGTATTTAATTTATTATTTATAAAAAATAACAATACACATTCATAAAAATATGGGTGGAATAAGATATTATACCACTAAAATCCAAATGAAGCTATTACCTGCTAAAATTTATTTTTAAAATGCCTTATTTTCAAAAGAGAATAAAGTGGATGCAAATAAAAGAAAGAGAAAATACTTTTGGTGTCCAAATTGGATGAAAAATAGACTTTCATTTCTTAAATTCTTTGGATGCAATGATGTGTTGGATGATATTAGTTTTGGTTATTGATCATGTTGTTGATATACATGTTTTGTCACTGATGTCAACATATAATTCTATGAAGAAGACAAACTAGCTACTTAACTAGATGGAGTGTACGAACACTATACGAATGATTCAAAATGATTGAAGTTGGAATTATGCAAAAGGGTGCATTCTGATCTTATCCCTAAGGTCACTTGACTTTATATTACCTACTGTAGATGTTATAGTTGATTTAGTGAAGACTGGTTTTCTGGACTGTAACTGTGATTTTGGACAGAGCTGGTCTCTATGTTTTGGGTATATCTTTCTGGCAAAGATATTTCAGAACTTACGAGTTTAATGGTGGACAACCAACATATGATAGAGTAATAGGTTGATTTATAGTGTTGATTATATATTGATGACATCATTTGTGGTGTGTATTCTGGAGAAGACCTATTTCCTAGCCGACTTCAGATATGTAGCTTGTGAAATTAATTGAGAGCATGAATTGCGGATCTGAAAGTATATGTAATGAGTTGTAAATGTTTTATACTTGTTATGGATACCATGTGTATCTTATCAAGGGGCTATACATAATTAATTGTATGATGGAAACCCTTAATTGGTCGACCCCGTTAATTATGTATTAGGAAAGCTTAACTAGCTGACCTAATGAATTATTGTAAGAAGGTATATATGAAAGATAAATTCTTGTGAAGAAGTGTGATAGAGAAAAGAAATAGAAGTGTGGAAGTTGTGAATATTGTTGATTGCTAGATATAAAGCAGAGTTGATACATCATTGGAACTGACCAAGAAAAGACAGTTGCTATCAGACAGTTCGTTTGAATGTGTATTTTCCTTATACACTTGATTAAAATTGTAAATCCTTGAGGGTGGCTTTAACCTTCTTTGGGTAGTGTGTCTTGGCAGTGAGTCTACTATTTTTCTTTGACTCCTAACAAGGTCTATCTCCTAATAGGGACTCTGTACTATAATGTTGTAACAAGCTCCTAACAGGGCTAATATCTTTTAACAGGGATACTATACACTCAGTACATTATTTGTGGGTGTTAATTCCCACCAGGGTTTTACCTTTAACAGGGTTTCCTCAACAACAAATATTGTGTTATGGTGTTGTCTATTACTGTGTTATCATTTACATTTGTAGATTTGGTTTATAAAGTATAAATTTTAATAATATAGATTACAACTTATTCACCTCCCCTCTCAGTTGTCTTGTGGATTGTTATTCCTACCAATTGGTATCAAAGATATTGGTCCTCAGAGAGAAAGTTTAATAGCTTGAGGTGATCTTGAAGAGACTTACTACAGGAAGGATAGTCCAAAGTTTGACTTTAGAAAATTTGATAGTTGGCAGAACAAGATGAGAACACATTTTCTATGTTTGGGAATTGATTACTAGATGATAACAAAGAAGAAGGAAAAGATAGTGAATCTGGATGAATTAGAGAAAGCTAGCGAAGATCAAAAGAAGTTATTCTCATGCAATATGGTTGCAATGGAATCTTTAATCAATGCATTATCAGAAGGAGGATTTACTAAAGTAAAGGACATGGACTCTACACATGAAATTTGGTCAAGACTGGAAGCACTATATGTTGGAGACAAGTTTACAAAGCAAGAAAAGTTACAGAACTAGAAGACAAAGATGGAATCACTAAAGATGAGATAAGATGAGAACATCTGAGCATATGCACAAAGAATTATTGAGGTAGTTACTGGTATTAGGAACTCTAGAGGAACTTACAATGAGGAAGAAGTTATTGAAAAAATACTCAGATCTTTGACACCTACATATAGAACTAAGGTTTAGACCATAGAGGAGATCATACCTTTGACACCAAACTTCCCTAGAGAGATGTTGATTGGAATGATAAATACATTTGAAGCCACAGAATTGGGAGACACTCTACCTAGGGTTGAGTTAGCATTCAAAGTTACCATGCACAAAAGAAAAAAAATCTTACTTGGAAATTCAAGCATGAGCAATAATGATCTAAAAGAAGAACTATGAGCCTATGCTGATGAATGGGAATAGATACAGGAAGAAGAAAGAAAGCTAGATGAAATTGTTGCACTGATTGCCAGAAGAGAAAAGACAGGTAAGGGTAAGTTTGAGGGAAAATTACCTTTGAAATTTTTTTCATGTAACAAGATAGGTCATTTTGCATCTAGATGTCCTACAAGAATTCCAAATCACAAACCTAAGTTTTTCAAGTCTAAGTTCTCAAAGGATAAGGAATGTTATTATGCTAGTGAAGGTATATCCGATGATGAGAATGGTGATTATGATGAAATTGGATTTATTGCTATCAAGGATGATGAACCTATGCATGATGAAAAATCATTAGTATCCCAAGTTGAAAATAAATCTAAATGGGTCATAGATAGTGGTTGTTCACACCATATGACTAGAGATAAAAATAAGTTTGTGAGTTTGAAAAGACATGATGGTGGTGTTTTTAGATTTGGTGACAATAATCCTAAAATAATTATTGGAATTGGATCTATTTTCTTGGATGGAAAGACTAAAACTCACAATGTATTACTTGTTGATGTACTTAAGCACAATTTATTGAGTGTTGGATAGCTTGTGGACAAGGGTTATAAACTAAACTTCATAAATGGAAAATGTTCTATCAAGAGAAAAATAAGAGACTTGATAGCATCTGGTAATAAATCGAAAGGTAATGTATTTGAATTGAACACATCTAAAGCTTCTTATTTTGTTGCAAAGGGTGATGACAGTTGGTTATGACATAGAAGATTTTATCATGTTAATTTTGATAACATTGTGAAGGCAAGTATGACAAAAGTAGTAAGAGATCTACCTAGAATTATAAAGCCATATAACACTATCTGTAGAGAATGTGTTATGGGGTAAAAGACTCAAAGCACTTTCAAGAGCAAAGCTTATTCAGCAAAAGGGAAGTTGGATCTGGTGCATACAGATCTATGTGGTCCTACAAGAATAACATCATACTATGGTGAAACGTGTTGTATCATCTTAAAATGGAAGCACTTCCATGTTAAGAATATTTAGCCCTCCTTAGGGGATTTTTTTTACCACCATAATACTATGCCCTCATTTCTGCCTCATCCTCTACTTCTGTGTCTATTTAGGACCCTGATTGGGCCTCTCCGGGCACCTTCCATCCCACATGGCACATTTTCCAGGGGTTATGACCCCCTAGGTAAAGGTCAACCTTGACCTTCACCTAGGTCAAGGTTTACCTCAACCTTGAACTAGGTAAGGGTTGACCTCAACCTTGAACTAGGTCCCCTTTAAAATTTGGAAGCCTGTCAGCTGCTGGGGATCATCAAAAATTTATTTCCCGCTTCCAGGTTGGCTGTTTTGGGTTCTAAAGCAGAAAATCCTAAATTATATTTAATATAGGTCCTCTTCTAGGGTCATAGGTATAATTGGAATTTAATTCTACTATGTTTGCCCCTCTAGAATATTTTTCCCAAGTTTCATATAAAAGGAAGCCTTTCTCTCTCATTTTCTCTCAGCAATAGATTCTAGGCATTATGAACCATCAACCTAGTAAGAAGAGGTGATCAAGAAAAAAGTTCAAGCATCCATTGTTCTACATGTTCTCAATTTATTGAGGTTTTCAAGTCTCCTCTAAAGCATTCAATTCCTCCATTGAAGATCAAGGATTCAAGCTTTCAAGCCTTTGAAGGGATTTGATTCCAACATTCAAGATTCATCATTTAAACCCTAGATCTAGTCATCATGGTGGTGTGATCTTCCTTCAAGATCCTTTGCGCATCCTCAAGACTCATTCATGCTTCCTTTAAGGTGGATTCCTTACATACAATCATGGAGGTATATAGTTTCTATTGAGGCCAAGCTTTCATATTTACATACTTGTTTACATTTGCATAGCTTTGGCATACCTATTCAATATCATAGCTTCATTTTTAGATTCAATTCTATTACTTGCTAGCATTATATACTTTATTGATTTCAAGGTTAATTCCTAAATTGGGGTTTGACTAAAGCAAACCCCTCCCCCCCAACTAAAAAATCTCTTTTTCTTGCAGATACATGTTTGGGACTGTGGATTTAAACTCAGATCTGGATACCCTTTTCAGCGAACTATCAGGATTCGCGAACATATTTTTTGTCAGACCTGTGTAGGTCAGGGTCAAGATTATTGGGTCAGGGGTGGCATTTTTGGGTCAAGGTCGACCTTTTTCACAAGATGGTGTTGGATCGGAAAATGATTTCAGGGTTTTGTTTTTCTCTACATTTCTGTTCTAGATCATACTTTATATTTTCCAGAAATAGAGTACAAACCTTAGAAAACAACATTCTTCAGATCTGCAGTTCTTTAAGGTTGGTACTTCCTCTCATTCTTTTTAATTACTATTATATATCATATCTCCTTAATAATAAAACAACATTTAAGATCTTCTTCCTTACTCTCATTTCCAAATGGTTGATTCATTTGTGCATTGATCCTTCTTTTGGGTTAATCAATTTGGAACTTGTTGACAGGACTTTGTGACTGGGTTTGCCAATAGATGTAAGTTATAACCGGGTACCAACCAACTTTTCCTATAAAGGTTATCTGGAGAAATGAGATTCTCTGGTCCATCAAGCACCTGAGAGTCGGGTCTCGATAGTGTGGGGGCTTAGTTGGGAGTGTGACTATTTTGTTCGCGGGAGGGATAGTTGGTTATCTCGACTTGTCTACTCTGGGGATTTAGGTAGGTGAGGCTTTCTGCAAGAATTTTCTAATTACCAAATAAATTCAAAAGATACACTAGGGTTAGAAATACCATCTACTTATAGTTTATGCCAAACATCCAAAACATCAACCATGCTCTAACATGCTACACTAAATACTGAATAAACATAGAACCAACAGTTCATACTTATCCAATAGCGAGGAATAAGAAGGTCGTTAATCTACTTAAACATTAGAGAAAGGGACATAAAGAACATACAACACAAAAAGAATGTTAATCTAGAGATTTGAATGCTAACAACATCATTGAGAGAATCCTTCCTTCTTCATTAACATGATTCCAGCTAGCAGTGGTGCATACAATAATGGCGGCTCCAAGGGAGCATCTAACTACTGAGGACTTCTAACAACTAAGAAGCATGGAGCTCTACAACTTAAGATCTAAAAACTGAAAGTGTTATAGCTATGGACTGCAAAATCATCAATTTTGCCAACCTCTAGAATGAGGTGAGACTTATTATTTATACACAACCTCCAATTTTTCCTCAACATCTTCGGCCCCATTTCGGAATTCATCCACCATCTTTATGGCATCATGTGCCCAGATCATCATCTTGGATAATCTTGATAACTTCCCCTGGTCAAAATCTTTGGCAACCAGATACAGGGATTCCATTTATTCATGAAATTTACTGAGGATGTAGTCCTCCAGGGTGCATGTCCTAGTGGTGAAGGGATCGACTTGTGATACTCCAACCACATATGCCTAAAATAGGCCCAAGGGATATTAGGCCGCGTTCACCTTTTCTTTCAAGGCCTTAACCAATTCCTTGCATACCTCTATTTTGAGGCCAAGTCTAGAGTACTAGGCCTGGAGGGAATCATATGATTCTTCTCCCAAAATTCTTGCCTTCATGGCATATTCTTCTCTAATGTTATGAATTTCTTCCAACCTGGTCTTCCACTTTTCATATTTCTCTAAGTATTTCTCCCATATGAGAGTAGATCCATTTGCTTGGCTGATAAGGATGTTAACCTGATAAAAATCTAGGAGGGACGCCACTATAAATTGTCTTATGGAAGATATCTTCTCAAAGGCCCACCCATCAACAGCCTGCACTTTCTTCTTCATGGCTCAGAGATAATCTACGTTTCCCTATGCAAGCATAAATCTGAAGGAAGAGGCTTTCAGGTGGATCTCGGCCAAAGGCTGTGTAATTTCTGCCAGAAGTGTGAGGAGATTAGCATTGGTCTCTCTTTCCTCCTTCAACTTCTAGCCTTGTTTGATGTACCAGGCCTCTATTGTTTTGATGGCCTCTCTTAGTAGGTTTAGTTCACCTTGCTTGTCTCTTCTCCCCAGTGCTACTTCTGTGATGTTGTAATCTTTAGGCCATATTACCATTATATCTACATCTGGAGGAGGTGTTGCAATAATTGCAACTGTGTTTCCTATTGGACCAATCCAGAGGGTAGGAACTGTCTGTGCCTTCTTAGGTTTTTGAGCCTCTACATTTTAGGCCATCATTTATGCCAAGGAGATTGGAACACCTGATGCGACCATCGGGGCCTTTCTTTTTATTGATTCTACTAGCCATTGGGGTGACTGGGATGGCTCTATTGTCAAGACCTAGGCATCCATACCCTTTTCAAATTCAGGCGGCATGTTCCCAGGATGTACAATGTCATCAGGCTCTTTTCCTTTATCATGTTCCTATTCCTGCTCCTCGGATGCTTTCATATTCCCACCAAGTTGGCGTCCTCTGTTGTGATGTCCAGAACTTCTTCTCTAGCATCAATATTACCTGTAGCTTTGGGGACTTCCTCATCCCTCTCGACATTATTTGATCCAACATTTACATTTTTTGGGACTTCCTACTCATTATGCTATTGTTGTTCCTCAGCCTCATTGGCCTTGTCTACTGGAATATTTTCTTCCATTAGAACATCTTCTGGAGGTGGGTGAGGTCTCTGGCCAAAGTTTAACAATGTGGTCACTGGTATTACCTCACCAAATGTGCTCCATGGTGCTTGATCACCCAGAGTAATTGAAGGCGTCTGGAGCATGATGAATGGGGGTACGATTGATCCCATAGGTCTAGTTTCCCCAACCATCGGTTGTTCATGTGTGGGTTGCCTTGTTGTATCTTTGGTCCCCTGGACTGGTGTCCTCTCCCATTTGGGCTCCTTTTGTGCTTCATCCTGGGCTTCCTGTTCTGATGCAACTTCTTCTCCTGGGACTTACCTTTCTATGAGGATCTCTTCTTTATCTTGAGAGAAAATCTCTTCGACCGTGTGACCAATATCCTCATGCAAATTCATGAGTTCATTCGCCCCAAACACATCATCAAAATCATTGTTTGGGGGAGGGTTGTCAAGAATCTCCTCAAGTTTGGGGGAATCCGAATAGACATCAACTGGAGGCATGTCCAGCATACTAGGGCTAGTGGATGTCCTTGGGGTGGGGGTCACATTTTTCTACTTCTTTCTCAGTAGTGGGACCCCGGTCTCCAAAATAATGGTAGACTCTACTTCGGCAAAAGTCTATCTGCTCATCATCATAGCCAACGACGGGGATCCCATCAGGAAAATAGATGCCACTGGAGTTACGAGGAGACTAGAGGATATCTGTGTGCTTATCTACTTGCTGGCCAACCTTGTCAACTCCATTTGTTGTTGTAGTTGTACCATTAAGGGGGTTGGGCCCTAGGGCGGTACTTTAGCCAGGGTACCCTCTTTTTCTTTCCCCTTACTTGTGCTAGGTTTAGTAGCGAGGGAAGATGGAGTGATCTTTCTTACAATAAATCACTTCTGGGTGCCTTTGGCACACACCTGGGCAAAATACTTATGATTGGCTTCCAAAATTGGGTGGCATACTCCCTCAATTGTCAATTCTTCTGGGGTGGCCCAATCCACCAGAGGGAGACCCAACTTGTCCAATCCTTGTCCTTTATATGATGGGTCCTCTTGCAGCCCATCATTTGAAAAACCCTTTGGAAAAGTCCAAAGGTCAAGCACCTTCATGAGTCCCTTGGACATTCGTGAATGTTGACGGGCCCAGAGATCAAAACTATCCTAACAGTCCGCCCAAAAATCTTCAATGACTTCTTGGTGTGGCAGGGATGCCCAGGGACGTGCTGTGGAAATCTTGCCTAGAGGATCATAATTTTTTCTGGCATGGTGGAATTCCACCAGTCCCAGGCTCTTCAATTCATTATCTTCCTCCCTTGTCGCAGCAAGGCTGCACATATAATTTCTTCACAAAAATGGGAATGAGACATTGATGACCTTCTTTAATGTGAAGAAGGCATGCAAGTCCATCATCTGACGACAAAACTCCAAAAGAATGATTCTATACCCATAATATTGGGGAAGAAGATAGGGCTTCTTGGAGAAGTCGGTCACCTGAATGTAGGTGTGGTGTTGGAACTAAATAAAATAGTGGTCGTAAGTACTAACCAGGTTCATCACCTCCTGCGATAATCGGTACTTGGAGTCCCAGGTAAGTGTTACGATATTATGGTAAATGAAAGCATCGTTTACCTAGCAAAAATTTAGGAAACTGAGTTCCCATTATAATTTGGGATAATGACCCCATAGTGTTAACTAGCTTGACCCATTTCCAAGTTCACCTACTGTTCCCAAACTTGTAAAAGCCAATCTTTGTTGGGCTAGTGCCTATAACACATAGGACGTCATGTAGAACTTGGAACTCTAGACGATGCCCTTCAGCTACATGTCCACATGGTTGGCTATAATGGTTGCCCACTTGAAGGTCTGGCTACAAGTTGTGATGCATTAAAGAAAGTAGTATATCCACACAAAGAAATCCTAGGCATGGGAAAATCTGAATATCTTGCACAAGAATATAATGCCCGCCTAGATGGGCTCTTTGAAATCCCTACAGGGAATTTCCAACTTCATCCTTTTATGGTCCCTCTTCGGGGACTTCAGCCACTGGATATTGAGATATTTTTGGGAGACAATGGAAGCTTCAATGAACTCCTTCAATGATTTAGATTGGTTTATGATGGTGGACCCCTTGAATTGCAGAATCCCTAGCCCTGAGGCAAAAGTTGCTACATCCAGGGTGATAATTGTTGCTGGATATTGTAATGGTCAAGGATCGGCAAGTAGAAATGTCTAAGTAGGTGCATTGTATAGTATTTCCACTTGTCATATTAATTCTAGTGATTGCACCAAACAAGGAAAGTTCATAGCCTTTATAATGTTGGAGGCAGCCAAATGGGTAGCCATACTATCTTCGTCGACCTTCAACCTGTAGATGGCTTGGATTAAGCCTTGCATTTCAGCCAAGAGCCTGGGCTCTATGTTTATTATTTCTTGGACCTTGGAATCCACCTTGGATCCCACAAGAATGCCCTCCTTCTGGTACTTAGAGGTGAGTGGTATCTTTGCTAGCATCTCTTCACCTTGGTTTTTGTAGTCACTCGAGTGGAGCTAGTAGGTAGCTCTGGGCTATTTGGAGGAGTGTTCACCTCAGACATCTTGATCATGCAATCAACAACCTGCAAGACCAGAGAAGCATCAATACATGGTATAACAATTTGTGCAAATTTTGGGGAAATCATCACTGTGTTACGTCTGTCGAAAAAGTGTTAGTATACATTGAAATGCCAGAATATTTAAGATAAACATGGGCCAGATTCTGATACACACCTGGGGACTCCAAGGTATTTGAACTAAATGATAAAGATGGAATGAGGACCCAGGGACCTTGAAACCTAGAGTCTAGAAGAGCTATCCATTGTTGTGTTGATGTGGCCAGTAGGAAACCATACTTGGTTGACGTGGGTTGTCGCGAGGTCACATGATAGGCGATGTAAATGACATTAATGGTGACAAGTGGACCAAAACAAGGGAAATTGAATGCCAGATGGGATGGGGTTTAATGCTAACTCATGGGAAATTAACCCCACCATTAAGGTGACACGGCATAGGAGAGAGAAAGTTGCCATGGCTCAAACCAGTGAGGTGCTGAGTTCAAACTGTGGTGACTCCCTCTCAATGAGCTTGGAAAAATGATTCAATAAATGATGGAGCACAATGAGCTTGTTAGGAATGAAAGAATATACAAGAGGTATACACACTAAAATATGGAGAGCTAAAGCATATATACAACGCTCACAGAGTATCTACACAATGTACAGAACCTACGAAGGCACCAAAGCTAACCTATAACAATGTACAACATACACACTAAACTACAAATGCATAGAAGGTGGACAAACTTTTGGCAGGGCTGACTCACCAACAGGAGGCAAACTAGGAACAAATATAGAAAGTGAAAACAAGAACAAAACTAAAGCAAAGAAAACAAACAAAGAGAACCACAACAACAAAGAGAAAGACGAAAAACCAAAGGGATGGAAAATGACAATCAACCTAGAAATGTGAAAGAGGAAGATAAGACTGACATGGACGGTGCTTTGCAATAGGTCCACCTTCGAATGATCACAAGCCAGCATCGCAAATCAATGCTTGATTAGCCACTAAGAACAGGGAGCAACTTCACTGTTTAATCCCCTTAATCACCTCAATATCACTCTGAATGCTCTAAGTGTTTTAATCATAGTAACTATGAAAATGACAAGTAACTTTTATTTATACCCCTAGGGTAAAAATAGGTTGCACTTTTCTAACAACTCCAGAAACCTCCGTACTCTGGGTCTGGGGATTTCATGCAATCATACCTTCTCGCGGAAGAATATATGATGGCAGAGAATCCTGGAATCTGGAAGTTGGCTCTAGAAAGAACAAACAAACTTCGAGATTAGGCCCCAGAGGCAAAAGAAGGAAAAAAACAAAAGACAACCCTCACAGGAGAAAAGCCCAGAGGAAAGCAAAGGGAACAAAGGAAAACAAGGAAAGGAGCAAAAGTAAAAAAAGGGCGACCCAACATTTTGCATACAAAATGTAGGGACGGGTATGCAAGGCATAATAGATCTCTCATTTGTGCATTTCGGGATAAAAGAGGAACATCTTATCTTCCTTCCCCCTATATTCTTAATCACATTAAAATACACGTCAAAATTACAATTAAATGTAAAAGTTAAGGAAATACAACGCATTTCAAACCTAATTAATCAACATAAATATACATATTAATTTTTTTCCTTTACATTTTGGTGAACCCACGATAGAAAACTCTTTCTTCTTGGTGTTAGATGCTTTGCCTCTCACATTATCTCTTGCATACATATTAAATTTTCTTTAATGCTCTTGCATTTTAAAATACAAAAAAAAATATATATTCATAAAAATACAACACTTCTTGCATCTCATTCATTATGAAGATCTTTTGGTGTATGGCTATTTTTCTTATTATGCTTCTTTCAGCATCTCTTTATAGTACTTATGATATCTATGAGAGTATCATCCATTTTCTCATGTTTGTTAATCTTCATATTTAACTTGCTCATGCTATTTTGAGATTAACCAATACTAGTCTTCCTACTTTCAAAACTTTCGTTAAAGATTTGTGTAGTGGACTTATTACTCTTTTGGATTATGTGAAGAATTGGGTTGATGATACCTCACCTCCTAATCTTCCTAGTCCTATCATGCCTAATCTAGCTCCTAATCTTCCTAACCGTAATCCTATCAATTCTAATTCAATTCCAAATATTCCTATTTCTATTTCTCCACCTTCAATCCCTAGTTCTTCCCACACTTATGATGGGGCTCAAGCTAGGATTCATGATAATGATGTTCAAGATGTCATTCATTTACCTTCACCTGCCTATCCAATCAACGATGATGATAAAGGGAAAAACAAGGAAACCTCTTCTAATCCTATCATTCCACCATACACAACATTTTATCATGAGCACTAGAATAAATCTCCTCCTATTGAAGCTTTGCAAGATAGGTACACTACCGGATATACTATGGTAGATAAACAAGGCTATAAAGGTTTAGGGCTTGGTATCAATCAACAAGGCATTAAAAACCCAATTCATTAATCTCCTAAATAAGATATGCATGGTATAGGTTTCCCACCTCCTCCAATCAATGTAGTGGATCTTAACCACCATCCTCCTCTTCATGTTCTTCTTCCAACACCTTCTTTAGATCACCTTGATACTCCTCAAGATGTGGCTAAGAAAGTGTATGTCTAGTTAATGCATTCCAAGAAAGAAATATTCAAACCTATTCCGAGAAATGCTCTCTCTAAATATAGATTTCCTTTTCATTATAGTAATAAACATTTAATTGTTGATTGTGTGCATTACAAGATATATGTTAGAGAAAGAGCTGCTTTGGGAATTATATCTCATTCTCGTGCAGTATTAAAATTTCTTCATAATTTTGATATAGGGAATTCCCCTCATTATTCTACAAGTTAAATTGCACTTTTCCTCTTGTCTCTTCACTGGGGGGAAAGATGTATTTTATTCCAGTCTTCTAGGATCCATTTTTCTCTTAGCATATATTTGGTTTTGAGTTTAATTGGTTATTCTTTCTACATTCTATCCCTATAAATCATTCATGATATCTTTTCTAGGAAATTTGTTTTCTAAAGATATCTCTTTGCTATGAAAAGTCTTGATATAATTTGATATATCCCTTGCCTTCACACCTGGGGGGAAAGGTATTTTCCTTCTTCCTCTATCTAAGGATTTACTTTCCTTAGCATAGTGGAATTTGTTTATCATATAACATTATTTCCTTATAAAGATGTATGTTTTTTACTACATGGATACCCTCTTATTTAAGAGGTGATTGTCCTAGGCCATCACCTCTTATTTATTTTTCCAAGTTATGTTCTTTATAAACTCTTTCTCTTTCTTTGGGTTAGAGTTTGATGCCTTCATCTTGAGATTCCTCTTCCTCTTGATTACAGGGGGCTTGATGGTTGAATCTTTGGTCCCTCTTTTATTTATAAGATGACATTTTATCCTAAGTAATCCTCTGTGGTGGGGGTCTTGATGATAAGATCTTTTCATTTTTTGAGGATCCTTTTTCTATAAGTGACATATCCATTTACTGATTATCTATGCTCTTAGAGGTAAGGGTCAATACTCTTTGCTAAGGATATAGTGTATATGGTTGTTAAACTAGATATCTCCTTACCTTGTGAAGAAGGTATCCTCTTTCTCTTCCATATCCTACCTAGTAGGTAGTCATGATAAGGAGGGGGCATATATAGGGTCTCCCTTGTACTATAGTGTACATTAATTTATACTTTACAACATGCTAAATCCTCAAAAGGTAACGCACATAAGTTGCTAAATCCTAAAGGGACACACATTTTTACTTTTATTTTTCCTAAATCCTCGGAAGGTAATGCACAAAAGTTGCTAAATCCTAGAGAGATACACACCCTTTTAAATTTTTCAATGTGCTAAATCCTTGGAAGGTAATGCACATAAGTTTCTAAATCTTGAAAAAGACATGCATTTTATATTCATAGTGATACAAGAATGTAGATCTATGGATATTTTCAAAAGCCGTCAGAAGATGCATTACAATTACAAGAATAGTTTATGGGTGAACCTATTGGGCTCTCCCTCCTTGGTGATTCATAGTAAGGTGGGCATCTTACTAGGCGAGGTAATCACTATCTCGTTTCTCTCTCTCTCTGTGCTTTCATGCTATTAGGATTAGATCATGAAGCTATGTTATCTATATTGTTGCTCTTGTCTTTCTTATGTAATCATGTATGTTTCTATGAGTGATCGCTCCTTACTTCCCTATCTTTATGCATGTAGTTTGAGTTATAATCCTTGGCCTAGGGGCTCATTTCCTTGACCTAGTGATGTTCTACCTCATTGCGAGCCACCAGAGTCTTTCTTCTAACTTTACCAAAAGCATCTACGATTTCCATACTTTTGCTAAAGTGGGGGCTTAATGTATCATCTTAAAATGGAAGCACTTCCATGTTAATAAAGTTAAGCCCTCCTTAGGGGATGTTTTTGACCACCATCATCCTCTACTTCTGTGTCTGTTTAGGACCCTGATTGGGCCTCTTTGGGAACCTTCCATCCCACCTAACACATTTTCCAGGGGTTGTGATCGCCTGGGTCAAGGTCAACCTCAACCTTGACCTAGGTCAAGGTCGATGTTGACCTTAACCTAGGTCAGGGTCTACCTCAACCTTGACCTGGGTCCCCCTTTCAAGTTTAGAAGTCTCTCAGCTTCTCGAGATCATCAAAAACTTATTTCCCCTTCTGGGTCAGCTATTTTGGGTTCCGAAGGGGAAAATCCTAAATTATATTTAATATAGGTCCACTTCTAGGGGCATGGGTCTAATTGGAATTTAATTCTCCTATGTTGGCCCCTCTAGAATATTGTGCCCTAGTTTCATATAAAAGAAATCCTTTCTCTCTCATTATCTCTAAGCAATAGATTCTAAGGATTATGAACCATCAACCTAGTAAGAAGAGGTGATCAAGGAAAAAGTTCAAGCATCCATTGTTCTACATGTTCTCAAGTTCTCAAGGTGCTCAAGTCTTCCTCTAAAGAATTCAAGTCCTCCATTGAAGATCAAGGATTCAAGTTTTCAAACCTTTGAAGTGATTTGATTCCAACATTCAAGATTCATCATTTGAACCCTAGATCTAGCCATCATGGTGGTGTGATCTTACTTCAAGATCCTTTGTGCATCCTCAATACTTATTAATTATCCCTTCACGCTAGATTCCAAGCATATAATCATGGAGGTTTATGGTTTCTATTGAGTCCAAGCTTTCATATTTACATACTTGTCTACATTTGCATTACTTTGGCATACCTATTCAATATCATAGCTTCATTATTAGATTTAATTCTATTACTTGCTAGCATTCTATACTTCATTTATTTCAATTTTGATTCTTAAATCAGGATTTTACTAAGGAAAACCCCTCCCCCCCAACAAAAAAAACTCTTTTTATTGCAGATACAGGTTTGGGACTGTGGATTTGAACTCAGATTTGGATACCCTTTTCAGCGAACTATTGGGATCCGTGAAAAATTTTTATGTCAGACCTGTGCAGGTCAAAGTTGAGATTATTGGGTCATGGGTGAAATTTGTGGGTCAAGGTTGACCTTTTTCACAAAATGGTGTTGGATCAGAAAAATATTTCAAGGTTTTGTTCGTCTCTATGTTTCTGTTCCGGATCATACTTCAGATTTTCCAAAAACAGGGTATAGACCTCTGAAAACAAAATTCTTCAGATCTGCAATTCTTTAAGGTTGGTACTTCCTCTCATCCTTTTTAATTATTGTTATATATCATACCTCCTTAATCATAAAACAAAATTTAAGATCTTCTTCCTTACTCTCATTTCCAAATGGTTGATTCATTTGTGCATTGATCCTTCTTTTGGTTAATCAATTTGGATCTTTCATTTGTGTATTTAGGGATAAAAGAGGAACATCTTATCTTCCTTCCCCGTATATGATTAATCACATTACAATACACATCAAAATTATAATTAAATGTAAAGGTTAAGGAAATACAACACATTTCAAACCTAATTAATCAACACAAATAAATACACATATCAATTTTCTTCCTTTACACGTATTTTATACTTTTTGTTGATGACTTTTGTAGAAAGATGTGGGTTACATATTTCAGAGAGAAATCTGAAGCATTATAAAAGTTCAAGTTATTCAAAGTGAAAGTTGAGAATGAATCTAGTTTAAAGATGAAATGTTTGAGATCAGACAGAGGAGGAGATTTTACATCATAACTGTTTAATATATACTGTGAAGAAAATGGAATACAAGGACACACTTCAGCTCCTAGAACTCAACAATAGAATGGGATAGTAGAATGAAGAGACATAACCATATTAGATTCTGCAAGGAATATGTTGCTAGAAGGAAATCTATCACATGTTCAATGGAGAGAAGAAGTTGGCACTGCTTTGTACACATTAAATAGAATTCAGATTAGAGAAGGTACAAATAAAACTCCTTATGAATTATGGTTTGATCATTCAACTACTATGAAATATTTCAGAATATTTGGTAGTAAATGTTATATCAAAAGAGATGATGAGATAGGCAAGTTTGATGCTAGAAGTGATGAAGGAATCTTTCTTGGTTATTCCACTAAGAGTAAAGCATATAAATGTTTCAATCTAAGACTGAGGAAACTAATTGAAAGCGCCAATGTAAGGATAGATGAAAAATTTCAAATTTAGGAAAGAATGTATGATTGTGGTTAGACAAAAGAATCAAGAGAATCTACTACTGAACTTGAAGGACCCTTGATGATCAAGAATGAGATTGAAGAATAAGAATAGGCTGAAGCTACTAAGACATTAAAGACACCAAGGTATGTCAAGAAAAACCACCCTGAAGACCAAATTATTGGTGATGCAAGAAAATACATGATGACTAGATCTAAAGTTAGAGATGAGATGTGTTTTATTTCTCAAGTTGAACCAAATACTATTGATGAAGCATGTAGAGATGAATCTTGGACTAAAGCCATGGAAGAGGAACTAGAATAGATAAAGAAGAACAATACTTGGGAATTGGTTCCAAGACCTAAGAACAAGAATGTGATTGGCACTAAGTGGGTTTTTAGGAAAAAAAATATATGAGGAAGGCACAATGGTAAGAAACAAGGCTAGACTCGTATGTAAAGGCTACTCACAAAAAGAAGGCATATACTATGAAGAAACATTTGCACCTGTTGCTAGACTGGAAGCTATGAGACAATTCCTTTCTTATGCTACATAGAAAGACTTCAAAGTGTATCAGATACATCTAAAATCAACATTCTTGAATGGTGATCTAGAAGAAGAAGTGTACATTGAGCAACTTGATGCTTTTCCTTTGACAGATGATGAACACATGGTTTGCAAACTGAAGAAGGCACTACATGGACTGAAACAAGCACCGAGGGCATGGTATGCAAGACTAGATAAACATCTACTTCATATTGGTTTCAGAAAAGGTAATGTAGATAGTAATTTGTATTTAAGGTCTGATGAAGATGGAATCTTAATTATAGAAACTTTTGTTGATGATATCATTCTTGGAGGAAATGATAAAATGAGTAAGAAGTTTGGTAAAGAAATGGAGAATGAGTTTGAAATGTCAATGGTTGGTGAGATGAATTTTTTTCTTGGTTTGCAAATTAATTAGAGTAAGAATGACATATTTATATCTTAGACCAAGTATCTTATGGAAATTTTGAAGAAATTTGGAATGGAAGATTGTAAACCTGTTGGAACACCCATGGTGACAGGGAATAAACTAACTAAAAATGATGAGAATAAAAGTGTTGGGTAGACTAAGTATAGATCAATGATTGGAGGTCTACAATATCTGACACATACTAGACCAAATATTACCAATGCAGTTGGAATTGTGGCTAGATATCAGGCAGATCCTAAAGAGACACATTTTGCTGCTGTAAAAATATTTTTTAGATATTTGAAAGGAACAATAGAATATGGATTATGGTATGAAAAATCTGATGATTTTACACAGCAGGCTTTTACTGATGCTGATTGGGTAGGTAATGTGGATGACAAGAAGAGCACAAGTGGTGGTGCATTTTTCCTTTGAAAGATGCTATTTTCTTTGTTGAGAAAGACGTAGAACTGTATTGCTCAATCTACTGTTGAGTCAGAGTATGTTGTTGCTGCAATAAACTATACACAAGTTGTTTGGATGATACAAATGCTAAAGGACATCAAAATGATTTTAAAAGAACCAATGGTTATCCATTGTGATAACACCATCATAGTGAATATGTCAAAGAATCCTATAATGCATTCCAAGACTAAACATATTTCCATCAAGTATCATTTCTTAAGGGAGAAGGTAGCAGATAGAGAGATTAAACTAGAGTATATTAGCACAAAGGAACATATAGAATATATATTTACTAAACCTTTGCCAAAATATGTTTTTGAATATCTCAGAGGCATGCTTGAGGTGATGGACCCTCCCAGTCAAAAATAAATGATCCAGATGTGCTTCAGTCCAGTGGATCTCAGAGCTATATCATTCTCTGGACTTGATGTATGGATCTACTCGTTAGGGGGAGTGATCGGTAGAGAATACTATGGAGTACATTTGGGTGATCATGCACCTAGCTAATTGGACATGAAGATTTGAAAAAGATACATCTTACATAAGACTACAGATAAATTATGGCACCCTTTGTCATTGCTACCAAAGGGGAAGAAATCTATGTGAAAATCCCTACTATTTTGGAAAGATTTCACTAGTAGAATTTGGGCAATAAATGACCAAATAACTAAAACTTTTAGTCACGTGACTAAAATTTTTAGTCACGTGACTAAAATTGATCATGTTCTACCTATTTTTTCCAATTCACAAATATAAATGACTAAATAAATGACCAATTTGGTCATCGGATAAAATCACAACTAAAATGACTAAATAAATGACCAATTTGGTCATCGGGTAAAATGACTAAATAAATGACCAATTTGGTCATCACGTAAAATGACCAATTTGGTCATCGGTCAAAATGATCAAATATTTTAGTTTAGGTACTTAAAATGAACCTCACATTTCAATTTGGTGCTCTTAGTTAAATAAAATTCATCTATTTTAGGATTCAATGCAAGGCTAATTCATTGGTTTTCAGATTTCAATTCATTTCAAGTTCACAATCTAGCCTATGTAGGAGTCTTAATTGATTCAATTTTTTCAAATATCAGTGATGAAGTGGAAAATTACTTTAAAATGAACATGCACACTTGTTTTAGGATCCTAAAATGAACATCAAACTATTTTAGGGTTTGTTGGTTATCTTCTTGGTTAAGTTCTTTCAAAATCAATCTAATGTGCACAAAGGATAATTAGGGGTTCTGAAATTAGTGTCATTCACTTAAATCATTCCTAAATGACATAAAATGAATTCGAATTTTATGAATATTAAGTCCTAAATGGTTAGTTTGTTCAAAAGTCTTCAATTTTTCAAGTTTTTAGTCCATTCTAGGTCTCTAATGACAAGTTACACACTTGGCCAGGCTTCCTACGAACTTGGATAGGTTCTATGAACTTGGTCCTCTCTTCTCACGTAGACTTTAGTCCTCTATTCTATGTAGTCAGTTGTTGTTCCTGCACAATTGGTTAATTGGGTTATTTTGATGATGTTTTTTGAGCTTTTACGTTGTTCCCAATCCTATTTATGCACTTGATATGTATGATTTCCATGTTACTGATGATCTATACAACATTTTGAAAATCACGGGATGAAGAGTGAATGTTAAACTACTAATTATGTATTTGATGTAGGACACCTCATGAAGACCTTGTCTGTCTTCCTAAAAATTTCATGTCTTCTTTAACATACTAAAAGGATGATCACCATTATAAGAACTTCTCAAAGAAGAAGATATAAATATATAAAATAGATTGGAAAAATGTATTTGTTGAATTATTGAACATATTTAATTCATAATCCCTCCTCTCTTTTTCTGTAATCATACAAATTTTATTCTACCTTACCAATGGAAATTTCAAAGGATCACCAAATCATTTTAAAATAGTCTCATGTAATATAATTAATTTATAGATCTAGCAACCCTTTAAAAAATTGGGAATTATTTTTGAGATTTTCTCCACCATGTAAATGCTTTTGAAGGGAGCTTCATGAATATAAAAATTTGCGTTCTAATCAAGGATAATTCTTTTATTCCTCACTCCTTTAGTCTTGTTTCTATGGATGGTCTTTGGTTTCAAACCCTTGTTAGAATTGTATTGTCCTTATTATGCCATAGTCATTTCCCTCTTGGAAAGCCCTAGCCTGATTTGTGCATCCAACAGTTGGAGGTGATGGAGATGACAACAACTACCATTGAAATAATATTCTTGGCCGTCCATCGCTTTCCACCACCTATCCATTCCCAGCTGTCCGTCCACACAATCTGAATCTACTCCACACGATCCGAATCTGAGATTTACTATACTGAAAAGCAAGACAAAACCATAAAATATCTACAAAAGTCCAAAAGTAGCCATAGAAAACCAATAACCAGGCATGACAAAAATGCAAAATCAATGCAAGAAAGAGTCAAAACTAAACTTGATAATTAAAAACTAGAAACAAGTGATCAAAAGTAGATTGGGAACGGGTTTAACTAGAAAATTTTATATTGAGGCAATAATTGAAATAATTGAGCTACTTACATAGTGTGTCAAAGCGTCTGATGTAAAAATAATGAAATCTTTATGATGTGGATAGGTGGAAGTCTGTGAGTTGACCATGCCCATCACGAGGGTTATGACCATCCTTAAAAAAGTCACCATGTGTTCGGTTAAAAATATCATACCTTCAACTTCTAAGAATATTGTATTATTCTATGCATCTCATCGTTCAAATCAAATAAAAAACAAATCTGTGCTTATTATTAAAAAATAACTAAATATCATGACGTACTAGCCCCGTGGAGGCTCAAATAAGAAATCTCGGGAGTATAGTTTTTTAGTATATGAAATTGGTAAACAAAAATGATGGATTCAAAATATAAATTTGTAAGCAAGTTGTTTTAGAAATCTAGGTTTAATCTATCACTTGAAAAATCTATGTAGCTTTAATCTTATTTTTTATAATGTTGTCTTCCAAAAAGTTATATATATATATATATATATATATATATGCTTAACATTGTAATTCTGGAAAAGATTGAATTGTAATTTTTTTGTGAAGGATTTTTAACAAACTTCTTAATGTTTTGTTGATGATGTGAGAGCATTGCATTCAAACATACTTGATTCTTAGAAGGATCATTAAGAACCATTTGACTTGAAAAATTGTTGGGTGAGTAGATGATAAAATCAACAAGATTGTCCATTAGGGGAGAGGGCCCACTAGTTAAACACCCTAACTTTGCACCATGAAAGTTCAAATCACTTCTAATTTTGTACAACTTACTTGACAAGTTGCCTCTTATAACTAAGGTTTTTGGGGCCGCATCATCAAATATGATGTTACATCAACATACTTTTTGTTGAGGTTTCCAAAGTTTCCCATAAAAATGTTAGTTTGGTAATTGTCCACTAAGCCATGTTTATTGGTGTTGCGCCACATGGTTTATTATTTTTTAAATATTAAAATGTATTTAATGATCAACACTAAAAAGTCACAACTATTAATATTAGTGATACAATAGAACATTAAATCAATAATTTTATCACAACTATTGAATCATTTCTTCTAATCCAACTAAATACCCTCCTTAAAAACACACTCATAATAAATAAATAAATAAAATTCTACTATAATAATCAACGTGAAATTATGTGTGTAATTCAATTATTATTTGTTTTTTCTTATTTTGAAAAATGACATCTATTACTATTAGTTTACTTACAATTAGAAATTTTGATACAAATTCTCACAATTTCAAATTATATTGTTAAATCTTTTTTTAAATATGCTATATAATTTTTAACTTTTTAACATAATTTCATTATAAAATATCCAATTATTAGTTTAAAAAATTCCTAGGTGAATCAGCATACATAGGTTGCACTCAACAAATAATGGAAGCTCCATTTTATATTATCAACTAAAGAAAAAACATCCATTTTATATTATCATTATTATAATCTATAATTAAAACTAAAGAAAAAACATGTTTCTTTTTCATTTTCGCAATAAGAGGTAGAGGAAGGCGGGAGGAAGGCAGGAGGGATTTCATCACCAAATTTGATGTACTGCCGATCCTTCATTTGGGTTCTTTCTAGGTCTTGTAGGTAACAAAAATGAAGAAAAGTCTGGCTCTGGCTTGATCTCAGGAGGAGTTCCATCAACATCACGACCTACAAAAGGGATTTAGGAGTTTGATGAGTAAGTTTTCCCTTCTACTTTCTTTGCCAAAAATGATGAGTAAGTTTGCCCTTCTACTTTCTTTGCAGAAAACAATTTTGTGCATATCCTGCAATCATTGTATACCCAACAATAATTGTATACCCTTCACTCATTGTATACATTTCTTGTGCATATCCTGCAACGATTTTGTGCATATCCTGCAATCATTGTATATTATTTCTTCAAGGCAGTAGTTTCATATTTTGGCAGCTTAAAAATGTAGAAACTCGGTTCCTTGCTTCCAAAAGCTTTTGTCAGTGGTTGACATACATGATTGATGATTTTTATGATAATTCCAAAGTTTCCCTTGTGAATTCTCTCATTAGAATCAGTAATATTGTGAATCACGTCAATTCTATAAAGCAGTAGTATAATTATCAATAGACCCACATACAGCGAGCAACCAAACTGTATTGCTGACTAGACAAAAAATCTATTGTAAGGATTCATGGGAATTACAGGTTGTCTTGATAAATTCTCCCCAATGAAATAGAAAAGCCTTCTGTCATCTTTGCTATAATGAAATAAAAAATGAATAAAGTAGTGGTACTGGCTTCATATGGGATACATAACCAAAAGAATTAGTTCAATCACATGTGGAGAATAAGCAATTCTGATGCCTTCCCTTAGTTGTATGTGCCCATTTTTGACACATGTACTTCTTTAATTTTACAACTTGGTGGTGTGATTTTACCCTTGGGACTTTTCTATACTTGGTGAGTCTTGAGGCAAGTAGGTTGAAACTACTTTCTTTTTAGGTTTTACATTGTCCTGTTATTAAAGGAGCTTAAAATGTTCTGTCCCTTGACTGTTTGGTCTTGAAAGTTAATTAAAATTTCTACATCTAAAATAGTATATTGGAACTACCATTCTGAATCAATACTTGATCCATAGAAACACTTCATAACCTCAGTTTCAATAGCTACAGATAGAATGCTATAAAGCTGGAAAATAACTCTGAAACTGGAACTCAGCAAATAGTTGCCAAGAATGGTTGTTCATTCCATCCCTGCAGTCACAATAAGAAAATTGAATACTACAAAAGCATCTGAATAAGAATATCATTTCAATTTCTTTTATTCTTCAATTAATCCTCATATTTGTTGCTGATAATGATTATGACAACTTCTAGATGAAATTAGCTTGTAGATCTTGTCTAAGTGAGTCATTCAGATATTGATTATGTTTGGCTTTAATTTCTATATCATAGAAGGGAACACCTATATTAAGGAATTGAAATTGAAAACTTTTAGTGTTGTAAAGGAAAGATTTAAAAAAGAAAATTTAAGGTTATGAAGTGTTTATATTTCTATCTTAATTGGATGTAGGATGAGGTTCTCGGTTCACTAAATTTTTGTTTCACTTTGTTTCTGAATATCATTAAAGAGATGATTAGATATTTGAAAAGTTTCAAACACCCTTTTGTATACCTAGATTTTGCTTTGTTTAGAGCAATATTTGAAGATTTTAGTTTGTAACTCTATAGAAGATTTGATTGATCATAATTGCCAGCAAATTTACCAAATTAGTTAACATCATCAAATTAGTTGTTGTGATTGGTGTTTTGAGTTTATATGTTGCTACACCACATTTATGATTTACTCCACACTTGAAATCAATGATTTGTCAAACAGTTTTGTAGGCATTTTAGTATTTTTTCAGTTCATACCAGTCATCACCATACTGTCGCAGGGTTGTCATACAAATCCAACACTATTGTTGATTGTGCCATCAGTTTCTATCAGCTTGTGTTGTGGCACCCCCATACTATTATACTTGCAACATCAAATAAGAATTCTGCAGTTCCATCTATATTTCTGTGTATTTGTCACTGTGTGTTGATTTTGTAGCATTTTATCATTCATATTTTTGTTATTGCTAACATTGTGCCAATTATATGATTGTCACACACATCCTCATACTACTATTATTATTCCCCACCACACCTTACAACATGCCTCATCAGCCTTGAGAAACAATATATATACATTGTACACTAAACATATTTTTCAGAATTTCTATAAAACATTAAATTGATCAGATCGGGAGAGCAGTTAATTCCTTCATGTATTTGTCAGGATAATATATTGTTGTGTTAACATTCCATATAGGCTAGAGAAGGATCTTACTAGGGATCTACACATCAACATATTTCATAGCGAGTATGTTTGTTGCTGGTTAGTATTATAATCTGCAGTTTACTAGTCTGTACAAGAGGAATTTTTTGACTATATTAGTATTTGTTGTTTCCAATGTTAGGGGACTATTATCATTTGTCACCAATCCATATAGTAGGGTATGATTATTGCATTAGATTGTATAGTGGATAGTATTAGTTGTTTCCAACTTGTTATCAGTTCATAGTACATACAATCCAATTTGGTTATTGTTTATCTATAGCAGGTGCCATTAATTTAAAGTTGAATTAACAACATCATTTCATTTATAGGTCTTGGTTGGGAATTGGTGGTATTTGTCTTTGCATCAGTTGTGTAATTTTAGATTTGGGTTTTAGGTTTTATATTAACCCTCTCATTCATAACAACGTTGGTATTTGATTAAATATTATTGATTCTTATATAAGAAATTCACCTTGCACATGTTTGAAATTTTTTCCTTTTTCCTAAGGTTGTCTGGTTTGGGAAAATATAGTGGCATTAGAGCCATCTTGTGAATCATGACAAGATATTAGGAAGAAAAATCTAGAACAGCTTATGGGTTTGGTAAGGCAAATGCAAGATTTAAGTAAAAAACTTTAAAAAAATCTAGAGGTAGAAATGAAAATATAATGCTCATATTTCTCACAAGGCAATCCTCAGCCTTGCGGAAATTTGAGGGTGTACTCAAGACTTGGAAAGAAGAAATCATTTGTTATTAAATGAAACATGAGCATGTTGTGAGTTGGTTGTATTCCTTGTTTAATCTAATAAGGCAAAAGTAGAAAGGAAAGATCATGGATCTAATCATGAGCCTACACAAAGTTTGCATTCATGTTTTTGTGAATAGGCTGACTAATTATGTGTATTTCTTTTTTATTTCTTTGCAAGTGGTTAAATTGTTTTTCAAATAAATGATTAAGTTATGTGCAATGATTAATAGTGTTGTAGATGATGGAATAGTAGATCATGTATTGTTTCACTTGATAGGCATAGGGTTCAGATACTATGGAAAATACAACATGCTTCACAACGTTGGCACGGTGATGCTTGAGCATTCAGATTTGCAACTGCTTGAGGGCCAAGTAGTTTTGGGAAGGGTGGACTGTCATGTCCCCTTTCAGAACTAAAGGAGGAATTAATTGAGGATCTCTAGCCTATTTTTTATCTCCCATAGATTAAAGGATAAAATATGGGAAATCCAAAATAATAATATTTTAAGTAGGCTCAATCACTTCATTTTTAAAAAGACAACTTAAATATTATAAGAAGGCCTATGTGATTTTTAAAAAGCTATGTAACTCATAATTCAAAAACCATTTTTAAATATTTGGAGGGAAAAAATAAATTCAAATAGAGGACCCAAAAGGCAACTATAAAAGAAATGCATTGTTGAAAGGAAATCGTTTGATTATACCATTTGGAACTTCCTTCCAATTTGGAGTTTGAAACGTTCAAGGATGAAAATCCTTGGTAAGGAAGATTCAAAGGATGAAAAATCCATTGGATTCCATATTTGGATTTAAGGACAAAAACCATCTCACCCATTAAAGGTGATTTCACCCAAGAATCAAAGTTGTATTGACTTTTTGAAGATTTGAAGTCATTTTAAGTTTGCTACAGTATCACCACAGTAATTTACTTAAAGATCTCAGGTTGTGGAGGATTGGATAAATCATTTTTGTCAGCAAATACAGTTGACTTCCTTTAATCAGCTATCATGATCAGGGTTTTAAGTTCACATGTGTGATTATTGTGAGGATATTATGTTGTTACATTAACACTCTGTGCTGGGCAGAGAAGGCTCCTACCAGGGCCATGCACATCAAGGTATTTCACTGTATCATTTCTATCATTTACTATTATAATCCACAGTCTACCAGTCTGTAGAGAAGGAATGCATGGACTATTTTAGTATTTTTTGTTTCAAGTGTTAGGGGACTCTTATCATTTGTCGGTTGTCACCAGTCTATGTGGTAGGACATTAGTATCGCATCAGACCATACAATAGCTGTTATCATTTTTCTTAGTTGTTTACCAGTTCATACAATTCATTTTGGTTTCTATTTATCTACAGTAGGGACAATTGAATTAAAGTTGAATTAAAAAAAAAATCATTTTTGATCTAGATCTTGGCTGGGAATCACTGGTATTTTCTCTTTGCATCAGTTGCATAAATTGGGTGTTAGGTTTTATACTAACCCTCTCATTCATAACAACATTGGTATTTGATTGCATATAATTCTATATATATATATATATATATATATATATGAAATTCAGCTTGCGTATATTTGAAAAACCGTCTATTTCCTAAGGTTTTCTAGGTGGGATTATTATAGCCATGTCTTACAATAGTGTTTCTATGGGATGATTGATTCTGTGTTAGAACCAACTAAAGCAAATTGGGTCATAATCCTTTATAAAATTATAGGCATATTTTTAATAGTAATAGCTATAACTTATGAACTATATTCAGAGCTACAAATTTCTTGTGAGGTGTTCTGCATCAGAACCTCCACAAGCATATTTGGTGATGACTACCTTATAAATTGTTCAATTTCTAGCTAGCTGCTTACATACTCACAATGCCCAACAAATTCAACTTTCGTATATTTGAAAAACTGTCTATTTCCTAATGTTGTCTAGCTGGGAATATTATAGCCATGTCTTACAACATTTTTTTATGGGATGATGGATTCTGCATTCATATATTCAGCTTGCGTATGTTTGAAAAACTGTCTATTTCCTAAGGTTGTCTAGGTTGGAATATTATAGCCATGTCTTACAATAGTTTCGTATGGGATGATTGACTCTGCGTAAGAACTAACTAAAGCAAATTGGGTAGGGTCATAACCCTTTATAAAATTGTAAGCATACTTTTAATATTAATAGCTATAACTTAAGAACTATATTCAGAGCTACAAATTTCTTGTGAGGTGTTCTACGTCAGAACCTGCACAAGCATATTTGGTGATGACTACCTTATAAATTGTGCAATTTCTGGCTAGCTTCTTACATACTCTCAATGTCCTTTTCAAATGTTTGATTTCTAAATTGAAGTGATACTAGTCTCTTATTTGCAATATCTTACGTGGTGTTTGATTAGTAAATCCTAGCTACCAAAAATTGCACTAAGATCAAGAGTTTTGATATATTATGCATTTGTTTTAATGTTTCAAACTCATGAAACCGTTCCCTCAAATTTGTAATTTTCTTGTGGGGTGTTTGATTCCTTATAAGAGCTAATAATCTCAGTTGCCAGGTTTGGCCCCTGACCCCTCAAAACCCTAGGAAATTCGAACCGGTTGGAAATTTGGGTCCGCTTTGCCTATGGGTTCAAATTTTTTGGGAAGAAGAAGAATATCAATAAATTATTAATCCATTAGTTGAACTTCAAAAAATGATACTTGAACTGATGTTCTAATTTAATTTTAATGTTTTGAATATTTGATGTTGAAGTTGAAGTTGAACTTGAACTTGATGTATATGATGGTATGATCATGGATTCATGATTCATGATGCTATGTTTACAAATTTAAATGTTTACTTTTATTTTTTATGATACTATGTGACATTCTAATCTTAACTCATGCTTCTAGGCTGCATAAATATTAAAATATGTATATCTCTCTCTCTCTCTCTCTCTCTCTCTATATATATATATATATATATATATATATATATATAATTACATATTTTTGAAAAAATGAACCCGAACCCAAAATTCCCTTTTTCAAAATTTTGTTGAACTGGTGAACCGGTTCTTCGAACTCGAACCTGAACCGACATCCTAATATTTTTAAAGTTGATTTCTTAAAGGTCGCATGAGAATATTTCATGTACTGGTTATGGAGGTAATAGAAAGGAAGTAGGTTTCATGTTATCCTTTTTTTTCAATATATTTTTGATGGAGATCCAATGAAAGAGAGAATAGATTTTGTTTAAAACTCTTGACAGTTTCTTGTAGCAGCATGTTTTTCTGTTGTTTCAAGCATTTTCTCATATGTATTTGGACTGAATGAATTATAAAGCCTATTGGAATGTGTTTTATGATGAATCTACTTTAATATTCACTTGGTTTCATTGGATTTCATAAGGTAAAATGAAAGTTATGTACATTTTGTCAAAAACTGTAAAAACCCTCAATGAGAGTTACTAGTTTCAGAGAAAAGGCCATAACTTTTAATGAAACCATTTTCCACTCATCTTTAATTTGATTCATAAGTTGTTAATACACACTCATCATAGTTTTTAACATTTTTTATTCTCATGGACAGGTATTGAAGCACTTGGATGGTTGATAAAGTTTCTTTAGATAGGACTTGGAGACTTTTGAAAAGGCGGGCAAGGAAGTCTGCTTTTTTTGTAACAAATTTGAAGTTAGGAAGACCCTCTGCAGAAAATTTAGAGGTAATTTGAAATCTAAAACACAAAAATATTCCATTCTCATTAGGTAAACTTCAAATGAATGTAAGATAGATTTCAGAACAATGAATCATTATATCCTCTTCTTTCTTTTATGGTCCCTACTAAAAGCGACTACTTTTAACAATGTTTTGGCATCTCTATTTTCAGATTTAAGTTTTTTCTTTAATTTAGAAACTAAATTAATATTGGACTGCAGAATGTTATAGATGGATCGAAATCATAGGTTGAATATGGATCAATATCATGCATATGATGAGAGAGTAGCTGATGAGGGGGACATTGACAAATATCCATGTCCATGTAAAAATTGTCTTGGTGGAAAAGTGAAAAAGAGAAATGTGATTTATCGACATATAATAAGATATGGGCATAGTGGTATAAGCCCTTGGGCTTACAATTATTATGAAGATATGATAGAATTGCAGACCGTGAGAGATGAAGAGGAAAAAAACATAAATGAAGTGACACCAAACATATATGAAGAGACAAAAATGTTTGACAAAGGGCTTGAAGTTGATAGAATGCTAAATGAGGGTCTAAATGATGACTGGGTGAAGTCAATGGAGGATTCTTTAAATCCAGTTTATGCTAATTGCAAGTTAAGTCATTTGAAAACAATTCTTCAAATTCTTAACTTGCAAGTGGTGCATGGTTGGACAAATGAGAGTGTAGATCAATTATTGACATTATTAAGTACATTATTACTAGCTGACTCCACACTGCCAAAAAAAAGAAGTCACTATAAAAAGAAAATCAGTAAGCTCAGCTTGGGGTATGAAAACATCCAAACCTGTGTGAATGGTTGTCTATTATTTCATAAAAATCTTGCAAATGTGACGCAGGAGCATCCTAGGTGTAAGGGCAATCTTGCATCACCCAAAAATATTTTTGTTTTCTTTTCAATAAGCACTATCTTGTGCAGAGCTTCTATTTATGGAAACTTGATAATTTTAGTAAGTTGGTCATACGATCTTAGAATGTTCTGATTTCACATGTGGAGGTTCATCTCAGTCTTATCAGCCTGCCAGTACAGTTTCATGGCTAGATCAGGTCTAGTTTTGAAGATATTAAAGATTTTCAATGTTGGTAGTAGGGTACAGAAACTTTGAACTCAGTTTTGAAGGCTTTAGAGGCCCCGGATGAGGTCAAAAATTTGGGGACAAGTGCTTGCGCTGGTCAAGACTATAGAGCGCTTCGTGGTCTTTCTAGATTGGGGTCATAATAGTCAATCGGGTCAACTGGCGATGACTTATGGTCTTCAGAAGTTGGGTCACCTGAAATGGTGGAAAATAATTTTTCTTCAAAATTTATGTTTGGGTTTCAAAAGTTATTTTGAGCCGACTATGATGTAATAAATTGTAAAATAAAATAATTCTAAGTTTTTTCGGCCCTATGGGATAAATTTCTTGAACCTTCTTGGATGGTGGAAATTGCCTATATAAAGAAGACCCGTAATGTTGTCTAGGGTAGTTTTGGGTAGATCTGGGTAATAATTCGAGGCTTTGTCCTACATAATATTGTAAGGGGAATGCCCATGTGGCTTTGCATATTGTAATTCTAAAAGTTTGTAATTCCACATTTGTGGAGATAATAAGAAGCCCATTTTCTGTTCTTGCAAATTGTTGTTGCTTCTCTATTTCTATTATGTATTTGTGGCACTAAGGGGAGCACCCTTCATTAGGTGGTATCAGAGCTGGAGTTCCTGAGTGTGTAAACAGATCACTGACTATGAGGCAGTTTGCACCAGGACCGTCGGTTAGGGTTTTTCTGTAAATAGATCACCGACTGTGAGACAGTTTGCACCAGGACCGTGGTTAGGGTTTTAGCGCACATCACAAAAATGCCTCCACAAAGGGAACGCAGTGGAAGAGCTAGTGTTGTGACACCTAAGGTTAGAGAGCTCCAGAGACAAGTGCGAGCATTGCAAGAAGAGATTCATAGAGGAATGAATCTTAATGTTAGAAACGAAAGTGAGGATGAAGCCGAAGAAGGAAATGATGATCAAGAAGAAGTTGAAGTTTTGAATCCAGAAGAAGAAAGGATTTTCCGAGCCATTTCCAAGATTGGGAAAAGACCTAAGATTGAGGTTCCTACATTTTTAGGAAATCTTAACCTAGAGGAGTTGATTGACTAGATCAACAAATGTGAAGAATATTTTGAGTATGAAGATATTGAGGATCCTGATCGGGTCAAGTTTGCGAAGGCCAGACTGAAGGGTAATGCGGAGATCTGGTGGCAGGAGATCCAATTTGAGAAAAATCAAAGAGGAAAGGATAAAATCACAAAATGGGATTGGATGGTGGATAAGTTGAAGCGACAGTTCATTCCTATTGATTATGAGCTTGACCTACTGAAGAAAATGCAAAGTTTGAAGCAAGAAGGAAGATCTATTCACGAGTATACAGAGGATTTCTATTGAATCCTCATTAGAACAGGCCATGCAGAGGCTGATAAGGAGAAAGTTGCCCGTTACCTTAATGGGTTGAGGCCAAGCATTCAGGAGGAGTTGAATATGGTTTGAATGAATAGTACTGAGGAGGCATACCAGTTTTCCCTAAAAGTAGAGGAAAAGTTGAACAAGAAGTTTGATAGCAGACAAAATGGAAGAGGTCGTGGTGGAAGATCTGGTGGACGGTCATATGGTGGCTGAAATGAAGTTTCAAAAAAGAAGGATGAGGCCAGTAATAGTCAGAATCATCGAGGAAACAGTTCCAATTGTTTCCAAGATTAGAATAATAGAGATCAGAGAGGAAGAGGAAGAGAACAAGGATCTGGAAGAGGAGGCTTCCGTGGAACATGTTTTCACTGTGGAGAAGAAGCTCATAGAGAATTTGAATGTCCTTAGCACCAAGGAAGAACAAACAGGATAAATGAAGGCTAGGCCGGAATTGTACATGTAGATGAAGATGCCAGATCGTCACATTTTGAAGATGCTAAAAGAGGAGAAACGCTGATTAACAGAAGAGTCCTGCTGAGTGGTGAGAATAAACCTGAACAAAGGAGGAGCTTGTTTTGCACCAGGTGCAAGTGTGAGGGTAAGTGTTATGATGTGATTATTGATAGTGGAAGCACTGACAATTTGGTGTCAGAAGAGATGGTGACAAAGTTGAAGCTCAAGAGACAGAAACACCCACATCCATATCGGATTGCCTGGGTACAGGATGACCACAAGGTCATGGTCAATCAACAATGCCTCATGAAGTTCAAGATTGGTAGATACCATGATGAGGTACTGTGAGATATCATATCTATGGATGTATGTCATATGTTTTTGGGTAGACCATGGTAGTTTGACAGATGTGTTGTACATGATGGTTGTGTGAATACCTATTCCATGATAAAGGATGGAGTGCGACATAAGCTAAAGCCATTGAATGACACAGAAGAAAAGGTATGTGGTAGTGCAAGAATAACTTTTTTTGATGGAAGAAAGTTCCTAGATGGTATGAGGCATGAGCATGTGTGTTTTTCTTTAATTCCAAAAGTTGGTAAGGAGGAAGTAGAAGATGTTCCTATAGAAGTTGCAGATTTGTTGAATGAGTTTCAGGATATTGTATCCGATAATGTGCCTGATGGATTACCACTAGTCAGGAAGATCAGTCATCAGATGGAATTGATTCTAGGAGAGAGTTTGCCAAATAAGGTAGCACATAGAATGACACCTGCATAATGTGAGGAGTTGAACAGACAAGTACATGAGTTTTTGCAGAAAGGATTGATCCATGAGAGTCTAAGTCCTTGTGCTATACTAGCGGTATTAGCACCAAAGAAGAATGGAGAGTGGAGGATGTGTATAGACTCCAGGGAAATAATTTGTATTGAGGATATTGAGAAGATTGTATTGAGAGAGAGTACTTTTAGGTTGATGAATATGGATTTTCCTAGATGTTGACATCAATTCCAAAGGGGGAGATTGTTGGATGATATTAGTTTTGGTTACTGATCATGTTATTGATGTTGGAGATTTGATTCTGTTCAGTTCATTGATTGTATGTTTGTCATTGATGACAACATATAATACATAGTAGTAATTCTATATGTACTTATCAGAATGATGATATGAAGAATTTTATGGTTACCTACATGTTTTTTACATGTTTATTATGTTATGTTCATACACATAGATCCAAATATGATGTTTCAGTCAAGTTGTATAATTATGTTATTGGCAGTTACAGTTCTGGAAGAGTATCTATTCAGAGCCGACGTATGTAACGTGTATCCTGAGTTGCACCTATCTTCAGGATGTGCATGTGTATATTCATTATTAGTTATGAGTTGATGATAGTTATCTAAAGGTGCCAAATGTGTTTCAAGAATATTTCAAAGTTAGAGTTAATTTGGTGAGGCCGACTTAGTGAAGTGTCGCGTTTATTCAGTTTATACTTGCGCGATTGTAATTATGCTTGCGTGCTTAGTAGAGCCGACAAGGATGTTATGAAGAGTTGTCTTACAATTCCCATATCTCATACTTTAAGGAAGATACTTATAGCAAGTCAATTGTGATACACTAAGTGTGAATGATACGAAAAGAGACAGAAAATGTATAGAGTAGAATATCAGATGTGGTTCATTCGTCAAGAGTCTATGTGAAGAAGAAGTGAAATATTGTAATACACTGGAAATAATCAAGACAACAGGTCTACTCTATATTTCATCATCATATATAGTGCATATATATTATATATAAGGTTGTAGCCTTCACCATTAAGTAGTGAGCTTTTGGACAGCGAGTCCACCACCCCTAATAGGGTTATTTGTAAAAGACTCCTAACAAGGTCCGACCATTAACCAGGTCACTATACTTATTTCATTGTAAAGTACAACTCCTAATAGTGTTGAAATATCTTCTAACAGGGATTACTATAAACAAGTATAGTTCATTGTGGGTGTTAATTCCCACTGGGGTTTTTACCATTTGGTTTTCCCGTAATCAAATTGTGTGTTGTGTGTTGTGTTATCTAATTAAGCATTTACTTTGTTGTATTCTGAAGTTAAGGAAGAAAAATAATTAAAGTTACTGATAACTGATTCACCCCCCCCCCCCCTCACAGTTATCCNTCCCCCCCCCCCCCCCTCACAGTTATCCTTTGGGACTATTCTAAAAATTGATATTCATGTTTTGTCACTGATGTCAACATATATTTCTATGAAGAAGACAAACTGGCTACTTAACTGGATGGACTATACGGACACTATACAGAGGATTCAGAATGATTGAAGTTGGAATTATGTAGAAGGATGTGTGCTCACCTTATCCCTAAGGTGTGTTGGCTATGAGATCTTTGAAATTTCTACATAATAAGTTGTAATTCCATCTCTGAAAGAGCTTGCAAAGGATGATACTACTAATAGATAAAAGGAAACATTTACCAATAATGTGATTTCGAAAGAAGCCCTAATCAATGCCTTATCTGACAATGAATTTTCTAAGTTCAAGAAAATTGACAGAGCATATACCATATGGAAGTATTTAGAAGATATGTTTGAAGGAGATATTCAAGAAAAGAATGCACACAGGAAGACATGGAAAAAGAAATACAAGAGTCTTGAGATGTTACTTGAAGAGAACATTAGAGCTTATAATCAAAGGATAAATGAAGCAGTCTCTGGAATCATAAATATTGGTGGAGAAATATCAGAAGAAGATATAATGGACAATTTGCTAGCTAATTTAACATCAGACTATGAAAACAAGATATGTATTCTAGAGGAAACCATGCAATTCTCACAAGACTTCAAGAGAGAGACTTTGATTAGAAAAATCTCTACATTTTAGATATTAAGATTGAAGACTGAACCTAAAAGTGAAACAGCTTTCAAAGCCTCAATCCATGGTAAGAAATCCTTACACATCTCCAGTCATAATGAGAAAGAAGAAGTTGATGAAGAACTAGAAGAAATCATTGCT
>MU222952.1:56820-76144 GCA_018584345.1 Thuja plicata
ATAGATGTTTTAATTTGAGATTGAAAAAGGTAATTGAAAGTACTCATGTAAAAATTGATGAGAAGTTTATGGTTCAAGAAAGATACTATGAATATGCACCTATGATTGAAGATGAACCTAGGCCTAGTAGAAAAGATACTGTTATTAAACAAATGTTTGATTGCATTGATGTCTCATGCAATGACCCTGAATCAAGCAAAGAAGAATCACAGATTACAGAAGAAGAAGTCACACCTAAGGTTCCAAAATACACATCTAGATACCACTCTAAAGATGATATCATTGGAGATCAGAGCAGCAGTATTTTGACTACATCAAAAGCAAAAAGTTTAACAATGGATGAAGAGGTATGTTTACTTTCATAGATTGAACCTTTAAGTGTTGAAGATGCTTGTAATGATTTTGATTGGAAGAATACAATGAAAGAAGAATTAGATCATATAATTAAAAATGATACATGGGAATTGGTCCCTAGACCCAGTGAGAAAAATGTGATTGGAACATAGTGGGTATTTAGAAACTAGATGAATGAAGAAGATACAGTAGTAAGAAATAAAGAAAGATTGGTATGTAAAGGATATGCATAGAGAGAAGGAATAGACTACACTAATACATTTTCCCATGTGAGAAGACTGGAAGCCATTAAATTGTTTTTGACATATGCAACATTAAAAGACTTTAAATTTTATCAAATGGATGTAAAATCAGCTTTTCTAAATGGTGACTTGAATGAAGAAGTCTACATAGAACAGACTAAAGGATTTAATCTTTCAGATGAACCAGGCATGGTATGAAGATTGAAGAAAGCACTCTATGGTCTTAAACAGGCCCCAAGAGCTTGGTATGAGAGACTTGATGGTTATCTTGCCAAGATTGGATTCAAGAAAGGAGCAACAGATTATAACCTATTCACAAGAGAGACACCAAGATGAACCATGCATGGTATGCAGATTGAAGAAAGCACTCTATGGTCTTAAATAGGCCCCAAGAGCTTGGTATGAGAGACTTGATGGTTATCTTTCCAAGATTGGATTCAAGAAAGGAGTAGCAGATTATAACCTATTCACAAGAGAGACACCTGATGGATTATTTTTATTAGTTTCTATATTTGTTGATGACATTATCTTCAGAGGTAATGACAAGCTCAATAAAGAATTTGCAAAAGAAATGCAGAATGAATTTGAAATGAGCATGATTGGTCCTATAAAATACTTTTTGGGACTGAATGTAAAGCAAACATATAAAGGTATATTCATTAATCAGTCAAAATATTTGAAGGAAATACTGAAGACCTTCCAGATGGAAGAATGTAAGCCAGTATGCACTCCCCTGATAACAGGAATCAAGCTTTCAAAAGATGATGATTCCATAGAAATTGATAAGACATTGTACAAATCTATGATTGGTAAACTCATTTATCTAACTCAATCTAGACCTGACATGTCAAATGCAGTTAGCATTGTTGGAAGATTTGCAGCTGAACCCAAGAAGAATCACCTAATGAAAATAAAGAGGATATTCAGATATCTAAAGGGAACTATAGACTATGGTTTATGGTATCCTAAATCAGAGAATGTAAAACTTCATGTGTATACAAATGCAGATTGGGAAGGTTGTATTGATCATAGGAAGAGCACTTTAGGAGGAGCAGTATTTCTTGGAGACAGGTTGGTTTCTTGGATAAGCAAGAAGCAAAACTGTATTTCTTAGTTAACAGTAGAACCTGAATATGTTGCAATAGCACTGAATTGTTCAACCATGGTTTGGATCAAGCAGATGGTTAAAGACTTTGGAATTTAGGTTGATTATCCTATTGTTATTCACTATGATAATACTAACACTATCAACATGTCTAAGAACCATGTGATGCATGCAAAGACAAAACACATAGAGATCAAGTACCATTTTTTAAGAGAAAAGGTTGCAGACAAAGAAGTGAAATTGGACTATGTGAGCACCAAAGAACAGTTGGCAGATATTTTCACAAATCCCTTATCAAAGTATACTTTTGAGTATCTCAGGGAAAAGTTGGGAGTAATTCCCCCTCCCAAGTCTATTTAGAAGAAGTAGAAAGAACATCAGTCATTAAGTGACTGATGAATGGTTGACTACCCTACTTTTGGAGTAGTACCTATGCCTAAAGATCTATGGCACCCTTTTCCATTGATGTCAAAGGGGGAGTATGTACTAAGGGGGAGCATATACGCTGGGGGAGTATATACATAGAATAAAAACATAGTTAGAGGAACTATAGCAGTATAGAGAAATCTTTGATGAGGATATTGAGAAGATTGTAAAAGAAAGAGGACACCATGAAAAAAAGATGTTTTTTTTCATATGTTGCCATCAATGTCAAAGGGGGAGATTGTTGGAGATTTGATTATGTTTAGTTGGTTGATTGTATGTTTGTCATTGATGACAACATATAATAAATAGTAGTAATTCTGTATGTATTTATTAGAATGATGACATGAAGAATTGCATGGTTAGCTACATGCTTTTGACATGTTTATTATGTTATTTTCATACACGCATATCTAGATATGATGTTTCAGTCAAGTTGTGTAATTTTTTTATTGGCAGTTACAGTTCTGGAAGAGTATTTGTTCAGAGCTAACGTATGTAACATGTTTCTTGAGTTGCGCCTATCTTCAGGATATGAGTGTGTATATTCATGATTATTTATGAGTTGATGATAGTTATCTAAAGGCACCAAATATGTTTCAAGAAGATTGCAAAGTTAGAGTTAATTTGGTGAGGTCGACTTAGTGAAGCGTCGAGTCTATTCAATTTATACTTGCATGGTTGTAATTATTCTTGCATGCTTAGTAGAGCCAACAAGGATGTTATGAAGAGTTGTCTTACAGGTCCCATGATCTCATATTTTTAGGAAGATACTTATAGCAAGTCAATTGTGATATGCTAAGTGTGAATGATATGAAAAGAGACAGAAGATGTATAGAGATGTGGTTCATTCATCAAGATTCTATGTGAAGAAGAAGTGAAAGATTGTAATACACTAGAATTGATCAAGATAGCAGGTCTTCTCTATAGTTCATCATCAGATATAGTTCATATCTATTATACATAAATTTGTAGCCTTCACCATTAAGCAGTGAGCTTTTGGATAGTGAGTCCACCACCCTTAACATGGTTATTTGTAAAAGACTCCTAACAGGGTCTGACCCTTAACCAGGTCACTATACTTATTGCATTGTAAAGTAAAACTCCTAATAGGGTTTAAATATATTCTAACATGGATTACTATAAACAAGTATAGTTCATTGTGGGTGCTAATTCCCACCGGGGTTTTTAGCATTTGGTTTCCCCGTAATCAAATTGTGTGTTGTGTACTGTGTTATCTAATTAAGCATTTACTTTTTTGTATTCTAAAGTTAAGGAAGGAAAAGAATTAAATTGACAGATAATTGATTCACCCCCCCCTCTCAGTTATCCTTTGGGACTATTCTAACAATTGATATTCATTTTTTGTCACTGATGTCAACATATATTTCTATGAAGAAGGCAGACTGGCTACTTAACTGGATGGAGTGTACGGACACCATATGGAGGATTCAAAATGATTGAAGTTGGACTTATGTAGAAGGATGTGTTCTCACCTTATCCCTAAGGTCACTTGAATTTATATTACCTACTATGGATGTTATATTTGATATAGTGAAGACTGGTTTTCTAGACTATAACTGTGATTTTGGACAGAGCAGGTCTCTGTGTTTTGGGTTTATCTTTCTAGCAAAGATATTTCAAAACTTGTGAGCTTACTGATGGAAATCCAACATATGATAGAGTAATGAGCTGAGTTTGATTTTTGATTGGATACAGATGATGTCACTTGTATTGTGTATTCTGGAGAAGACCTATTTCCTGGCCAACTTCAGACATGTAGCATGTGAAATTAATTGAGAGCATGAATTGCAGATCTGAAAGTATACATAATGAATTGTAAATGTTGTATACTTGTTATAGATACTGTGTGTATCTTAGCAATGGGATATGTAATTATTTGTATGATGGAAAGCCTTAATTGGCCGACCTAGCTAATTATGTATTAGGAAATCTTAACTGGACGACCTAATGAATTATTGTAAGAAAGTATATATGAAAGATAAATTCTCATGAAGAAGTGTGATAGAGAAAAGAAAGAGAAGTGTGGAATTTGTAAAGCTTGTTGACTGTTGGATACAAAGCAGAGTTGATACATCATTGGAACTGACCAAGCAAAGATAGTTGCTATCAGACAGTTTGTTGGAATGTGTTTTTTCCTTATACACTTAATTCAAATTGTAAATGCCTGACGGTGACTTTAACCTTCTTTGGGAAGTGTGCCTTCACAGTGAGCCTACTATTTTTATTTGACTCCTAACAGGGTTTTTCTCCTAATAGGGACCATGTAGTGTAATGTTTTAACAAGCTCCTAACAGGGCTAATATCTTTTAACAGGGATACTATACTCTTAGTACATTATTTTTGGGTGTTAATTCTCACCGTGGTTTTACCTTTAACAGGGTTTCCTTGACAATAAATATTGTCTTAGGGTGTTTTCTATTACTATGTTATCATTTACATTTGTAGATTTGGTTTATCAAGTATAAATTTTAATAATCTAGATTACAATTGATTCACCCCCCCCTCCCCCCATCTCAGTTGTCTTGTGGATTGTTATTGCTAACATGATGGACTCTTTTTGACACAAGAATCACCAAAATGAATCATTTAAGGTGAAACTTCAAATAAATTTGTTACTAATAAGTAGGAGGTATTTTCCACAACAAGTCAAATTTCAATATTACTCTGAATATTGAACATGGGTTAATGGCTTTGACTTGAAAACTACACATTTGAATCAGTATAGCAATATCCCAAATTTCTTACTCCTTAGTGGATATGGGGAAGATCCAAAGATAAACAAGGCTTATATACCATGTTAAATTCAAAGGGACTCCGATTGCATGAGATTGGATTTGAGTGAATGAAGAAAGTTGTAATAGTAGAAAATATAGAGGAAATGAAGATTGTAATATGCAATATAAAATGCTATTCTTAAATTAAGAAAATGGCATACCCGAAAGTTGGGCAAAATAGACCTACGAAAAATTCCTAGTAAGTAATATTAACTATGTTTACACGTGTACAAAACTATAGTTGTCTACTAGTATAGGTTTACAGTTACAAGTTTAAGAACCCTATACAGGTTCAAGAATATTTTCATTAACTAGATTTGACTAAGTTAATCCACTAGTCAAATAATCCAAATGATCTCTACACGCCTTCAAAAGATAGAGTTAGCACTAGGGTTACTAAGGTTTCAATAATAATCTAAATAATAATAACCCTATTAAAATAACCTACATAAAATAGATCAATAAAGATAATGACATTAGTGTTCATTGATTATTATCATTATTACTTATTTAACCATATTTAAATGATTACTTAAAGTAATGTGTTATTTTTTTTTTTAAAACTAGAGATTAATCTTATTAAAACATATTATTGTTATCAAACCAATTTACATGTTAAATCAGTTACATCCTATTTCAAAGGATAAATTGAGGAATTAATATTTAACTAATAAAGTTAAATTAAAATATTTATTCGATTAAAACCCTATAACAAGTTATACATTCAAATCTAGATCCTTTTGAAATAATCTAATAATGTCTTAGTAATACAATTAATGTAATTCAAATAACTTTAATAATTAATTCTTAAATAAACCCTTGAAATAAATCCATACTCAAGGTAAAATACAACACCTAACCCCCTTAAGGCACTATAAATACTAATTCCCACTTGATTATAAATTTAATTCAAATTAAAACTTATTCGATATTCTAACGTTAAAATCTTCAAAAAGCTATCCCTATTAATAATGAATTAAATTCTAATCCCCTTTACATGGTAATCTTGGTTAATTAATTTAATCCAATTAATTATAAAAAAAAACCTTCTAGGGGTTTCTACTCCTAAAGTCAAAAATGTGCAACTATGAGTTAGATTGAATATAATTTGAAATCCTCTCAAAAAAGATATTATTTAAATATCCAGAATAAACTAAATACTAACCCTAAATCCTTATAAAAATAAACTTACCACTCTTGTTTTTTAAGATCTCTGATTTATATATTTATTATTTAATTAAATCCCATAATGAAATAGGGTTCAAAAATATAATGCACCATGGGTCTGAGAAGGCTCATGGCGGCCGAACAGATGGATTGAAGGCAGTGGATTTTGGTGGAAGGAAAACGTCTCTACTTCTAAAGGGCGGAGGGAGGTGGTGAAATGATTTCACTATGGTAGAAGAAGTGGAAGCCACGTGAAGAGGAGAGGGGAAAAGTGGGGAGCCGAGGATGGTTCTCCGCTCGAGGGCAGAGGGATAAGGGCGTTAGGCGCAGGAGAAAGGAGGGAGTGGAAGTGGAGGATGTTAGTAATAAATGAGAGGGGGGGTGAATCAGTGGCCTCAAAAATTTATCCTTTAAACTTTAACCACTAATCAAATGAATCTCAGATTATTAAGTCCCTACAAGATGCATGCCTTGAAATACTTATAATAATAAACTGTCTTTCGGTTTTCCTTTTCTGTCCTTATTCTCCTTGATAACCAATATGCAGTAAAAATATTTATCGATACTCAGTAAATATGCAGAGTATACCAATCAATCCAGAAATGCATATGTGAAATATAAAACAATAAAGTAATAAACCATACACACATAACACATGGATTTTAACGTGGAAACCCTATTAAGGGAAAAACCATTGGGACTGGTACCCCAAATTTTCACTCTTCTGAAGTGAGCCCTATTAGGAGCCAACCCTGTTAAAGGTTACAAACACACTGTTAAGTGCGAACTTGTTAGAGGATATTAATATGAGTCTATCACTTGATATCTGGAATGTATATACTACCAATATTAATCAACCTCTATGGGAACAATAGGTATCTGGCATATTTGGTGCTACCTAACTGCATCAGCCTCCTTCTTAGACTTTGTGTTGGTATTGGGAACTCAATGCTATCTTCATGATAAAATTTTTGGCAATCTATTAGGATATACCTCAATTATAGAAGACGGTTAAGTCTTGCTCTGTTAAGAGACTTAATGCTTCAATGGTTAAACTAAAACATAATGACCTATTTCTAATGCAACTTGAATTGTAGATTTTCAGATCTATTTAAGTACAATACCTCTCTGATCAATGTATCAATTCAATTCTTTGTGCTCTACACTTTATGCTCTGTGATGCTGTGCTTCATTGTTTGTCGGTGTCCGCAGAATTCTTTAGCTCTTCTTCAACTTGATTAATCAGGACTGTATGAAGTTCTTCTTCATCAGTTTCTCTTCAGCATCCTCTTTCTATTCACTCCCCTTCCCGTGTATGTGAATTCTTGTGATTTTAGAAAATAATTATTCTTGTCTCTTATATAGACATGATGTTCCTTAATTATTGATTCTTGATTCTTGATTCTTGGCATGAAAAACAATCCACCCAATCTGATTTACAGCTTTAACTCCAAATTCATCTCATAGTTATCTTCTCGCCAACTGTAAAAATCTTCTTTAAATCAATTACTTAAATCTTGTTGAATAAAAAAAATAAAACAACCAATTAAGTCTATCCTTAAGCTCTTCCTTCTAGATATTTTGTCATTTTCTGAACTCTATGTTCTGTCGGTCAACTTTGCAGTTAGTCGTTAGTGATAACTACCAGTTCTATCGGTGTGACTCCAGTTAGCTTTGGGATCTCCGTCCTTCAGGTATCAGTGGATTTTTTTTCATCGGGAAACACTGTCTTCTACTCATCGGGTATCACTATGACTTTTGTTCTTTGCTTTTACCAATGGTGTGCACTGCGTCGGTGTTGTATGTCACTTAGTGAATACTTGACTTTTATGCATTGCTGAAAGCATAATCTATGTTCCATTGATTCTCTGAAGTCTTTTGAATTATGTACATGATCATATAGATGATATCAAGTTGACATCAACAACAATACAATCGATTAACTGATTTAATGCCTTGCATTATCTTCAACTTAACATTATCAAACATTCAATCAGTTACATGTCATCAGAGGAGATGGGCACCTACACAGTACTTCACTGCAACCCCCACTGTAGCATCACCTTGGAGGCTCCACTATGGTGGCCATAGTGGGCACTATGGGGAAGCTAGAGGTAAGGGGTGGGGCTCAGAACCCCCCCCCCCCCATCAAAACACTTACTAATATGATTTTTTTCTATTTTTCTGAAAAACGTTTTCAAAAACATTTTAGAACATAAATTTATGGGGTTTATTTAATAGATTTTGATTTTATATACAAGTTATCATATTTACCTATTATTATATTTATGTACATATATAATAACCTTAAGAATGCTTAAAATTATGTTTCCATATGTGTGTGTGTGTGTGTGGAGGTGAAATAACAATAGTGTGTCCCACTTTTCAGGACGAAGGATTTCAGACTTCCAAAACAAATTTCATTTTTGGTGGCTTCGCGCGAAGTACCATGGGTACTTCGCATGAACTGCCCTGCGTGGGGTACTTCACATGAAGCCTCACTTCACGCAAAGCCATTTTTCTCCGAAATTTGTATAAATTTTTGACAACCTATTTTCTTTTCATTATTCACTTTTAGAGATTTTGTGGACCTAGGGCTTAGAGTGAATGAGTCACAACCAGTACAACGTCAACACCTCTCAAGATTCTTCGACCTTTTTTGATTATTAGTAGTATCAGGTTTGCACATTTTTCTCATTTTTATTGGAAATTATATGTTTTATATTTATTTTAGTTAATTATTTATTTTAAATAATATTTTGTTTGTAGAAATGTTAGAAAATGATAGTTGAATTTTAGAATATGTTAGAAAATTATACTAGTATGTTAGAAAATCATAGTAGAATGTTAGAAAATGTTAGAAAATATTAGAAAATGTTAAAAAAACTTAGTATAAATGTTAGAATATGTTTGCAAATGTTAGAAAATTGTAACTTAGTATACATTTGAAAATGTTAGCAAATTGTAACTTAGCATACATTAGAAAATATTAGAAAATTGTAACTTAGTATATATTGGAAAATGGTAACTTAGTATACATTAGAAAATATAAGAAAATTGTAACTTAGTATACATTAGAAAATATTAGAAAATTGTAACTTAGTATACACTAGAAAATATTAGAAAATTATAACTTAGTATACATTAGAAAATATTAGAAATTGTAACTTAGTAAACATTAGAAAATATTATAAAGCATTAGAAAATATTAGAAAATTATAGCTTAGTATACATTAGAAAACCGTAATTAGAATGTTAGCAAATAGTATAAAACAATTGTAACTTAGTGTGTTAGAAAATGATAGAAAGCCATGGTAGAATGTTAGAAATAAAAAATATTTGTTATTAAATTGCTTTTAAAGTTAGTAAATTTATTAGGAATCTCTCCCTCTCTCTAAATTATGTACATGTATATGTTTAGAGTTATATATGTATATATATGTTATTCATGTTATAGAGTTAGATGTTAAAATATTACATGCCTTAGTACATGTCCTAGTACACTTTAAGACACTTAGAGGACCCAAGTAGTACACCTTAGGACCCCTACATTTACATTTAAACCTTTTTAAGAACCCAAATAGGACCCTTTAAAACACCTAGGATGACCTATTAGAACTCTTTAATCTATACCTAAGACCCTTAAGATATAATAGGACCTATTAATTTACCAATTAGTACATCCAAGGACCCTTTAGGAATATTAATACTTTTTAGACATAGGTACATGAAACCTTAACCATATAGCACCCTAACATGAAACCCTAACCATATTGAACCCTAACATGAACCCTAAGAAAACCTTAGGAAAATGTTACAAAATATTAGGAAAATGAACTACAAGACATTAGAAAACACTAGTATTATAACGTTATGTGTAATAAACATAACATTACACCATAACATGTGAAACCCTAATATGAAACCAACATCTTGAACCCTAACATGAAACTAAAACATAAATCAACTTAAACTCTAACATTATCCCTAACATGGAACCTTAACCATATTGAACCCTAACATGAAACCCTAACAATATTGAACCCTAACATGAAACTATAACAAAATAACCCTAACATGAAACTGAAACATAAATCAACAAAAACTCTAACATTTACCCTAACATGAAACCTTAACCATATTGAACCCTTACATGAAACCTTAACCATATTGAACCCTAACATGAAACCCTAACATTAAACCTTAACCATATGAAACCCTAACATAAAACCTTAACCATATTGAACCCTAACCATATTGAATGCTAACATGAACCCTAAAGGAACCTTAGGAAAATATTACAAAACATTAGGAAAATGAACTACAAGACATTAGAAAATATTAGTATTACAACATTCATGTATTAAACGTAACATTGTACCCTAACATATGAAACCAACATCTTGAACCCTAACATGAAACTGAAACATAAATCAACATAAACTATAACATTAACCCTAACATGAAACCTTAACCATATTGAACTCTAACATGAAACCCTAACTATATTAAACCCTAGCATGAAACTCTAACAAATTAACCCTAACATGAAACTGAAACATAAATCAACATAAACTCTAACAAATTAACCCTAACATGAAACCTTAACTGTATTGAACCCTTACATGAAAACTTAACCATATGAAACCATAACATGAGCTTAAGACCTAGAATAAGACTACTTAAGACCTAATAGGACCCCTTAAGACCTAATAAGACTACACCTAAGACCTACTAGTACATCTAAGGACCCTTTAGACCTATTAATACCAATTAGTACATCCAAGGACCCTATAGACCTAATAGGACCCTTAAGACCTAATAGGACCCCTTAAGAGGTCTAATAAAACCACTTACTTGACCTAATATGACCTATTAATACCCCTTAGTACATCCAAGGACCCTTAATACCTAATAGGACTCTTATTGTCACATAAAACTCTTTAAAAAATCTTAGGATATTTAAGACCTAGAATAAGACCACTTAAGACCTAATAGGACCCCTTACGACCTAATAAGACTAGATATAAGACCTAGTAGTACATCCAAGGACCCTTTAGACCTATTAATACCAATTAGTACATCCAAGGAGCCTATAGACCTTGTAATACGGCTTAGTTCATCCAAGGAGCCTTAAGACATGTAATAGGACCCTTAAGACCTAATAGGACCCCTTAAGAACTATAATTTTATGTATTTATCTATATTTGTTTCCATTTTACATGCTATTATAACATGTAATCAAGTACTTAATTATTAACAATTAGCTTTCATGTACATGTTACATCTAGATGGTCACTGAGGATGTAACCGCCCATGATGTACCATCTCAAGATGCAACTTGCACTTCTGATCTAGTGAGTATTTTTTCAGACAACTAAAATAGAGATGGATAGACTTAGATAGAACATCCACACATCTGAGCCAGATGGCATATATAGAGATATTTGTGTCACTATATTGAGAAGTTTGGAGGACATGACTGCTGGATTGAGATCCCATTATTCTTTCACACCACAAGTTGTGGATGCTATTTTTTGAGAGTTGAGAGCTGAGGTATTGGGTGATGTTTCTTTGGAGATGGTCTAGATTTGTGTCACCGAGGAAAGCATAAACTAAGAGGTCTTCCAATTTTATGATCGGGATGTCAAGGTGAGGGCATATCAGGTCACACAATGTGAGATTCCTTAGATCGCATGCATGATATACCCTCATTTTCTTGCAGCACATGGTCGTTATCCTAATAACAACCAAATTCCATTGTATTTTTCATAATAGTTGTAGGATGAGTTCCATTTGGGACTCAAGGTTGACCATTTAGATCTTCTTGGATATTATGGTTAGGGGTGTGGTAGAGTTGTTGACTGTGATCAGTATTGTAGTGATGATCAAGTTGTACATACTCATAGAGAGCTAGTTGGGCATAGGACTCTAGTAGTGGCACCGACGATGGCTACTACTATAGATAGAGTGGTCATTGCTTCCCATAGTGGAGTAGCAGATAGGATAGGGGAGATTGCATCTGCAGCCACCTCCATCACTTAAGATATAGTGGGCAGATATATTTTGACTAGACTGAGTCAAGGTAGATTGTCTTCTAAGGCTTCATCTAGTACTACAATAGGGGTCAGTGATGAGGCATATAGAGCTTTTGGTCTTCCTCCACCTGGCTAGATATGAGCACTTTCTAATCATCCTAGTCATTTCAATGTTGCGCTTTACTTTTTGGAGGATCTCCTGCAGTCATATTCTTATATTGTAGACATGAAGAGGATCCCATCACATTCAGTTAGAGATGTCATCAGACTTGCACAGGGTCCTATAGTTCCATTGAAATAGGACACACCATCTAGTCAGGAACATCACTCTACATAGGGCTCTGCACCATCTCATTGGGCACAACACTCTGTAGAGTGCTCTGCACCATCTAGTCAGGCACATCATAGTTCATAGCACTCTGTAGAGCACTCTGCACCCATAGACCAATCTGCAACTACAAATCCATTTATATAGGTTGGAGATGTATGCATCAGAACTAATAAGAAGGGTTGAGTCAGGTGGAATCTAGCAGTGATATTGGATCAGTTATGCAGTTTTTATTTCATCCTAATGGTTTAGGCTCTACAAGACTCCCTTCCCAGCTACACATACCACTACACTCTTCATTACTAGATACATTCAGGACTGGAGGTGGTGTGGATGATGCTATTTCAGGTGATGATATGATGGTGCAGTGCAGTGATGATCCTCTTGGTCCTGAGACCCATGTATATAAAGTTTTCTTTTCTCCTTTCTAGGATTTTTAGTGAACAATTAATTGTAGATGTGTGTATTGATGTTTGTTCAATGTATAATATTTTGTAGGCATAGTTAGCAGAGCACATTACCTATAGTGTGGGCTCAAAGCATCTTCATATGACACCTACTAGTAGTCAGGTAAGTTTTACATATACATGTATTTTTAAGTATGCATGTGTATATACTTGTACTTTACATAATATATTACTATGCACATGTATATATATTATGAAGTGTTGTGAACTAAATTTGCAAAATTCAGTTGCTACTTCACAACTACAGGATGCTCGTGACACTCATGCAGAGCACATTACCTCTAGTGTTGGCTCAGAGCATTTTCATAGGAAAGATTCACCAGATGTGACACCTACTAGTTGTCAATTAAGTTTTAAATATATGTATGTTTAAACATGAATTTATAATGTTTCAAGTGTTTGACATTAATATTATTATATATACATGCATTTATATTCAAAGGGATCATTTGTTACTTCACAGCCAGAGGATGGTCGTGGAAGTCGGTTAGAGGGTTTCTCTATTTGCATGCACCTGGATGACTCCCTAGTTTATGACATGTTGCACAGATCTTTGATTTGAGATTCATTAAATATGTCATTATTATATGTTTGATATTTTCAGTTTATAATTTGAGACATATATTTATTAGTTGATTAGCTGATTTGATTAGATGGTTTCATTTGATTAGATGTTATGATTTGATTAGATGAGTTCATTGGATTAGATGGTTTATTTGGATTTGATATTTTTATTTTATGATTCAAGACATATATTTATTAGCTGATTAGTTGATTTGATTAGATGGTTTCATTTGATTAGATGTTATGATTTTATTAGATGAGTTCATTGGATTAGATGGTTTCATTTGATTAGATGATATGATTTTATTAGATGATTTGATTTGATTAGATGATTTGATTAAATGGTTTCATTGGATTAGATGGTTTCATTTCATTAGATGATATGATATGATTAGATTATTTGATTAAACAATAAGTATTCTAATTCAGTCTAGAACTAACACATGTCATAAGCAATATAACTAAATTCATCATATTTTAGTGTTCAACTAATGTCTTAAGGGGATCTTTAACTAATTTAAGAAATCTGTAAAAATCATTGAACAATCAAAGCATACATTTAAGTAATCTAAAAAATATCATTAGTAATCTAACAAATGTCTTAAGGGGATGTAGAATTAATATCATAAAAAATAACAAGTTAATACATGTAACTAATTGACAATAAGTATTCTAACTCATTCTAGAACTAATTTCATCATGTTTTAGTGTTCAAACTAATGTTTTAAGGGGATCTTTAACTAATTTAAGAACTCTATAAAAATCATTGAACAGTCAAAGCATACATTTAAGTAATCTAAAAAATTTCATTAGTAATCTAACAAATGTCTTAAGGGGATGTCTTAAGGGGATCTAGAATTAATATCGTAAAAAATAATAAGTTAATACATGTAACTAATGGACAATAAGTATTCTAACTCATTCTAGAACTAATTTCATCATGTTGTAGTATTCAAACTAATGTCTTAAGGGGATCTTTAAGTAATTTAAGAACTCTATAAAAATCATTGAACAATCAAAGCATACATTTAAGTAATCTAAAAAATGTCTTTAGTAATCCAAAAAATCTCTTAAGGGGATGTCTTAAGGGGATCTAGAATTAATATCATAAAAAATAACAAGTTAATACATGTAACTAATGGACAATAAGTATTCTAACTCATTCTAGAACTAATTTCATCATGTTTTAGTGTTCAAACTAATGTCTTAAGGGGTTCTTTAACTAATTTAATAAATCTATAAAAATCATTGAACAATCAAAGAATACATATAAAAACATACATGTATCAATAAATTATAGTCCATCATATGTTTGAATATATCAACAAATTATAGACCATCATATGTTTAAATATATCAAGAAAGTACATATTTAATTTAATCCACAAATATCAAGTAGGTCCTAACACATGAAATATGTACATACTTATTATACTTTTTAGACCAACTCAAGTGGTTCAGACCTTTCATGGAGAACATGTAATATTCTCTCATGATCCTCACTATCTAGTCTCCAGTTATGATGTCCACGTTGAGATTTAACTATATGGAGACAAATGGAGGTGACAACTACTAGGTGACTATATTGAAAGACCTTATTGTCTGGTTGATAATCAACAAAGTGAATACCATGCTGAATTACTTTAATTTTCTTGAAATATGTTCCCTCGAAAACAACTAAACCTGTAGGTCACAAATTTTAACAATATAAATTTAAACAAACTAAATTTGAAATTTATTAAAAGGTTAAAATTTAGAAATTGAGTTCAATATATTGATGTAAAGCATACAAACCCATGGGGAACAAGATTCCATCACTTTCTTCATGTTAAAGTAACTTCATCCTTGTTGCAGTACAACACAGTAAATAATAACCAACTCCTTCCACATTTCCACACTCAGCAATCACTGCAAAGACATCTCCTGCAAAATAAATTTATGTATATATACATGTGAGATATTAAAATTTACTTATTTCAATCTATATATCTATCTATCTATCTATCTATCTATCTAAATACATGCAGCTCAATAAAGCATATAATGTGAAATATATACTTACCAATTTCGACCAATCCCGAAATATGATCGTAATCTATAGAAATCAAAGGAACATCATCAAATTTTTCATCTTCATCTCTATAAAATGTATCAGTAACAACTAGTGGCACTAGATTCCATGCACCTACATATCTATGGTCTTTATTGATACATTCCTCATAATTTCCAGCAATGCAATGACAACAAAAGCATGAGTAGTCCCTAGTGTTCAACGTCCAATTGCGACAATCTGTACTCGTAACTGAATTCAAAGATCGCGTACTTTATATTTTCTTGCAACCATGCATATTTTTTCTATCCACACCTAAAAAATGCATATATAATATTACATTCTATAAATATATAATTTAAATAAAGAATGTACATAAAAAATTTGAACACTTGAATAATTTAAAAATGTGTGCATACCTTTTATCTCCCAAAAGTTTCTATGTGGTACCGCTTGAGTCATTCATGATGACATTTCATTCTCTTTTGGTGTGAAATATGTCTTGCACCATTCAATAACATCATGTGCATTTTTTATATGAATTCCCTTATAATTCATTTTATACTTTCGTATAGCACATTTGATGCAAGCTCCTGCACCATCATGTTCACCTTTTCCATTTCCACTCTCAAAGAAACTACAAATATGTGGTAAGTTTTCATTATGGTGATATCTACATAGTGCATAAAATGGTCTAGATGATTTGTATTGTACAACACATGAATTTGACCAAACATAATGTTTATAAATTTTTATACCTCTTTTTTTAAAATTTGAAAAAAACATATAATTGAAGCAGTGTTCTACATAATAAATGTCATGCTCTCTATCATCACTTATATAAAAATGATATTCCTTCTTGATCATCCGTGCTTGAAATGTGCTCTGAATACCATCCAAAACTAATTATGTGTGTCGATAACACACATGTACCATAATAGTAATTTTCTCTAAAAAATAGTATTCTGATTGAATTGCCTTTTGATCAACAAAGAAATAGTTTTCTGTAAAATAAACAACGGATACAATAGTTCCAAGTGTGAAATTGTCTCTCAGTGTTTTGAATTGTTGTGCTTGCCACTTTGCAAAAAAAATGTGATCAATGTAGGGTTGAATCAATTTTTTAAATTTGTCAATAAATACTCCAAAATTTATCTCATTTTCAACATCTTCTGACCTTTTGGATTCTTTCCCAAATTTTGTTTCATTCTCTACGTATTTGTAACTCTTGCAATTTACCATCTTTGTTACATCAATGTTTTCATTTTTCAAATGAAAAAAGAGTCAAATCAACACATGTTTGACATATTCCTTTTATGCAATTTATTTATCTAGCTACATCATCTCGTTTGTCACATAAAATGGATGAGATGAACTCACTTCCTCTACTAGGAGAAAAATTTTCAAAACCATAAGTGTCTTCTACAAACCTTCAAAAAACCTGATAGTGAAGATCAAATTCAATATGATAATGACAACAAGAAGTTTCAAACACTTTGTTTGTCTTGATATAATATGGCTTCAATCTTTCAAACAATGTTTGTCCAATCTTTATATTAGGATTTGAACTACAAAAATGACACATACATTTCATGTTGTTTTGTGTCCAACCAATGTTTCGTATGATATTCATATTGATTAGCTAAAATTCTATGTCTGAGAACATCTCTAATGTTTGATGAAGGACGTGTATTATCATTCCAAAATAATGTGACCAGATTCTTGATTCCTCCATAAATCCTATCAAAATGAGGAGCTCTACACATGATTGCCCAATTGTCTTCCAAGGTGCTATCATCCAAAAGTATTCTCCTATTAACATATTGTGATATTGTTTTCCTACTAAAACCAATCTGATATGAAACTGAAGATATTTGTCTTTTCTGGAGCATAGTATTTACCTACAATGGATGTCAACATAACTTTTCTTGTAATGATCTTATCTTTAGTTTGAGATCACTTCCCTACATGGTTCAAAACTTTCTTAAGATTTTCAATCATATCAGTTTGCCTGTCAACAACTTTTCTTTTGTTTGATGTTGCATCTATAACCAATAATTTGTATGCCCCTTTCAACTTTTTATTTATAAGTACAACTGAAAGCAATTGGGCTTGTTCAAGTGTTTCTAAATTATCAAATTTAGACAATATTTCTCTTTCTATCATATTCATTGAACTCTTCCTACAAAGACATAAGGGTTGAACATTAGCAAGTGATCTCAAATTCTCCACATCCATTGTAAGTAAATGATCTCAGTTTCTATAATTAATATTTCTCTTTATAGCTTGAGATAAATTTAGAAGTTCATCCATACTAGTAGGAGAACGTGATCCTGAACCTTCTCCAACATCAATTTCTTGAGCTTCCGTAGGGAGTGATCCACACCCTTCTTCCATGTGCAATTCTTCGACTTCACTTGACCCTCCTACTTCGGCTTGTCCTTTAGCTTCTTTATATTTATAATAATATGCCAATGCATCTTCATGATTTCTTTGTTCAGTACCAGGTGACCTTTTTCTAGTTTATGTTGTCTTCCCTTGTTCCCCATTTCTTCTCTTCAAACATGTCCTCCAAAAGATCAGAAATAAAAAAAATTTCTTCAAAAAAATAATTTTATATAATATTTCTCATCTCCAAAATTATCCCTTTGAAAAAAATAGAAATAACAATCCTTCTCCAAAAAATGCCTTCATAAAAATTGATCAAAAATAGAAAAAGTGAATTCACATTTTGCAATTCGGTAAAAAACTGAAAAGAAAAAACATTAATTTTATACCATTCTAAATTTTCAAAAAAAAAAAAATTCAAAATGGCTGACCTAGTTTGCACAAAGTACCCCAGGTAAAATTCTGGTGGGGTGATTCTCACCGGAATTTTCACACAGTGGTCTTCGCACGAAGACCCTCAGACCCGTTCGCGGGAAGGGGATCTTCGTGCGAAGACCCCAAAAATTAAAATTTTCCCTTAGAAAAAAAAAACCTTGTAAAAAATGGCCTTTCAAGGCCTGGGATAAGGACCAAATAAAATGCTTTTTAGAAACACATGATGCCAAATGATGTGGTTCGGGACAAGTTTTCTAAAGAATATAATTTTAATACATATTGAGTTCATTATCACTTTCAAATTTTACTTCATTTAAACATAGGTTGTTTGGTCATTCAACAACCTATCTCTTCAAGGCTTCAGGAAAAATATTAAATTACAAAAAAAAAATGAAAAATATGTAGGAAAACTGTATTTGTGTTACCTTTCTATTAAAAAAAAAAGAATTTCAATTTATAGAGATCAAGTTAGTTTGATCCAAGTGACCTTATGTCTAAATTACAGTTACTGTCACTTTAGAATTTATTAAACTATAAAATATTGACCCAAAATGAATGAAATTAATTTCATCCTCTAGATATTGAAGTTAAAAATATAATCTCAAAAGAATTACATCATTACCATATTTTAAAAAAAAACTATGCTGATCCAAGTGAAAGTCACTTGTTAAAAACACAATTTTTTCACACAAGCCACTTTTCGAAAGAGAAGGAAAAATGAATTTTAATTTTTTTAAAAAATACATATTTAGAAACTAGACATAAAATACGAAAAGACCCTAGTTTACATCATCTTCAAATTACTAATATTTTTACGGCAATAGGTGTTTGAAAGTGATTTTTTTTCTCAGAATGTTGATCTCTATTTCAAAGTTGCTCAAAAAGTTTTATTGTAATTAACATTATCCATTTAGTTAAATATAATGAAATCTAATATATACAACCTTTGATTATATATATATATA
>MU222952.1:105924-118050 GCA_018584345.1 Thuja plicata
ACATGATGCACACCTTTATGGAAGATTATGTGGATGACATTCTAGCTAAGTCACATAAAAGAAAAGATCATTTATCCATACTTGACAAGATTTTTACAAGGCTAGAACAATTCAAAGTAAGACTCAAGCCAAAGAAATGTGCTTTTGGGGTACAACCTAGAAAACTCCTAGGGTACATTGTTTCAGCAAAGGGCATTGAAGTAGATCCTGAAAAGGTACAAGAAATAATGAACATGGAAATTCCAATGAATATTAGTCAAATAAGGTCACTTCAAGGAAGGCTTCAATCTATAAGAAGGTTCATTTCTCAATTGGTGGAAAAATGTCATTCTTTCACCAGACTACTACATAAAGACACCATCTTAACATGGGATGATGAGTGTGATAAAGCCTTTACATTGTTGAAAACATACTTAATGAATCCACCTATATTGATGTGATGAATTCAAGGAAAACCTTTGTTACTCTATATTTCAGCAACGGAAAGATCCTTAGGAGTTTTATTGGCACAAGAGGATGATGAAGGAAAAGAAAGGGCTATCTACTACTTAAGTAGAACCTTGATCAAATATGAATTAAACTATAGCTTCATGGAAAGGGCTTTCCTAGAAGTGGTATTTGCCTCTCAAAAGTTAAGACATTATATGTTGTTGCATAAGGTGAAGCTCATAGCCAAGATTGATCCCTTAAAATACTTACTTAGCAAAACAACTTTAACATGAAGGATTGCTAAGTGGGTCATGGTACTTAGTTAATTTGACATTTAATATGTTGATAGGAAAGCAATCAAAGGTCAAGTTATAGCCGATCAATTGGCTAAATATCCTCAAGAATCTACACATCCTATGCAAGTGGAATTCCCAGATTCTAAAATTGTGAATGTAGAAGCTAAGACATGGACTTTATACTTTGATGGATCTTATACCCAAAATGGAAGTGGAGAAGGCATTCTTTTGATTACACCACAAGGTTACACATTCCCAAAATATTACAAGTTATTGTTCCCTTACACCAATAACATAGCAGAGTATGAAGCTTTGGTCATAGGAATCAAGATGGCCTTGGAATGGAATGCCATAGAATTACAAGTCTATGGGGACTCTCAATTAATCATTAATCAAGTTAATGATGAATATAATACTAAGGATGAAAAATTGATGCCTTACAAGAAATTGGTGGATAATTGGAAAAAGTAATTTTCTCTAATTACCTTTGAACAAATTCCAAGAGGCAAGAATAGAGCAGCAGATGCAATGGCTACTTTGGAGTCTTTACTTCAAATGCCCAATCAAAATGAAAATTATGAGTTCTTGGTGGAAGAATTGGTTAAACCAACATTTGACCTACCTGATACCCAAATTATTGCCCATTTAAATGGACATGACTCACCATGGTATGGACCCATCTATGCCTACCTAAAAGATCAAACCCTACCTATAGACCAAACCCGTGCTCAAAAGTGAAATTTCATAAGACAAGTGGCCCGTTATACCGTCCTTTATGACACATTGTATCGTAAAGGTCTTGATAGAATGCTCCTTAGATGTCTAGACGAAGATGAATCCAAATTAGCTATAAAAGATGTCCACGAGGGGATTTGTGGGTCACATTCAAGTGGTTTAAAACTAGCTTAGAAAATCCTACATATGAGGTACTTTTGGAAAACTTTAGAAAGAGATGCTTGTCAATATGTCAAAGTTTGTGCAAAATGTCAATACCATGGAGATCTGATCCATGCACCAGCACAAGAATTACACCCATTTGTCACACCATGGTCATTCTATCAATGGGGTTTTGATTTGATTGGCATGATTTATCGACCCTCTTCAAATGGACACAAGTATATAATCACACCAACAGAGTAATTCACTAAATGGGTTGAGGTTGTCCCTTTACCAAATGCAACAGGGAAGTAAATTTCCATTTTAATCCTAAATCATATCATTTGTAGATATGCCATTCCTCATGCCATCATCATGGATAATGGAAAATAGTTTAAGAACAAAGATGTTGATGAACTTTTTGACACATTCCATATTACACATCACTCTTCATCCATTTACTATCCCCAAGGTATTGGACAAGCAGAAGCTACCAACAAGAACATCCTTAAAATCCTTAAGAGATTTGTTGGCAAACCAGGAAAGGATTGGCATCTTCAAATCAATCCAGCATTGTGGGCCTATAGGACTAGTATTCAAACCCCGACAAGAGCTACACCTTTTTCATTTGTTTATGGGGCCGAAGCTGTTCTATCTTTAGAAGTTGAAATACCATCCCTAAGAGTTTCATTGTATGGATTAATAACGGATGAAGATTATAGAGTTGCCCGACTTCAACAATTAGAATTTTTGGAGGAACATCAAACTCAAGCCTATGATCATTTGAAAGTGTATCAAAATCACATTTCAAGGATCTATAACAAGCATATCAAACCAACAACCTTTCAAGTAGGAGATCTAGTATTGAGAGAAAATCTAAAAAATCAGGTTGATAGAGAAAAGAAAGGAAAGTGTGAAGCAAATTGGCTTGGTCCTTTTGTCATTGTTTCTTCATTTGGAATGGGGACCTACAAATTGGCTGATTGTGATGGTGATGAACTACAAGAACCTATCAATAGCATTCATCTTAAGAGGTTCCACACATGATTCAAAGGAAACAGTATCAGCGGAAAGAGTATAAGTTGAGAGTATCAGATGAGTCAGCATCACCTTTGTACATGGAAAAATTCAAAAATACCAAAAAAAATGAGAAAAGATCAAAATACAAAAAAATTAGAAAGTTCAAAAAGCCAAAAACATTTGAAAAAGAGAAAAAAGTGCCTTGGTGAAAACCTAGCAATAGGCACCTTGGTAGCAAAAAAAGAGAAAAAAGAGCAATAATCCCAAGAGGTGAAAACTTGGAAACAGGCACCTTTTGTCCCTTAGGTCTTTCCTTGTTGCATTTGTACATATTGTGTTTCTTCATCTCACTTGTTCATATCCTCATTGCATCTGTCATTTGTGCATCGTCCTAATAAAAGTCTCAGAGTTGCATTTTTGTCGCATTCTAGGTTCAATTTCCCTAAGTTTCACATTGATCACATTTATCACTTGGGGGCATGCATCATAATTTTTTGGTACCAACTGGATTCAATAGTGCAACATCTTGGTCACACATGAGAAGTGGATTTTTAGATTAAAAGAAGAGATATTTGGAACCTTTGATAGATATCATTGTTCAACCCTAAACAGTTTGATCGCATAACATAATTCTTGACCTTCATTGACTTATTTTATCAGGATTAAAAATTGACACACCCTACATGATCAGACTATCTTGAACTCTTATTTGAAAATCTTGATACATTTCACAAACACTTGGAATTTTTGATGAGTTTTTCATTGACTTTTTCGATTCATGTTCTTTTTAGCTAATCGATTATGTTTCGACTAGATTGACAATGATAGAGTCATGATGTTTTCTTAAGCTTCTGAGTGATTGTTTTGAGGAAGATCCTTTAACTTGTGTGAATTCATCTAAGGACATGGTCATCAAAGATCCATCGAGGACATTCATATGGGAAGGAGGGTTAACCTTTGTTTTTTCACGCAAAAGGATACCTTGGCTATTTAGATTTTGCATATCTTAATACCAATATCCACTTGCAACATTGAATCTGATTAAATCGGTATTCATACTCCCATAGTTGGTCATTAAAATAGTGAGGGTTGTACTTGGTTTTCATAGAAAGGGTTACCATAAGAGAGAAATTCATATTCATATTCTTATGGTCATAGTGGCACCAGTAAGGATTGTATCGACTCCTAGTTCCACAACGCTCTATGATGAAAATATATCTCAGTTTGCATTTCTTTTGCAAACCTCAAGGACAATTAGTTGCATTGCATCTTCATGTTAGCTCAAATTGCATCTTCATGTTAGATTAATTTCTCTCTCCAAGTTAGATTTGAAATGGCTTGCCTTTCTAGAAATTTTCCAAGTTCAAGGGGGGGATAAAAGTTGACAACACTTCATCAAATTTAATAGTTTCAAGTCATCAATATGAGATTTTCCTTTACATGCATACTCATTAATCATTATTCACTACATATTCATATCAAGTGAAAAGAAAAGAAAAGAGACATTAATCATTATCCATTTATCTGTATCATTTAGAATTGCACATCATAAGTTAATTGCATACATCTAAAATCAAAATATAGTTGCATTCATTTATCATAGCACTAAGTATTGCATCCATTGCATTGCATAATCCATACATCATGGTTAAATCATAAAATCATATAGAAATAAGTTGCATTAACATCATTTGCATCAATTTATCTATGTCCTACTCTAAGACATTGCATCTATAGCATAATAGAAATAAATGAATCATAGAAACATGTAGCTATGCATAAAAGGAAATCTCATAACATCATCAAAGGAGGAATCAAAGATCATCATAGATAAATGTCCATCATCAAATGTCTATACCATAAATTAGTACATTAATGGTACATCAAAAAAATGGTCCATACATCAAAGTCCTGATCAAAAAAATACATATGATATATCATCCATGCCATATCAAGATATCATGGATCCCAATCTGTCTCATGACCTAGCAGGGGCACCCGATCCATCTCCAGCTATACCTGTGCCTGAACCCCCTGCACCATCGGGATCCCTATCACATGTTCTATCCTGTGTACTGGGAAGTTCCTGACTAATGCTCGTACTGGTAGGTAACTGAGCCAGAGTAGTCAGAAACTGCTACAACATAGTAGAAACCTGATCTAATCGAGCAGTCACTACTGTCATCCCTGCCTATAAACCCTAAACATCCTACACTAAACCATCCACAATGGGAGGAACTAGAGGTTCCTGTGATGCTAAAGGAGCATGTGGTGCCTGTGGCACTAATGGAACCTGAGGTAACACCAGTGCCATGCTACTCTGTGGATCAACCTATGGAATCTATCTATGCACTGGAACCTATCTAGCCACCTAGACACATCTTTGTTTATGTCTGGCCCAATCTGCACCAACTATCAAAGGAGCCTGACCCTGAGGTACCTATGCCTATGCTAATCTCTACCTAGGCTTCTTGAATTTTCCACCTTGGCCTCTAACATGTCCACCTCTCATCCAAGGTCCTACAGCTCTCTGTACTCAAGGCACCCTAGGTGCCCTCTAAACCCTGCTTCTATGAGGTCTCCCGCTATCATCACCATCATCACCATCATCTCCATCATCCTTTGAAAGTTCATCTACATCAGGAATAGGCTCTGCTAGATCAGTGAATCTGACAAAATGGTGTCTCATGAACCACTTGCGATACTCAGCTGACATCCCTGCATCTGCAACATGTGTCATCATATCCCACATGACATAACCTAGCTGATCAATCTGCAAATAGGACAACTGATAGTCCACCTATGTTCCCCACATTGATCTCTCCACCTATACCCTGGCATAAAGTGCCATACCCTATAGCATGTCCTGAACCTGGCCGAACTGATGGAGTACTCTCCCAAAGCAAAATCTCTCAATAACTAATGGTGATTGGCCGATCATTCATCAAGGAGAAAACATATATGGAAGCTCATCATTATCCTCCTACCAACTCTCACAATGAAGATATGGTCTCCATATGACCTAATTTATATCATCTATAGTATGTCTCCAGAAGTCAACCTTTCTCAGACTATGCTGGACAACCATGCTCATATAGAAATGCATACAAATATCCACGGACCCGCACTCATGCTAAAACTGGTCTCGTAATAGGGATATGCTCCCAGGTCCATAACTATAATATCACTGCACCTACAGAAAGAGCTGCATTGCACCTGTAAACAACCTCATGTAGATCATGATATAACTGCACTAAAACACAAGAACCCCAATCAAATCTCTGACAATGCGCAATCAAATCCTCCAATATCCGGCCCCATCCAACCATAAAGCCATGTCCTCTCCTATTTGGAAGAAGTAATCCTCCAATGACAGCTCCTAACAACATTGGTAAAGTGGGAAAAGAGGAAAACTATGCCCAAGTAATGTAATCATCCGCAATGGTGTTATCTCCAAACACCCATCTGCATACACTGAATCATAATACACCCTCTCTCCATGAGTCAAGATCCTTAATAATCTGTAAAAATCCTCGGGGGTGATAGTCATCTCACCAAGCGGTAGATGAAATGTATTATGGTCAGAGTGCCATCACTTTGCCATAGCTATCAATAGACCTTGGTTTAGCTAAAACCAAGGGAGATCTAGAAGAAAACTGAGACCACATGTCTCGATAGTCCGCTGCTCAAGTGTCGTGATCTCATCAACCAAATCGAATATCCAAGATTCTACACCCCATACCCACAATTTACTGTAATGTTCCTACATTTTGAAACAAAGTGAATCATATTAGTCTTTCTCTTGGTGAACCATTCTACGTCAATCAAATCACATTAAATATATCTTTTCTCTAACTTGAGTGCATCAACTTATTGCTTCTAACCTCTATATCATGAGACACAAGGATAATTTGTAATCATTTTTAATCTGATTGACCTATCAAACATTCATCACTATGACTTTTCTAATATCCTAAACACTAAGTGACAATCTGGACAAACATTTTCTAGCTTGGAATCTAATTGAGTTATCTGGATGACTCATTGAAGGGATTTCATCTATTCTTTATCTCAAATTTCAAACTTCATGGTAGGCGGCACTTTAAATTAGTGTACATGACTTTTAAAGCATCATGACATTTAAATCAATAAATGCATCACTTTAATCATTGGAGGCGGTGCTTGGTTAATCAGGCGGCCTTTTAAAGTCCTACGCGGCTTTCTACATATCATAAGCGGCTTTTAAAGACTAGGGTTTTTAAGCATCTCTTTACTATTTGGGTTAAAAAAAATTCTGTAATCCTTATGCAGCTAAGGATTGCTCCTACGTGGCTTTTTAACGTGCAGAGGCAGCATTTCTATGCCCTAAGTGGCACTTTATCTATATTACGTGGCTTTTCACTAAATTTTATCTAAAAAGAATTAAAATCATGTATTAAATTCTATTTAAAGAGAAATAAATGCACTAGGAGAGTTTGAACCACTCATCGGAGGCCCGTAGTCAGGAGGTCTCTGATATCGGTGCGCTCGCTTGAACCTATGCTCTTGAATGGGGACCACCATCATTGTCAATCGTCAGAGGATCAGAGCAAAATATCAATAGTAAAAAGTGAAAATGAATAGTAAATTTTGGTTTTTCAACCTATTTAAGCTATTTTACCCTATTTCATGAGATTTTTTGACCCAGTCCAACCAAATCTATATATTTTTCACACTAGGGCATTTGATCCACATCTTTCAGCATCATTGCTTATAAGAAATGCAATCATCTTGGATCTATTCTATCACCAGAGCTCATCAAAATTTTCACACCTAAGATCAATATGATTTCATTTCCAAGGGGGCATCATCATATCATCTAACTGGGATTCTGCATCATATCTTATATCAAATTTGGGGCATTGAAATTTCAAACTTTTTCAGAGTATCATATCAGAGTATCATATCAGGGTTTCATATCAGAGTATCATATCAGGGTTTCATATCAGAGTATCATATCAGAGTATCATATTAGGGTTTCATATCAGAGTATCATATCAGAGTATCATATCATGGTTTCATATCAAAGTATCATATCAGGGTTTCATATCAGAGTGTCATATCAGAGTATCATATCAGGGTTTCATATCAAAGTTTCATATCAAGTTTTTATATAAGCCAATCAGCTCATCAGTATCAAATCAAATGATTAGGACATCAAGCTTTCTTTGAATCAATACGCTTCGCACATAAATTCAAAGAGGGGCATTTGTAGACACCTAAAATTGACCAGGTGTATCTCAAGCATTCAAAACTATAAATCTCAACCAAATGCCTTAAAATCTCACCTCAATGCGAAAAAAATGGATCAAATCAAATGAACATTTATCAAATCAAGAGGACAAAAATCAAATCAAATCAAAAGATCAAATAATCATGAAAACAAAAATTAAATTCAAGCCTAAAGGGATTAATCAAATTATGCAATTGATTTTTCAATTGTATAGTTCAAATCAAAAATATCAAATCCAACCCATTCACCCTTCCATGGCTAAATTAATTAAATGATTGATTTATTTAATTCCTAATTTCTTTGAGACAACCAACCAACTTTCCCTCCATTTGAGAACACCTTAAATATTTTGACTTAACCAAACTTTGATCATGATCAACTCACTCTACCCCCTACCCTTGGGAAAATGCTATAAATACAAGCCATTTCCTTTGTGTTTGGGATCCAAGAATTTCAAGAGCAAAAGCATCCTTATTATAGGCATATGGAGAGCATTTGAGAACTTTTGATCACATTTCAGCATTTGCATAGCATTTAGTATATCATGTTTAGGAGCATTTATTATTTTCTAACACATCTTGGAGCATTTTGAGCATTTTTATGCTATATTTGAGCATTATTTATCATTTATTTCTCGTTCTAGGATTGTCCTTGAGAGAGATTAAGCCTGAGATCTCTATTAACAAAGCTTAGATAGAGAACCATGAGATGATATGGATTTTTAGCTTCAATTCTTAGATTAAATCATATTTTGTTTCCATAGAGTTGTTGTTATTAGTCCTAATTTCATGAAGGTGTTAATCTTACACACACAGTTCCCAACCGACTGGGAGATCAGAAGATTGTACCTCACTAATCCTGTCAGTACTAGTTAATACAGCAGCCCACCCAGTAGCTATCACCTCATCCAAACTGATCATGACTTTGGAAAACCATTATGACTCAGATAAAAAGGTGGTCCAGAACATAGAGGGAAATGTGGTATTGGATATCAGATCGAACATCATAGAAGAGTTATTCCACCTCTACAAAGGCATAGACAAATTCTATGACTTCTTCACAGAAAAGGGAAAATAGGTGGCTCAACAACAATTGGGAAGAGGCATATGACATAGTTAATGAGAATTACGTCGAGCAACCTCTCCCCAAAATCAAGCTGGACAAGATAGACCTCAGGAGGGGGTACATGAAAGATGATATCCAGGAAGCCCTAACATTACTAAGCTACCTGTATATGGATTAACGCAAGCCTTGCAACTGGAGAACTAGATGATTCTCTTAATAGATAAAATCAGAGGATGTAATTATAGGTTCAATTGGGGAACCATCATCAGCAACAAGTTGGATGAACAGTTGGTGGCAGTAAAACACAACCCTAAATTCTACACGAGAACCTATGTGGTCTACTTATTGGCTGCACGGGAAGACTACCCAGGACTCAACAAGAGGGGAAATATAAATGATCCCAATACATGGCCTCACTTTGTGTACCCTTAGTTACAAAGAAAGGACATGTGAGAAGACATCTCGAACTACAAGATAGTTAATGATGCCTTCACCTTCACAATCATCTAGTCCATTGAAGGTGATTTTGTGAAGATGATGTCATAGGAAGTAGTCGCCAAGGTGAGGGCCATTGGGGCCTACTACATACAGTACAAGATATTCACTTACATCCAGGTGGCAGGGTCTACCTTGAGACCTAATAATTTTCCCCGATATCCATTTGATTGGATAATCACCTTTGAAATGGCCAGACAAATCACTGACACTTATGAACATATCAAGAAAAAAAATAAACATTGTTCGGACTTCCCTATTTGTCTGGGAAAATACACATTACAAGATATCAAGGTCTACAAATGCTTGGCCTATGAATGGGATGAATGCCCACTACAACTCTATAAAATAGTTTGGCCAAGGTTTGACCCGATAGGAACATACAGCCTCATCATCGACATGTTCTATATCTATGAACCACATCTGGAAGACCACTAGATAAATTGTGTATATGATAAAGAGGTCAAGATCTGGGTTTCTTGTAGGATGTCCCTCACCCTTGCACAACACACATTGAAGACCCCAATTACTCCAGAGGTTTGGGAGCAGTATACAGACATGGTATTAGAGGCCATCTACACTTTGGACAAAATATGTGATAGACCCATCATGAATCCCAAAGTTGATAAAGATGAGAAGGATGACATTGTGTTTTGGGATAGGAATGTACTCAAAAAAATGGAAACTTGGATCGGAAGGCCTTATAAAATGGAGCCAATCCTGGTAAAAATGTTAATTGATCCACCTAAGAAGGTGGATAAACAATGTGAAGAGAAAAATATAGTGCCAGAATACAAGAAGGCACAACCACAAAAGCCAAATGCAGTGTATGGCCATGAACATGTAATAGAGTATGGGTTGAACCCAAGGCTCAAGGCTCCCAAGAATAAAATGACTGGGCAGATAGATCCTTCAGCAAGGTCATCACATGCTTTGCTAGATGAAGCATCGTCCACTTCCGGACAATATCCTCCTACTACTGAAAAGGGTAAGAAAACATATAAAAGGAAGAGTACTTATCTGTCTCCACAATTGGAAACAATACAAGAGGAACCAGAAGAGGAAGGAGAAGAAGAGGTACCCCTAGTTAAATGGATAAGGTCTTAGAAGAGGAGAGAGAAGGAGGCTATGAGAAAACACCAAGAGGATCCCAAAGAACAAGATAATCCCTTGGAGGCATAAGGATCATATGAGTTCCAAATGTCTGACTTTGAATTTCTTGAGGGCTTTTCAGACCGAGGGCAAGACACACCAGGTTATGCAATAGATTATGAACCTAGAGGTCCATCTCTCTTTCAGCCATAGGTAACCCTCACTCCACCTCCCATTCAGTTCACTAAACCAACACCTTTTGTACCTGTTATGAAAGTGAGCTCTAGCAGAGATCACGGGCTCAAAAATCAAGATGCCCCAATCACCCAAGATGTAACAAGGGATAAGGCCACAAAAGAGACCCTCCCTTCTACTCCAGTGCCTCACATTCCTACTCCACCAAATACTCTCCCACCTGTAATTCATACTCCACCACCATTTCTCCCAACTCAAACATTGACTCTGGCTCCAGCTACTACCCTCCCATCTCCCATTTTGACTCTCCTTACACCTAATCCACCACCATAAATCTCTTTTCCTTCATTAGTAGAATTTGGGCAATAAACGACCAGGTGACTAAAACTTTTAGTCATGTGACTAAAAATTTTAGTCACGTGACTAAAACTGATCATGTTCTACCCATTTTTTGCAATTCACAAATATTAATGACTAAATAAATGACCAATTTGGTCATCGGGTAAAATCACAACTAAAATGACTAAAAAAATGACCAATTTGGTCATGGGGTAAAATGACTAAATAAATGACCAATTTGGTCATCGGGTAAAATGACCAATTTGGTCATCAGGCAAAATGACTAAATAAATAACCAAATATTTCAGTTTAGGTACCTAAAATGAACCCCACATTTCAATTTGGTGCTCTTAATTAAATAAACTTCACCTATTTTAGGATTCAATGCAAGGCTAATTGATTGGTTTTCAGCTTTCAATTCATTTCAAGTTCACAATCTAGCCTAAGTAGGAGTCTTAATTGATTCAATTTTGTCAAATATCAGTGATTAAGTGGAAAATGACTTTAAAATGAACATGCACACTTATTTTAGGAGCCTAAAATGAAAATGATTTTGAATGGATGGTCTTGTTATGTCTGTGGAGCCTAATCAGACTTAGTTTCTTTCGGCGCGGTTTCCCCCCAGACTTATCTACAAGGGATTGGGGGCAACGCCCCCAAGCTCAGGGTCAAGGGGCAGAGCCCCTTGCGGGGTCCTGGGGCAGTGCCCCAAGCGGGGTCAAGGGTCAACCATCAATTTTCTATTAGTCACAGTATTTTTGCTCTAATTTTCTATTAGTTTGAGTATTTTTTTGCTTATTATTCTAACAAGTCTTTGGTTTCAAACCCTTGTTAGAATTGTATTGTCCTATAAATATTTAAATATATATCTTCTATTAAATTCACTTATATGTGGACCATTAATTTTATGCAAAAAAAAGTTACAATAAATTAAACTTATTATGATTGAAGTATAGAAAATTAAATATAATGTTAATTGATTTTAGAATTTAATTAACACACAAACTTCATTATAACATTTAAGTTTTATGGGCTAATAATTATTAT
>MU222952.1:134115-163266 GCA_018584345.1 Thuja plicata
CATAATAATGGCTCCTTTTGGGTCCTTATAACCTTGTTTTCTACAACTTTTATAGGTTGAGCAGATATAAATAATGACAAAGATAAGTTGAAATAAGAATGTTTGTATTCCTCCAAAGGCTTCTCTTCCAAGATTTTAAAAACCTAAAGACACATCAAGTTCCCAACAATAGAATTTGTAGTGATGATTGAAAAAATTGTCCTCCCAGCAATAATCCTTGCCTGCAATTTATCAGAATAACCTATTCCACAGTTTGGTGATCACATAATTGTTGTTGAATGAACAAATTCAACATGAAAATTTACATCATCATCCTTGTCAATGTTTAACAGTTAAAGACATTAGCCCACAAGAGTTGCAGGAGTAGGCAATTGAGAAAGGATGTCAAAAGAACTTGCAAGATCATAGTCCCCAATAGTTGTGTTGGGCTTTCCTTGGGTGCTGCTAGGAAGATCATTATCTGATAGTGCTATTTTTACACCTTCCTTGGGTTTGAAGACTAGTATGTCAATCCTTTGAAGGATTTGCATAAAATGGTTTTGATCCATGCATCCTCTAAGTCCATATACAGTTTCCTATAAGTTTGTAGAAGCAATGACAAAATCCATGTACAAAGGATTCTCTGGATTAAAATCTAAAGCTCTTGGCAACCTTTTTGTGCCACTCTAAAAGGGAGCCCCAACTTTTGTCCTCATGTCAATTAGGAAATTGTAGTAAAGTTGTTTAATGTTGTTTGAAAACATTTCTTCAAATTGTAAACGATCCTATTCTATATAAGCTTCAAAGCTCAATGGTTTGTATTTGACAAGATCACCCCTCAACATTTCAAGGATATGGTTCATGATAGGTGTTGTTGACATTTTCAGTGATATTTTTCAATGAAAAGACATAAGATATCATCTTTCTTACTATTGTCCAGAGATAAGCAAGGAGAATATAACTTATCAGGTTTATCTCCTAATTTAAATAATTGAAACCTTCTTTGTTGGCTTCCAATCCAGCCATAATATGACCAGCTAATTTTTCTTTGAAAACTCAATCTCTTCCATCTGTAGATCTGAAGCGGTTCTATGAAAAGTTGATTGTATCACATCTCAACGAAAATAGATGCTCTTATACCATATAATTCTTGCAATATCCTTTTGAATATTTGATTTTTTATTTATATGCATGGAAACAGATGATTTCCAGTCTACTATTGTTACATATAATTTCACATTTACCAACCAACCAAATGTTACATTGCGGGGTGACCGGGAAAAGACTGCTATGATCTAGTACTAATTTTACAAAAATAAAAAATATAATTATTAGCAATGGGTGTGACCCACTTTTTTATGAAAATGAGTACACCACTTTCAGGGTTACTGGACCAGATCACTATTTTGGGGAACTGCAAGTGTTGTTCTATTTTTATGATAATATTCAATGTATTTGGGAGAATCTTTGGTAGGATATTAAAAAGCTATCATCACACGTACATAAAGTGTGTGATTCATGATGGAGAGACTAATTTTAAATAGGCCCTTACGGCTTTAAAATTTTACAAAATTGGCCAAAAATCTAGGGGTATTCTAATATTGTTATTTTGGAATTGGAATCATGTTTGAATTATACATGAATTTGTCTAGAGCACAATTTTTTTCACATGCATATGTTTAGAATCCTTCATGAGTTTAGCATGGCGATTCCAGTGGTTTTGAGGCCATTCTGGCATTGGGTGACAATTTCAATGAATTTTGTTCAACTTTTGATCATCAAAATTGTGCCATAAACTCTACATTGATGGTCATTTTCACTTGTGGTTTATTTGATGAGTTAGCAGTGTGAAAATAAGTAGTGCCAGAAATAAGAAGCACTATGAATTTCCCCTGATTCTGCATTGTTTTTTAGTTTTTGAGTAGTCAGATAGCCAACATGCTTTTACTTTGAGTGGTGGTGAGGCTTATTGTGGAAAACTATACTTGTATATGAGTATTAATACTTTTCTTGTGCAAGTTAATTCATTCTATCATGGATTTGGCTTGAGTAGGAATTCATATAGTGCTTGCAATATCTTTTTGAATATTTGATTTTTTTCTGTATATGCATGGAAAGAGATGACTCCTAGTCTACTTATCTAAAACATTCATCACCCTTGGCTTCTATATTCTTTGAATGTCCATTCCTTATTCTCAATGAAAATCTTGAATGCCTTTGATCATTATCATTTTTGAATCAAGAATAGTGAACTCATCTTCCTCATGTATCAATCTTTGGATCAATGGTCATGATTATTTCTTTGTATCAATGTTTTTTCATCTTAGCTATTGTTTTAAGCTTTAACATTTGACTACTACTATGCTCACTTATTTATCATTGTTATCACTTTTTCATTAACTTGGGTAACCCCATCCTTAGCATTTTTTTGTTTGAATATTGTTGAAGAGTCTCCCCTTTTTTATCCAGGGAGGGTGAGACAACTCATCCTCATATATGCATAGATGCAATTAAAAAATGTCATTTTACCTTTATGAAGGCATTTCCAACTATTAGATATCAATATTCTACCCCTATATCTCTTTGACAATTGTCTTCTATCCTTGAAGGATTTTTGATAGGTACATTTTCTCTTCCAGTAATTTCCATTTTGAATCTTTTAGATTTCATCTTCTACTTGTGGTTCCCATTCTTATCTATCTCCATGCTCAACTTGTAGGAGCCATAATTGTAGACCACATCTGATATAAATAAAAAAAATTCAACTCGTACAGAGGTTCTATCTCTTTATGATACTTGAGTTGATCATAAGATTTTGCCCTTTTTTGTTCCATGTTAGTCTCTAATCATTTTCTCTGAGTTAATTGATGTTGTTTGGAAGTTACTGTTGATTCTTGATGTTGGTTTTGCAAAGCTTTTTTGATACTGTCTTCAATGCACTTGTATCCATAATATGCATAAATAGAGCTATCTTTGATAGCAATGCCAGTGATTTCAATACCTAGAGGATAATTCAAACACTGATATAGTCAAGGGATAGTGGTTGTGTATAAATAGTCAAAGAGTAGAGATAATTGAACCAATAATGAAGCAAATGATTCAATCCTTATCCCTACTTGGTCTTCAAGCACTAATGCTTCTTACTATCCTTAATGACAGTAAGTCTGCAACTTTTGACTCTACTTCTCTTCAAAGTCATGTGTAACAATACTTCCACTTATTCACCTGACCCCTACCATGAGAGACACCTTAAACAAACTTCAATACTTAGTACACACCCATTCTATCCACTAAATACATTGAACACAAATTCCAATCAAAACAACACCACTTACCAAGTCACTGTCACAATGGGACAGTCATGACTATACTCTGAAACTTTGGTTACCTATCCCTTCCTTTGGACTCCATTCCTTATCCAAAGCATGATCCATGTTGTATACACTCCTTATTTAATCTCCTCAAGCCTCCATGGCCCAAACATTCATTAGTTTATCTACAAAGCCCCTATTTGCTAAGTGTAATAGTCTAAACCTTTCTTCTTGGGATTGTTCAGTCACATCAAGAATTGTGTCACCTTCACTAGTTACATCACTTGGTCATTCTAGTTTAGAGAATTATTCTAAATATTACATTGATTGAGGGAACCATTGTTCTTCTCAAATCATGGGTGGTAATTTCAAGTGTTTGAGGGCTTTGAAGTTAAATTTTCCTACTTGAATTCACCTCACATCAATTCAAGGCAGGCGATCTCCAATGCTCACACCATTCACTGCAAAACAAAGCTATGGCTGACTGAAGAAAGAAACAAAAAGCCTATGGAAAGCACGTACAAAGACATGGAAGATTTTATGATGTTGGATGATGGGTTGGATTTGAGGGAGTTTTATGTAGAGCATGTTCAGCTTGCAATAGGTAGTGGCTACTATGGCTCTATAGGTTGTTAATTATGTCTATTAATGACTAATTTCCTAATGCCATTTTTAGGATCAGTTATTCTCTATGATTTTATATTGATGTTCATGGTTCTTGGATTTTGATTATGTTTTATCAAGCCCTCATGTATCTCCAAGTACATTGTGTAACTGAATAGGTTATGGTAGCTTAAATAGTAATTCTAATATACTTTTCCATATAGAGACCATGAATGGCATGATTTTTGATGTTACATCTGTAACTATTAGCATTTAGTTTATCTCTGGAATAAGAGGACCATACAAAACCCTAAATTTTTTGAATTGAGAGAGAGAGAGACAGAGAGAGAGAGAGAAAGAGAATTAAATGCTTAATAGTTTTTGTTTGACAGTTTCATTTCAAAATTGTTGTAGTTTAATCATTTACATAGTCAGGAACCATTATTTCTATGAATCTAGAAAGATTCGATTACAAAGATCCCTCTCATGAATTTCAAATCACTGCATTAACCCACAATGAAAGTATAAAATGCATATCATTTATGCTTTTATCATTGACACATCATGTTCAAGGTTTGACATTTGGTAGGCATCTATCTATTTGAGTTAAAGATCAATGGATGCTAAATTAAGTACCAAAACTCAAAGTAATTGTGTAATATCTAATTGTTTATCTAGGATATCTGGGAGTGCCTGGTCTAAATCAGATACTTACATTATGGAGTTTGAAATTTAGTTGCATTGGCAATGGGAACACTATGTTGTAGTCACTAGTGGATGGTGTCTTTGTGCCAATCCCATTACATAAAGTTTCTACCATCAAGTATAGAGATGTTTGGGGAAGTGTGTGCAAATTTATGCAACACATGTTCTTTACTCTATGGAGAGGTGCCCAATCTGGAATATTTTGTAGTATTTCATGAAGTATTTCCTTTGGTTTTATGTAGCCATCTGGCTATGTTGCCCAGCAACTACGACATTGTACTGCAACTAGGATCTTGTGTAGTAACTAGGATCCTCTTGCATGACAACTACATATTTTCTCCCACATTGAAATAAACCTTAATTGAGTTGCATGACTGAAAGGGTTAGGAATTGTTCTCTCAATTGTAACCAAGACCCAATTTTTGGATCACCCAGATGGTCTAAATGTATGTGTGATCTGATTTTTTGGATTAACTTAATTAAATAACCTTAGAAAAGTTTAAAAGGTATATTGTGTCTTGTTTTTGATAGGTGCATATTGTGACTATTTTATTCCCAATAGCCAGCATCATAATGTGTAAATGGAAAACATTTCTGATTTAATAGTGAGAAGTGTGGGAGGAGGAAGAGTGAGGAAAAACACACTGTTGTTTGAGTGTATGTAATGAGGAGAATGATTGTCAAAGTGGTTGTTAACAGAATAACAACAATATGCAGCCTGAGAGTTGGTTTATAATTTTCAGTTACATTTATAATTCATTACTTCTTTTAATGAAAATGCAGTGGAGTATTCTGATTCATGTTGTCCATTTTAGTTGTTGTTCATGATAGACATACTTAATGATGAACTTTGAACTAACTTTATCTTTAATTTGCATAAATACCTGAGAATGGTGATTCATGCATTTGGAGAGCCATCGAATGACTCTCTTGAGGCTAATAGACATCACACCAACTTGGAACCTTAAACACATGTCTATCTTGATCTAATTTTAGACTTCTTTGAAAAGATCCCTCTTGGGATAGTGAAAAGATGTAAGTTGTGAACATCAAAGAGTCCATGAATAATGAATACAACTGAAAGATAGCCAAGAGATCCTAGAACAAAGAAGGATATAATCCATGGAAAATTTATTATCTTTACCTTGATAACCTTTTAATATTTACACTCTAACAGTCATGATATGGTGAATAAGACAATGTCTTTGCAGACTCGTAAGCCCTATCACTTTAAGTTACCTTTGCAAATTAGAGATGTCTTTCTAATATTAGGTTTTTGTCACATGAATGTGATCTTTTTGGAGAGCTTTAATAATGTCATTGTTCTCACTTATTTCATGAAATCAATGCCATTTCAGCTAACAACATGCACTCTTCTATATTGTGTCTGCTCCTTGACATAACAATGAGTTTGATTTTCCATGCCACCACTCTCTTTACATTGGAAATCACTGAATTTGTGCTAGTTACTCACTGTTGTGCCCTTCATTATAAAATCAATGTATATCATTTCCCTGAGACTTTGCATCACATTGTCACTATATTATTTATATTATTGTCACTATATTATTTATATTATTTTGTACCCTCATTAGACAATCATACATTTCTATATCAATTATTGATTCGCACCTTAATCAATGGATCATGAAAACTATAATAATATAGGGATTCTAAAATAGTGAATAAATACTTTCATTGTTATCTCATGCATTATGAAGACATAATAAATCAGTGTCCTCCATTATAGAATAGTGTTTTCTAAGCATGTCACTGTTACACTCTTTTTGTTGTCAAAATGCATGATGATCTCCATGTTTTCCTATTTTACTTCTCTATTAGAATTTTCCATTCCTTTCAAATAGTGCTTTTATCATTCATTTCTCTTCTCCATTGATGCAAAAAAACACCTTTGAGGCATTATGCTATCATTCCCTACACTATTCCCATTGTAATCAATCTTTTAGTAAACACTTTTCAACTTACATTTATTAGAAAATTGTATTTAGATCAGAACTAAGGCTTGCATCCATGAAACTTGATCTTACTTAAAAAAAACCAGTTGCCTTCTAGGACTAACAAGGAATGCCTAGATCTGAATATGGGTGACTATAAACCTTTATACAAGCTCTGATTTGAAATCAACAACAGTATATTTTCAAGTTCTTTTAGGTCTAGTTTGGAACAACTCCATATGTGTGTATGAATGTTGGTATTCTTCTTCCTCTACCCTTAGACTACCCTGAGTGGTGGATTGACCCCATCATGGAGGGTATGAATTGTTTTCAAATGCAAGTTGTGACTACATACTTCTAACAAGTTGAATAATGATTAGAAAAGTTGAATTTGTTATCAGCTGTAGTTTTTTTTGGTTACCATAGCCACACTGTCCTTCTTTGTGAGTTTTAAAGGATCCTTACTTTTCCTTGAGTTTTAATATGATATTCAATGAAAAACCTATTGACATCTGATTCTTTGGGTGCTTGTTAAGGCCTTCTAAATTAAAATTCCATATTCAAATGTACATGCATTATACAATGACGCTGGGATGTTATCAAGCTGTGGCAGGATGTGTTCCAAGTTATTCTTTCATAACCAATGGAATTTTATGTGATGGCTAAGGTGGCAAGACAGTTTTCTTATTGCAACTACTATATGACAGGTTCCAACTTCCTCATCTTTGTCTATAAGTGTATACAAGTTAATGAATGATTAGAGATTATTTTGTATCTTGTAATTAGAAAGATCCTATTGATCTTGAATGATTCCCATATAATTTAAAATAATGTTCTTGAAATTTGTACTTTTCTATCTTCTATGTATGTTGCTATATGAATGTGTGCTGGCATTAAAAGATTTTTAACTTCATCTTTTCTTTGGGGAGGGAAAATATAGTAGAATTTTAAATATAAACAGGGTTTATTTTACATAACACAAATCAAAATATAATCAGTCTTGTTTATTAATTTAACCCTTTTGCAAAGCAAACATAAATTGTTTAGATTACAACATGATTTTTTTAGATTAAACTGTGGAATGAATGGTTTTTCAAAATGGTAGGCAACAAGCTATCAAAATACATTGTAATATCCAAACAGTCTGTGCTGATAAAGTTGATTTTATTAGACTATATTTTTAATGAAAGGTCTGAGACTATTTTCTGTGGCATGGTTTTTCTTAACTTAGGATTACATTATCAAGTGGATTTCCTATAATCCAGTGTATCTCTATCTGATGGCTATTTCTTATTTGACTTGACTTCCTTGGGAACTAGGGGATATTATAAATGCCTGGGGGAGATGATTTGTTTTCTCTGCACAGACTGTAGATTAGGATAACTGAATCAATTTTTTTGGATGCTTTCTTATGAATGATCATGTTTTTCCTTTTTCTCCAGGGCATCAATATTTTGAAGGTACATAGACAGGGGTCTAAATATAGTTATATATTGAATGGTTATGCCCTGAATACTGGTCGGATAGCTCAAGGAATGCCTAAAAGAGTGGCCCCAGCAAGAATTGCATGTTTGGATTTCAATCTTCAGAAGAAAAAAATGCAGATGGGAGTGCAGGTTCTTGTCACTGATCCAAGGCAACTTGATAGGATCAATGAAAGGTAGATAAACTATGCATCTTATTTATTGATAACATCAAGAGTGTTTGTTGAGTTTTGGGTGCTACATAGGTAGTAAACTTATTTTGTCAACTTTTTAATCAGTGGTAATTTTTTTTTCTAGAGTAAAAGTTCACAAAGTAATATGTCTATTAAGGACACTTTCATATTATACTAAATGGGAAACAACAAATTAGTAATTACAGAAATATGCCAAAAAAAAGACCCATTATCAAATGCCTTTAAAAGCTTCTACACGTCACTTTTTGGCCTCACAAAATCAAATCAATGCTGGGGAGTGAGGAGAAGCTTCAGTAGTAGCTTTTGGTGCATCTACAACATCATTGTAGTTACGTTCCCTTGGCTAACTATAAAATCACTCTAAAAGCTTCAACACATCACATTTTTGCCTCAAAAATTCTAATCAATGTTGGGGAGTGAGAAGAAGCTCCAACAGTAGCTTTTGGTGCATTTGCAACATCATTGTGGTTAGGTCCCCTTGACTAACATCAAATCCTACTTTAGTAATACTCACCTCCTCCTCGGCTTCCATTTTATCAATCTCATGTATGGATTCTAGGATCTGATTATTTGTACCACAACCTTTTGCTCTAGTAATCTCCAATTCAAGCTAGTATAACACTACCATAACCTTAATCTGGGAATGTATGGTCAACAAGGGATGAATATGACAAATTGAGAAATATGTCTCATTAGCCTTGACTTTAACATATTAGAGCTTGATGATAAGTCAAAATTTAGTTTTCTCATTGCCTTTGATCTGAAAATCATATAGAAGAAATTGGATGATTGGGATCATGGTGTTTCCTTCATCACATTCAAGTTGTCTAAATGCCTTAGAATTGTGAATTCTTCAAGTTCTATGGTGCAGAGCAGTAGCTACTAGGGACTATATTCTTGTTGAGGAATGCCTTAAATGATCCAGAACATTTTGGGGAATCCTTGGAATTTGAATTATTTTGTTGTTTGATCTGACTTTTTTGACATTTGATCCTCCATTTTTTTTGTATGGGGGTCATAGGAGGCATAAATACATTATAAAATGGTTAGAAAATTTCTCTCTCATTGTATCCTTAACTATTTTAGTGGTATTGGCAGTAGTAGAGAAAGGGTTTCTAAGTTGCAGAGGAACATTATAGATGTGAGGAGTGAGTTGTAGACATTGTTATGACACTTGAAAGCCTTAGGAGCATTGTAACACCTTTGTAATTTGACTATGATAGGGGAACAAGGAGCACTTGTTCACTCTTTCTAGAGTGTTGACCCATTGAAGGGTTTCTCCTAGGTGATTTGCTTGTTGCAGTCATTGTGTATGGGTTCTCTTGTATGTTATCTCACTATTATATGTTATTTCATGCTTTAGAAACAAGATGGGCATATTTTAATTGTAAATAGAATCCATTTGAATTTGGTTTTCAATGTTTCAAAAGTGTTTTTAGAATTGACAATGACATCTATAGTTGGTGAAAGCTAATGACATCATGTATAGGAACTATTCTTAGAAAGTTGCCTGCATTTAATGATAATTATTCTGGATAGAATTTTAGCCCATAATTATTGAAAAGGTTTGTCAATCAGCTCCAGGTATTCTCAGTCGGAAGATAATCTATGAGATGCAATTTTATTAACGAGATCAATAAACACACTCTTTTATTGAAATTGTATGATTATTCTTTAAAGGGTACTAGCTCAATGGAAGAGTACCTAATTTATAAGTAGCAGGATGGTGGTTCGATTCCATCATGCCCTAATATGACTAAATAAAAGACTAAATATATGACTAAATATATGACTAATTCAATGACCAAATCAATGACCAAATAAATAACTATTTAAATGACTAAATAAATGACTAATTCAATGACCAAATAAATGACTAAAATAGTGTAGTCATAAATTTGGTCACGAAATAAATGACCGGCAATAAACTACCACTGATCAAGTGACCAAATTTATTGTCGGTCATTTATCTCGCGACCAAATTTATGTGACTAAATAAATGACTAAATAAATGACCAAATAAATAACTAAATCAATGACCAAATAAATGACCAAATACAAAATTAAATAAATGACTAAAATAGTTTAGTCATAAATTTGGTCATGAGAGAAATGACCGGCAATAAACTACCACTAATCAAATGACCAAATTTGCTCATTTATCTATAATTTTTGGTAGTTTATTTGGTCATATATTGTTGTTTTTGTACTAGTTCTTGCTTCATCCCAACCCCTCAAGGATCAGGAAGTGTATAAGTCATGTCACCTTTTAAAACCACATTGAAATTCATGACTGGTCTTAATAACGAAGTGTTGATTATCTCCTCAGGAGATGGAGACCAAAACAAGGAAATGCAACATAAGGTGACAAAAGATGGAAGTGAAGAAGAGGGAAGGGAAGAAAGAATAGAAGGGGAAGGAATGAATGAGGAGGAAAAAAATAAGGAACATGAAGAAGGGCCAAATAGGGAAGTAACCTTGGGGCCCAAAAACTTGGATTCAGCCCTTCAGTTTGCCCCATATAAGCCGGTCACCACATCTAGTAAACCTACATGGTTCACTAAAGAAATTGAGTTAAGGAAAAGAACTTACATAGATGAAGATGAGAGGGAGGATACAACTATAGCTTCTTTAGGGAAAGCTTTTAATCAAACAGGGGTCATATTACCAGCACGGACAATGTTCTATGTCACCCAAGACACTAGGGGGTGCTGGAAAGCACAGGTTGCAGTTCTTTTCTACTAGTACCTCTCAAATGCAAGAAACTCCAGAAGACTAGATGTTTGAGGTGGTAGATTTGGTGGAACCCACCAGGGAAGGGAGCAAGACACTGGTAGCCTTAGGTCTTAAACATGCCTTAGGGTTCATGAGTAAGGATGAGGAGACCATAAAATCCCTGACAAAATAGAATGAAGCTTTGAAGAAGTTAATTCACAAGATGGTTGGTCCTATTGAACCAATCTATCCAAAGGCCTCATTCCAGGAAATATTAGAGAAGAGGAATGCCCCATAATTGCCAACGGGTTTGACACCATCCTTCATCCAAGCAAGTGCAAATTGGAAAGGAGATTTTGATTAGTGTGGGAAAGAGGCTATCAAATGGGTATTCAAACCTTATAGGATCATTTCAGTTGAAGCCACAAATCTAATAAACTTGATGGAGGATGAAGGTGCCTTGGAGTCTGAAACAAGCAAATGATAAGCCACCCTCCAAGACTTACAAATCAGTAAGAAATTGTGCTTCCAGATCTTGGTAAAGATATATAAAGGTGAGGAGCTGGACAATTTTGAGACTTGGATTAAGTGCATAGTCAAGATAATTAGTGTTTATGATAAATGTCAAGCCTCCATATTGGAAAGGCAGGAAGAGGTCTTGGAATGAGTAGAAGAGATAGATGTTTTCTTCACAAGGATTGGCCTTGACTTTTACCAAGATGAAGATAAGTATATCTTATGGCCATCAAAAGAAGTGGTCCAACAGTTCAGGGATATTAAGGCAAGTATTAGTACCAAGGAGGCCTTAAACTAGTTGTTCTACTCAAAGGAAGAAATGTTAAGGATGACAGGATATGAAGAGAAGATCTATTTATTTGCTTTTGAATTTAGTACATTTAAAGAGAAGCAAGAACGAAAGGTCAACACGGTGAAAAGAAAGAAGATAAACTATGAAGAAGTTCAGGAGATTATATAGAGGCTCTGAGCTGCACACCCAGAATTATTACCAAACTGACTCCTTGGACCCTTGGGCATCTTTAAAAAAAAGATGTTTCAGCACTTAGCGAAATTCTCCTAAAGCAAGTTTTGGCCTTTCGACTTTTTGTCCTCCTTAGGAAATGCAGTTTTTGGCCTTTCGGCCTCCCGTTATTTTTGTCCTTTTCTACCTTCAAGATTTTTTGTCCTTTTTCCCTTTTTTTCCTTTCTACCTCTTAAAAGGCCAAAACTTTTAGATCTCTAGAGCCAGTTCGACACTTAGCCAGTTTTGGATACTAAAAAATTTGGAGTACAGGTCGGGGGCCAAAAATATGAGTGCTTCTAGCGAGGTCATGTTTTTGCATGCTAGTTGAACTCCAGATCTGATTGATGGTTAACTTGACTTCCTTTTGGATGGACTAAGGGTGCCCTATTAGTTCCCACCACAAGAAAAACCTCAAGATGAATATTCCAAGGAAGAACTCTAAGAAACAAGAAGAAGACTCCAGTTTAAATAAGAAACCCTATCTTCTTCTTTTTTTCTTTGTTTACAAGTTTGATCCCTCTTGCATGGGAAAAATAATTATAAATAGATTTAAAATCCATGAAAGATATTTAGTATCAATTAGTAATAGTTTCTTTCTAGCTAAGCTTTAGTTTTAGTTTATTTTCATAAATTTAGACTCTCTAATGCCCTAATTTTGGCATTCAGAGTTGGTAGATCAAAAAATCTATATATTGTAATAAAATACATGTAATAGGGGTGGATTCTTAATACAATAAAGATCTACATTTATTGATTTATTCACAATGTGTAAATTGCTTCCATCTATGCGAATTGGTGAATTGTGTGTATACATTATTCATTACTTTCAAAGAGCCTCTTGTTTTGTTGTGTTTCGAATTTGCGTTTACCTTAGTTGGAGTTTGTTGTTGTCTATCTACCTTGCTATGAAAAATGCATGGAAGGGATCATCTATTGGCCTTAATGATAAATCCATCTCGTGGGTGTGCAGATCTTGGTGGCTTCATGATTTGATATATTTTGAATATCTTCTACGAGTGAATATATCTTCTCTCCAAATGCTTGTATCCATTGGGTATAAAATTGCGACTTTGTCTAATTTATACCTCTAGTGTTTGTTCCAAATATCCCCACCATTCAATTCACAAGGAAGGGTTTACAAAGGTTTATGTCCATAGGATTTGTTTTTAGTAATTTACTTCATTTCTTGTTACCTTTCTCCTTTCAATTCTGTCTCAATTTTAAAGTAATCACCTTGAAAATAAAAAATTGTATTTTTTATTCAAACACTAATCTTGTTAAAATAGAAAATACCAAAAAAAATACTAAAGATTATTTTTTAGTTTGATGTCTTCAACGTACCAACAAAGGCCTCCTCATGAACATTCACATTTATCTTCAACTGTGTAACTGATAAGGTTGTGACCCAACCCCAGAGAATCTTTGGAATAACTCTGTTATTCTTTCAAGAGAGGAAATCGAATCTCGACATCCTAGAAATTTGGCTTGTGTAAAAATGAAACTCAAAAGAAGTGGTGCTAGAAGGAGGGCCTCAAGAATAAAAAGGTGGAAAATATTGGATCCTTCTCCCCAAAGCAGTTCTAGTGAGTTCTTAGATCATCTCCAAAGAGAGGTGAGTTCATCGAGCTCTCTGACCATCGAAGGCCTCATAGCGACAAAGGAAAAACAAAGGACAACTCCTCTCACCATCAGGTCGAGTCCCAGAATCTACTTGGATAGAAATCATACATCATTGTCCCAATTATTCCCACAACCATAGATCAAAATCAGGACTTGCAAAATTAGAATTTGAAACTGCCTCATCCAATGGCTTTCTTTGCTAAAGCATAAAGTTCACCATTGAATTTCGTTGGACAACTCCATGAACTTCCCAAGAATTTGGAAAGGTTTTGCACATGTTTTTTATATGGCGAGTAAAGAAAAAAAAAAGAGAACATCCATGCCTTCAAATAAATTTGCAACCGCAAGGAGATTTCCCACTAGGACATTGTCTGTCGCCTTTTCCTTTAAACTTTGGGAGAATTTGCATACAACTGGTACCTTAATTTTACAAGGGGATCTATCTCTGCATAGAATGAATTTGAAACCAAATTTCTTAACCAATTCAAATTGTATGTGAATCTGGCCACAATACATCACAAATTCATTATAGCAAGGAAAGATCCCAAAGAGCCCATCACCATGTTCTACCATCGCTTCCATAAAATGCACAAAAAGTTGGAAGCTCCTTACACCATTCCAGCGGCAGCTGTCATACAAGTTTATCTTGAAGCTTTAGACCCATTCACCTCAATCTTCCTAAGAAGACTTCCCCTACAGATAGAGATACAATGGAAAATGTATATAATAAGGCCATTACATTTACACATCAAATGGATCTACAAGAGGCAAACTTCTTCGCCATACCCATTGTTAAAAACACCGCTGCCCCACATCCATTTACAGAAAATAGTCAAACTCTGGCCACTCACATGCCATTAATGAATCCAATTCTATCACAAACATTTGCAACCCTACCTCCATCCATCACCTACCTGGGCTACGAAACCCATAAGGCAACATTTGTAGAGCTAAGAGATCTGCCCCAAACTGAACTTGATACTCTCATAGGTTTTGAGCTAGATGCTGTGAGGAAAACCTTGTCACAACTCACAAGTGATCTCACTAGGATAAAGTTAAACCCATCCTAAAATCAAGGGGGATACCAGTGAACATCTACTAGTCTAAATGCCTATCCTCAAAATCCAAATCGGGGTATCAACACTTACAACAACAACAATACACAAGAGAATCCAATTGGGCAAAAAAGGCCTACTAGGCCATGGAACACCCAATCAAACAATGGTAGGATCCCAATGTATAATGAAAACACATACAAAGCTTCAGAAGAAAATTTTGTCGGGGCTCCAAAATCTTACCAAGGCTATGAAGGATATAGAGGCAACTCCTACAACCATCATACTTAGAATCTCGATGAGCCACCCGTTCAGTTCAACATCATGATGTTCGATTATTACAAGTGTAGAAATGGACAAGGTTCATATACATATGCAAATGAAGAATAATTTGTGTTCCCATTTGAGAAAAAGGGGGAACCTGAATACAATAAAGTGCATGCCTTCCAAAATGATTATAATAATTCGTATAATCTACAAATTAGGAAAGAACCCCTCACTAACGGTATACCTCCTAGCAAACAACTGACTCCCCCAGATCCTTAGGCCAACAACAACCCCATGCCTCCTAAAGGGTATAATTCTCATATGACTCCTTGCCCAAATGCATTTGCTAGTTACAGGAGCGCAGCATGGTCAAGTGACAAATCTAGTGTAGTCGAAGAGTTGAAAAGGACCAAGGCAAACATATCTATGTTCAAATTACTACAAGCTTTCCCCTCTCAAAAGGAATCCCTTTTAAAATTGTTGGACCACTCAGATAAAGGTCCATCAGCTAGCAGTACAAGAGCACCCGCATCCAATGTCAATACTTCTGAGGCTTTTCCCGCAATGTTAAAAGACAATATGGAGGTACCCCCTTTCCTAATTAGTTTTTGGATGTTTGGGAAGAATTTACATGATTTCTTTATTGATTATGGAGCATCATTCAACATCATGACCTTTTCATTTTGTCAAAAACTAGGAATGGTACCTCAGATAACGAATAGGGCGATGATACAACTAGATAAAATGTAAGTCAAAGTAATCAGCATGCTCAAAGACATACATATTCAATTAGTTAAAGATACAAGGATACAAGAGCACAATGATATACATATAGTGGACATCCCTAAAACCTATGGAATGTTGTTGAGCCGAGAGTGGACCATATGTCTGAAGGGTTGGTTCTCAACAAATTTCACTCAACTTTGGCTGCCCTAGAGAGGATTGAACAATAAAATTAAGGTAGATGTAGAACCAAAACTAAAATGGATGGTCATAGAATAAAATGCTCCTAATGAATTTATGTTCACACAAACTAACTTAGGAAATTATCAGATGGACGATGTCCTCATGTTTCAAATCTGAGAAGGGAAAGATTCAGACCATAGTCCCATCTAGGGCCTCCTCAAGTTACCCATTGGTGATGACATCTTTAGAAATTTTATTGACAAAACTATAACAAACCTCAGGAATTTGGGACAAGATGTCGATCCCAACATCTTGTTACTACAAGGATAGTGTTGATTACACCAAGCAATCCATTCAGACTTCACATGCCCCAAATCCTAGGAGGCACTGTCACAAATATTAGCCCAGATCGCCATACCAAAGGAGGTATAGGAAGCACATGTGATGGAAGAATGTTTTAAGGTGGAAAATGAGAGTGAACCCATGCCAAATGAAGAAATCCTAGCTAATATAAGTCAATATAGTGAGTCAGACTCAAATGACAAAAGCCCTGCCCTAAACATATTTAGTGACAGGAACACTTCGGATGATCGAGCCTGTCAACCCTACAAGGGGTTACTAGAGGGTGAAAACCTTATGAGTGTGGAAATATCTAAACCTAGATGTATCCAAAGGATAGTGGAGTGAGAATCAATTTCCTCAAATAGTGATGGAGGGAAGGATCAAAGGACCAAAACCATGGGTTTCACCAAAAGGCCCCCCACCAAGTCCAGGCTCGCTAGGCAATAATGGATTTGGAAATTATTCTTTGATGACTCTAAATGTAAACAAGGAGCAGGCGTGGGGATCAAACTCATTAACCTAAGAGGTAATTCTTCTTATGCTGCATACAGATTAGAATTTTGATGCACTAACAATGTTGCAGAGTACAAAGCACTGATCTGCGGACTCCTCCTGGCCCACAAGAAAGGAATAAAGGCTCTAAAGGTGGAAGGAGATTCAAAATTGGTCATCAAGCAAGTCTGTAGTCAGTATTCTTATAATGAAAAGAGGCTCGCAGCCTACCAAAATAGGGCATGGGATTTTATCAATGACTTCGAAGCCTTCAACATCTAATCTATCCCATGGAGAAAGAATGTTATCGCTGATGCCCTAGCTATATCTGCCAGTTCACTACATACAATGGATATGTCCAAGTTAAAGAAGTTTTTAGTTGAATTCATCACAGCATCATCCATCTGAGATAACATCACTAATTTCCAAGTCTTTTGAAATGATCAACACATCCTTGAGCTCATCATGTGCGCAAGTGTGTTTGAAAAATAGATCATAGACAAAAGGAAGGAATAAGAAGAGGAAGAAGTAGTCGATCCTGAGGACCTCAATGACCATGGCATCATAAACCTAAGGAGCAATGCTATACCTAAGGGGATGTAGAAATAGAAAGGATGTTTGATAGTGATGGGACTACCATGAAGAGACACCCAGATGTAACTCTCAACAATAAAGAGTGTGAGACATACAACTTCGGCACATAGGAAGAACAAAGAGAGGTACACATTGGCAAAGTGGGTACCAAAGAAGAAAAGGAGAAAATGGTCCAACTCCTCACCAAATATCATGATGTTATAGCCTAGAGTTATGAATAATTAAAGACATATGATAGCTCAGTCATAGTACACAACAATCACTTGAAACTGGACTCCAAACCCTTTAGACAATGCCAAAGGCCTATGAACCCTACTATGGAGCCCTTGATTCAAAAGGAGGTCCTAAAGTTACTAGATTCTAGAATCATTTTTCCAATTCAACATTCCACATGAGTCACAAACTTGGTGCCTATAAGAAAGAAGATCAGTGAGATCAGGTTATGTGTGGACTTCTAGAACCTGAATAAATCTTCCCAAAACTAACCACTCTCATCTCTCGACAAAGTGTTACAAATATTCAATGGATTCAAAATGATGTTCTTTCTGGAAGGTTACTCAGGATACAATCAAGTGATGGTGCAGGAAGAGTAAAGGTTGAAGACAACGTTTACCACAAAATGGGGAACCTTCCACTATCGATGGATGCCCTTCGGTCTGATAAATGTCGGGGCCACTTTCCAAAGGGAAATGGACATAGCCTTCAAAGGGTTAGTTGAGAAGTATATTATCATTTACATGGATGAACTTAGAGTATTTTTGAAACAAAGAGATGACCACATAGACAACCTCAAAAAATGTCAGCAAAGGTGCAAGAAATATGGGATCTCTCTCAACCCAAAGAAGTGCATGTTCGGGGTAAATGAAGGGAAGCTGTTGGGACACTTCATTCCAGAGGATGGGATAGTCATAGATGCCAAGAGGGTGGAAGCTATCCTAAATTTGACTCTGCACCACAACCGCAAAGAGTTGAAATCTTTCTTCTTGAAGATTAACTTCGTAAGGAAGTTCATCAGTGGCTTCACGAAGATAGTAAATCCATTGAACAACATGCTCAAAAAGGATGTCAAGATCCAATGGACCATCTAGGTAAAGAAATATTTTGAGGAAATAAAAAGTGCCATCTCCACGGCTCCAGTCCTTGTCAATCCTAACTATGCCATACCCTTCAAAGTCTATTCTTTTGTATCTAAACACTCATGCACATGCATCCTAACACAGAAGAAGGACAGTGAAGATGAAAGACCTATAGCCTTTATGAGTTTCCCCTTTAAGGATGTGGAGACTAGGTACCCCAATTTGGATAAATAGTCTTTTTCCCTTGTCAAAGAAGTAAAGAAATTTGGACACTACATCTTGAGGATCAAGGTCTTTGGAATAGTCCCTAACACAGCTGTCAAGTCTCTTTTGATGCAAAATGAGTTGGGAGAACGAAGAGGAAAATGGATGGCAATCCTCCAAGAGTTTGACCTAGAGATCTAGCCGATGAAATTATTTAGAGGTCAAGGCCTGACAAATTTTATCTCTGAAGTTGAAGAAGGTCTAGTGTGTCAAACCTACATCGATCAAGGTGTGATTATCGACATATGGTACCAAGATATAGTTTACTACCTTCTATGGAACCGTTGCCTAGAGGGAATAAATGTTTCCAAAAAAAGAGCTCTAAAAACCAAAAGTATCTCCTACATGCTAAAGAATGGCCAATTGTATAAACACAATTATGAGGGTTTGTACCTCAGGTATCTGGGTAGGCTAGATGCGAAACAAATCCTAGAAGATTTTCATGACTAATATGAGATAGGGTACAGTTAAGCTGAGACAACTGCGCACTAAATCTTGAGAGAAGGATATTTTTGGCCAACAATATTTAAAGACACTGGCGAGCATGTGAGATCACGCCACACTTTCCAAATGAGTGTAACCTAAGATAGAAATCTGGAAATTCCCCTACAACTAGTATATGAGGTACGTTTGTTCACCCAATAGGGCTTAGATGCTTTTGGAGTGATTAACCCCCCTTCGTCTATAGAACACAATTTTATTCTGATAGCCACTGATTACTGCACACACTGGACTGAGGCTCAATCACTAAAGAATTGCACCATAGAGTTTGTGACCAAGTTTCTTGAGGAGCGCATCATCACTAGGTTTAGGATGCCATTTTATCTAGTATGTGACAATGTTCTCTCTTTCTCCTCTACCTCACTCACACAAAGGGCCTTTGAAAACCAATATAATCCTCAAATTCTCCTCTAATTACTATCCATAAGGCAATAGAGTAGAAGAGCCTACCAACAAGAATTTGACAAAAGTGATCAAACATCTCATAGATGATAACCCCTAGGATTGGCACACACAACTAAAATATGCCATGTGGACCGACCAGACAAGGATCAAGAATGCTTTGGAGACATCCCCATACCAACTAGTCTATGTCTTGCTGATGTAGGAGCATCTTGGGTCCTTGGCAATCCTACTCAGTCAAAAATATGTTTACTGCATTTCATAGTTTTTTCTCTATTGCTCAGCTTCTGTTGCTGGGCATGCTTGCCGAGGTGCTTGGTCATGTTTGTTGTTGTTGCCTGGCTCTTCTTTGGTCAAGTGCTCTATTGCTCAGAAATTCCCTTGCTGAGTTGGTTTATTATGGGAGTTAGAGCTGTGGCTGACTTCTTCATTTAATTTTCATGGTTGGATCTGTTGGTTGTATTACTGGTTTTGTTGGTTTGCCCTAACATTTTGTTGTCTTCATGCAAATTTCTATCTAAAATCAAAATGTTTGTCCCATTTTGAAGTATCCCTATAGAAATTCTAAGTTTTTAGGTCAAAATCCACATGAATAGTGAAAACCCAAAACCCTGAGTTGTTTTCTACGAGAAAATACAAAAGGCCCTAAAATGTCAATCGAGTTTCTATTTTTGCATTACCTTTTTGAGAAACTTAAGTTATAAAAGTCATGTACCTTTTTCAATGATCACCTAGTCACATAATCCTATAAGCATATTCCTTTTTGTCATGAGACTTGGTGACTAACTCAGTCACAGGGTCTCTGGATCAGAACACAGTTAGTGACAAATTAAATGCTTTTGTTGCTAAGTCTCCAATTAAAAAATTAGTTAAGTAAAAGATTCTGAGACTTGGTGACAAACTGCAAGTTGAATAAAATATATGGTGGTCGGGTAGTCACTAGTTAAAAATGCTAAGTCAGCATTTCATCAGTGATTTGGAGACAAATAGTTAGGATGAGACACGTGTCCATAGTGAATAGAACAAAGGTTAGTCACGTGGTCTCCCAAAAGGGAAAAAATCACTTGGAAATAAAGAGACTAAAGGGTGTGAGGCTATGTATTTTATGGTTGTCGTGTGGTCTCCAAATGATTTAAGGTTTTCAAAATATGCCCAGTGACTTAGCGGAGCCGTAAGATGCAGAATGGGAAAGGATCAACGGTAGTCGTTGAGTCTCCATCAAATTTGCATAAGAGTAAAAATTTCTTGCGACAATGAGATTTTCTTTAATCACATAGTCTCTGAATTAAAATTAAAAGATAAGGTTTCATGGGCTCTATCATGTAGTCTCTGAAAGAAATATTAAAGAGCAGTTTTAATCAGCGATTGGGTGACTAAGGTTAGTCGCGGGGTCTCGTAAAGTAAAATAAACATTCAGATACTTAGCGATAAGAGTTTAAAAGATGAAAAGTAACCTTAGTCATGGGGTCTCCAAATAAACTCTGAGTTTGGAATTTGATCTAGCAGCTTGGAATCATTCAGTCGTGTGATCGCCAGAAGTTAATCATGGTTAAGCAAAGTGAAGGAAATCATACAGTCGCTGGATCTCCAAAAGAATTGAGAGTTAAGAAATTTGATCAGCGACAAAGAGATAATGCACAGTCGCGTGGTTGCTAAATATGAAAAGTGATAAAAGGTGGTAGTTGCTGACATGACAACATAGAGATTCATCATCCAATGAAAATACAGGAGATTAATTACTGTATGAAAAAGGTAGCTGAGATGTTTGGTGAAGAACCAATCATGTGAAGACATGTCATTCTGTTCAAATTTTATAAGGGTTTCTCTGAGAATGCACTCATATGAATTTGATTTCCTGTCACATTCATGAGCTATGGCTAGGATTTCAATTAATTCCACAGCATGTTAACTTGAAGGCAAAATTGATTGTCTCTTCAATGATGAGCTAAGTACTTTGAAAATTTACCATAAAGAGATGATCGCAGGTTCATTTTCATTCATCATGCATCTAGAACTGCAGAACAAAGAATTACTAGGTTATCTATATCCAAAAAGGTAGAAATTGATCAATTTCAGGGTAATTCTCCAGTTTTCAAGGCTCTTGAATTGTTAGTAGTACACAGAGAAGAGTAGGGAGTCTTGAGAGAAGATTTGTCTCAATATCGGTGAAAGAGAAGTGGAAACAGAAAAAGATGAGTAAGGCAGTCAGTGTAGCTTCTACCAGTGGGAAGAGTGACAAAGTAGATGATGATGCTAAGGGAAAGAGAAATTTCTCTGATGAATTTCTGAAGTTATTGCCTGTGTCTACGCAGAATAAGAGGGTAAATGCCAACTTATTGGCAGATGAGTACTGTGACATCAGAGATGCCTGCACTCTAGGTTCCACAGGTTTTTCTCTATACAAATTTTTTTATAATAATTTATAAAAATCCATCCCCATACCAAACCCTTGGACTAGTGGTCAAGCTAGGTTAATTGTCCTTGATGTCTATGTAGATGTTGATTTGTTTCTAGGTCTTGCAAGCCATTATGATGCTTTATCTAGGAGAATTAAGAAGAATGATGGTACTGCACTGTTGATTTTGAATAGGGATTCATTCATGCAAGCCTTTGGCTTATATAGTATCAACCTGGGGTATAGGTTACAACCTGGGGTTGCTAGAAACCAATTGCAGAAGCATATTCTTAAGGAAGATAGAAACCATATTGCCCCTATACCTAGAACTGCACCCTACTATTTTAAAGATTTACACTTCTATATCAAGTACATTGCTTATGCTTTGTGTAGAGTGTTGGGTTTAGATGGAGGAGAAAAGAAAATAAATTATGGAATTTTAATGATGGTGTTAGATTTGCAAGATGTGCATTCTAACACTAGTTATGACTATATATAGTATATCATTAACAAAATGCATGAGGGGTTTGTAGCTGTGCAGAAGAAGATGAAAAATACTAAGAAAAAGGAACCTAGGTTTTTACATTATTCTATCCTGATGCATTTGTTATTGCATTTCAATTATGGGATCATGAATGTGAACGATTTGAACCCTCAAAGGATTTTTCAAGACTGGCCCAATCCTATTCAATTTTGGGTTAGGATATGGAATTATACATCCAAGGACTATGAATTTTGTGGATTTGAGAATTATATTGTATATCCCTTGATGTAGAGCATGGGTATTAGTAAGAATAGAGTCCCAGTAAAGGTGCTACAGTTGTTGAGACCTTGTGAGTATGTGGATAAGTGGGAGGGTGACCATAACTGAGGAGATTTCTTTTTAGAAGAAAATTTTACTATCATAAGGGTATATGGATGCACACATCCTCCTTATTTCATACCTTATCATGTGCCATCCAAATTTGTAGCTATGGAATTTATTTGGCAGCTGTTGTTGACAGATAATGAGCATTTTGCACTACATAGGAAGGGGACATTAACCCCTAGGCAATTCAAAAAATTTCAGTTTACAATTGGCAAAGGTGCTATTGATCAAGTGAGCATATGGTTGGAAAGTTGCTAAATGGGAGCAGCATTGTATAGATACATTGACCCAGAAGGATTTATTGTAGGAGCTAGGAAGCTCCTAACTCCTACCATACCAAACACAAATGTACATGGTTTTTGTGTGGAAGAGGATGTTACAAGAAATATCCTTGATGAAGATGAGGTAAGAACTAGGAGAGAAAGAATTCAGGAGTTACTAAATTTGCAGAAACAAATAAAGAGGAATGGATTATCATTTGGAGGTTTTTACCCTCACCTACCCTATTTTGATAAAATCAAGGCTATGATTGATATTTTTTATACACTTTGTGAGAAATTGGATAGAGTTTTAGATACGAAGAAAGGGGGAAAAGAATCTGATTATTTATAATCTGAGTATGAGAGTGAAAGTGATGGAGAATATGCCCATCCACCTCAAATGGACCAACCTCAACAAAATGTTGCAGAGGCAGCTCAGATACAGGGAGAGCAAGGGAATATCATAGACCTGACCGAGGTTTCCCAACCAGATGATATAGAGGAGCCAGCCACCAAAAGGAAAAAAGTTGACCCTAGTCAAACCTCCTATACAAGGAAAGAGAAAAAGGAGACATGATAAGTTCTCTTATTCCTGGGAACAGATTGTATGATCACAATTTGAGGAAAGAAATTAGAAAAGGAAAAAGACAGCAGCAAGGAGAAGAGGAGAACATAGAATTTCCTCTTAGGGAATGTATTGATGAAAGGCTACTTCACCAACAACAGTTTTTGAGTGATGATAACTTTATTAAAACTGATGAGTTTAAAGATTTCTTAAGGTGGCATAAGAAGGAGAAAATTAGAGAACAACTGAAGTCAGATGGTGAAGAGATAGTGACAAATGAGGCTCTACTAGCTTTCCAAACCTATGACCCTTACAGTGAAGATGTATCTGTTGATGAGGCAAGAAAGATTGTTTTAAATAGTGGGGTTTTGCTTGTTGATGGCTGGGATTTAGCCTTAGCATTCATAATTGATCAAATTAGAAAAAAACCATATCTTAAGATGGAAAGTGAGATCTAGATGGGTGACATGATTAAAGGGTTTGGATATAGTCCAAAATCACAAGATTTTGCCATGTGGAATCTATGTCCAAAAGACCAAAAGCCTCAAATGGTAAATATTCAGGATAGCATGGTTGGAAATCAAATGGTCTAGATAGTGAAGAATAGTAGAGATCTTGAGATTTCCCAGATCATGACACATTGGGCACACTTGAACAAGGATAAGAAAAAATAGTTGTCTGAAAAGTGTGGTATTTTCACTGAGGAAGCTAGTGCCCTAGCAAAGGATCGAGAATTATGTCATATAAAGATACATCAATGGGACAAGGTAATTGCTAAGATGACTAAGCAATTACAAGAGAAACCCGAAGTGGTATATGTGCCCTCAGTGCAGCCTTTGCAGATAGAGGAGAAAGCTGAAGCAAATGAAGTGGTTGAAACAAAAGATATTGCCAAAAAGAATAATGAGGTGGCCCTAAATGCATTAAGAATAATTCTTTAGCATATGATAGATATACTCGAAGATAAAACATATATCATCCTTAATGCTTATAATAAATTACCCACGTTACATGCTGAAGTAATAGGGTATATTTCAGTTTTGAACCCTTATTTTGTCACCTGGTCTCCTAGGATGCAAATGTTTGAGAAGCTTGCCTCTTTCTAGTAGCTTAGGTCAGATTTACCAGAGATTGTTACAGAGGTAGAGGATGAGATAAAAAGTTGAATATTAAGGGAAAACTCAATCAGATAGAGGCTAAAATAAGCCTATTTTCACCAGATTTTAATAGGTTTGTGCCTCCTTTGAAAGGAGAAGATGATCAGGTTAAGGCCTTGTAGGCCTAGAGGAGTGAGTTTGATAGTAGAATGCCAAGTAATGAGGCATTTATTTCAAAATCTTATTTATATTTAGATGCTTTTAACAAGATTTTTGATGAGGCATTTAGGACAGAGACTGACATAAGAAAGTTTTTAATTGATGTCAAAAACATCACTAATGTCAGATGGGAGAGACAGAAAGGGCAATTGCAGGGTATGCAGAGTTTTAAATGGCCAGCAGACGATGAGGTGACAGCTTGGGACTTAATGACCAAACCAACGAAGAAGAAGCCTGTTGTAATAAAGGAGGAGATTCTAGATGAGGAGTAAAGAGGAACACTTGGCGGATGATCATTGAGCACAGGGAGGTTAGTTATTATCAAAGACAAGTGTAGGTTAGCCTGAAATGGTGGTCACTTGATCTTAATATAAATATTTGATACTATCCTAAACATTGTCAGACAAAGGTGGCAGGATCTAGATGAAGACAAAGAAGATCAGATCTCATCCCCTTTTTTTGTCTTCCCACCGCTTCTACATTCTCATTTTTTATCTTTTCTATAATTTTTAGGGTTAGGTTCCTTAAACCATCTGAAGCTTGTTGCATCCTAACTTTAAGGATTCTAAGATGGTTAAGGACCTATAAATAGATCAAAATTGTAATAGTTAAGAGAGATGAAATATATTGGCAAGCCAGAGTTTCTAAATTTCAGTCTGTGTCTTTGAGCTTTTTTAAGCTTTTTATGTATTGAAGCGGAAATATATGAATAAAATATAGTGCAACTTTACTCTATACTATTGTTCTCTCTTTGCTTATTGGTTTTTTCTCTTTTATGTTTAATCTATAAGGCATTTTAAGCATATTGGTTACAAGGTAGCTATTTAATTGCTTGCAAGTTTCTTTCAAGGGAAGAACTAAGTTTTGTGAGTAGTTTCAGGGAGCATACCATTATCTAAGGATTTGATACAATGTTATAGTAGTGATAGGATATTTTGCAAGGCATCTTATCTGAGTTGCATGTAGGTTGTAAGGCATCTTACAGTATTTTGTTTTTATATTTCTGTGGATTTTTATTGATTCTATAAGCCCAAGGATAGGCATTGGTCTAGGAACTTGTTTGGTAATCTATCATCATCCAAATATTCAATACTATTCAAAATCAATTACTTTTAGAACATATGTGTAAAATAAATTGTAACTCACAATGATTACAGTTGAAGCTTGTTGATTTCTTAAAGAGTAAATCATTAGGTTGCCCCTCCTAAAGTAAAAGGAAGAAGGATGAAATTCCTTGTCTCATTGGTGTATGTTATTAAGACCATAGCCTGGCTTATAGTAATATGTTTCAAACTAATTATTGCAATCTCCAAGGTACTTTATAAGTTATTACAGTGAGTTCTGAAGTAAGTAACTAGTGAATGAATTAGTCCACTAGATAGATAGGCTAAAGAATCAACAATCTTTTAAATAGGTAATACCTGTCTGAGTCTATGGAACTCAAAAACAAAGGAGGTGATAATAGGTATCCCCAGTGTTATCATATAGCTTAGCAATTAGCCTTTCTCTTGTCAAAAGGGAGTTTGCATTCAAGTATAATCAGTATACTGTCATTTTAAGGTTGTGGTGCAAGAAAAAGAGCTAACAAATTGGCAGCTCTACTGGGGAATAGAGATTGCAAAGTCTTGTTGAAGTATTCAAAAGTCTCTGGTGTTCTAAACTTTAAAAATTACAAATTATACCAGTTGTAGTTGTCAAAATTGTCTTTTGATAATTATTCATTCATTCCAAGTTATTGGGTGGAAACTCTAAAGAAATATCTGAGATTAGTGCAAATTTAGTAAGTATCTCTCAAAATCAATACTAGGTCAAGGATGAGAAATGATCCTGAGAAGGTTTTATATGGTGGAATCCCATCATCCTCAAGGATGGAAATGTCTTGGAGGAAAAAGAAAAACCAAGTTAGCATGGATGAAACTCCTCCAAGAGGTAAAGAGGGTAATATTAGGAGAGACATGAATAGCAATCAGAATTCTTATGATGGAAATACTTCAGAGTATGAAGTAGCTGCAGAAAGGGTATTAGAAACACCTACAGTCACTTCTACTTCTAATGAGAGAGAAGAAACAAGTACATCTAGTTCATATTCTGAAGATGCTCCCTCTGATGAGCTAGCAAATGAGGAAAAGCTCATCATGAAACAACTTGCCCTTGTTCAACAAATGAAAAGGGAGAGAAAAATGAGAAAGAAAAAACATGACCATAAGGATGTTGATAAGAGTAAAAGAAGATCTTCAAGACATCAAAATATGAAAGATACATAAAGGTCTCAAAAATACCAAGAAATACCACTCACTTGTAAGGCTTCTAGTTCACAGAAGGATAAAGGTAAGCAAAAGATGAGTGAATACAAAAATCAAGAACCTAAGTTCCAGAAGCCTTTAATAGAGAAAATGTCCAAGTTGGATATTGATTTGGAGAAGTTGAGAATTGAAAAAGAAACCATGGATAAAATGTTAGAAAAGTCACAAATGGAAGTTGCAACAGTTGAAATGAAGAAGAAAATAGATTTTTTGCAGTCTTCAAAGTATTCTCATGCTGGGCCAGAGAATATCACCACTTCTAAAGAAAAAGCTACTAATTTCAAAGAGAATGATAGTTTTCAAAGGAGACCATTGCATAATGAAAGGTATAAATAGTTTAATTTTGTCGGTATCCCTAGATATCCTAATTCTTTCCCTAAAGATGTGGGTGATATAGGAGAAAAGCTCCCAAAGTTTGCAGGTAACAATGTTATTTCTTGTGAAACACATTTAAGAAAGTTCATTGATTTTGTTGATGATTTAAATATCANTCATGAGGATGTGTTAATGAAATTATTTGTTCAATCTTTAGTGGAAGATGCAAGAGAATGGTTTAGGAGCCTTTCTAATGGATCTGTTGTTTCTATGGATGAGTTGATTGAATTATTTAAGGATCAGTATGGAGATAAAACAAATAAAGGATTTTTGTTAAATGAGTTCAATAATATAAAAAAGAATTACAATGAAGAGGTCACAGAGTTTAATACAATATTTCAAAGAGCTATGCACAAGCTATTTCAGAAGATAAGGCTAGATGAAGAGGTATGTCTAGCAACTTATTTGAATGCCTTTTATTGTAAAATGGGATATGCTCTTAGAGATAAAAACCCTAGAACTCTTACTGATGCTTGTAAGATAGCAGTGAATATTGAAATGAACAAAAGAGTATTTGGTATGTTGAATAAGAGGGATGATTCAAGGTTTAGTAGGAGAAACTTAAAAGAACCAGAGTATAAGGAATATAGGGCTCCTCAGAACAATAGGCCTCCTTATAATACTACACACAATCCTCAAAATAGAATGCAAAACTATCCTTATGGAACTCAGTTTAAGGTTGGGAAGCCTATTATTCTACCTAGAAAAGAGAAGACAGATAATATAACTCCACACCCTCTACATAAAAATGTTGTTCATTTTTGTAATGATGATCCTTGGTGTGAGGCTTGTGAAGCCCCACATAAGCTTGATTTTTGTATTGTTTCCTTAGACTTGAAAGTAAGTGAAGAGAAGAGAAATGATGAGGGTGAGAAATGTGATCATAATATGACAAATACTTATTCATGTCATGATATAGATTCAGACAATGAAAATGAAAATCATGATTCTTGTAGTTCACAAAGAAGGGTAGAAAATCATCATCAACAGATTTTGTCTAATAGTGAAGCAGAGGAAATTGATGACCATATAAGATGTTATGCTGAAGAAAATTAGGATGTTCCACTTATTAAAAAGCTTCAGATGAAGAGAAAGATAGGATTATTACAGATTTAGTGAACAAGGCTAGAAGTAACTACCATTTGAGAAATAGGGTAATAGGTAGTACTGGTAGTCATCCATCATGTGTCTTTATAAAACAAAACAAGATATACACTAAGTATGTGCAAAAAAAGGAAGGAAATGGTGAAAATATAAATAAACATAAGGTCAAAATCATTAAAAAATCCATTGAACCAAATGTTGTACAAGAAGGAGAATTGAAAAGGCAAGAAACAGATAGTCCTGCTCAAAAGATGGAAAACAAAAAGTTAAAAGAACCAGCTCTGAATGAACATACTGAGGAAAGTGATATCACTATTGATAAATCAAAATCTTCAGGTGTGAAATATACTCCAGTAGATATGGGTCAATGTTTGTCCCAAATGACAGTTAAAGTGCCATTTCTAGAGATGATGAGAATTAAAGAACACAAGGAAAAGGTAATGTCATTGTTGAACAGTGTGCCCATAATAAAGGTTCAA
>MU222952.1:176112-192410 GCA_018584345.1 Thuja plicata
CATCTTTCTTCACTTTTTGTATCATTCACACTTAGCGTATCACAATTGAACTACTATAAGTATCTTCTCCAAATTAGAAGGTCATGTCAGCTCTTAGAAACACTTCATCAATATCTTAGTTGGCTTACCTAAGCACACAAACAATATTATGTGTACGCAAGTCAATGCTAAATAGACGTGACACTTCACTGAGTCGGCCTCACCAAATTAACCATAACTTTGCAATCATCTTGAAACACGTTTGGCACCTTTGTATTTGTATCATAAACTAATAACTAAAAGTGAATATACACACACATATCCTTAAGATAGGTGCAACTCATGTAACACGTTATATACATCGTCCCTAAATAGTTATACTTCCAGAACTGTAACTGCTAATAACAGAATTGCATAACTTTATTGAAACATCATATCTGGGTCTGCATGTATGAACATAACATAATAAACATGTCAAAAACATGGATCTATCCACACACATCTTCATGTCATCATTCAGATAAGTTCATACAAAATTACTACTATGTATTATATGTTGTCATCAATGACAAACATACAATTAATCAACTACTCAGAATCAAATTTCCAACAATATGGATGCACACATCCTCCTCATGTCCTACCTTATCATGTGCCATCTAGAGTTTCAGCTATGGAATTCATTTGGCAGCTCTTGTTGACAGATAATGAGAATTTTGCACCACACAAGAAGGGGACATTAACCCCTAGGCAATTACAAATTTTTTAGTTTACAATTGGAAAAGGTGCTATTGATCAAGTGAGTGGATGGTTGGAAAGCTACAAAATGGGAGCAGCATTATATAGATACATTGACCCAGAAGGATTTATTGCAGGAGCTAGGAAGCTCCTAAATCCTACCATACCAAACACCAATGTACATGGTTTTTGTGTGGAGGAGGATGTTACATGGAATATCCTTGATCAAGATGAGGTAAGAACCATGAGAGAAAGAATTCAGGAGTTGCTAAATTTGGAGAAACAAATAAAGAGGAATGGATTATAATTTGGAGGTTTTTACCCTGGCCTACCCTAGTTTGATAAAATCAAGGCTATGATTGATAATTTTTATATACTCTATGAGAAATTGGACAGATTTTTAGATACAAAGAAAGGGGAAAAAAAATCAGATTATTCAGAATTTGAGTATGAGAGTGAAAGTGATGGAGAATATGCCCATCCACCTCAAATGGACCATCCTCAAGAAAATGTTGCAAAGGCAGCTCATATACAAGGAGAGAAAGGGAATGTCATAGACCTAACCGAGGTTTCCCAACTAGATGATATAGAGGAGCCTGCCACCAAAAGGCAAAAAGTTGACCCTGGTCAAACCTCCTATACAAGGAAAGAGAAAAAAGGAGACATGATAAGTGCTCTTATTCCTAGGAATAGATTGTATGATCACAATCTAAGGAAAGCAATTAGAAAAGGAAAAAGACAGCAAAAAGGAGAAGAGAAGAACATAGAATTGCCTCTTAGGGAATGTATTGATGAAACGCTACTTCACCAACAACAGTTTTTGAGTGATGATAACTTTATTAAAACTGATGAGTTTAAAGATTTCTTAAGGTGGCATAAGAAGGAGAAAATCAGAGAACAACTGAAGTCAGATGGTGAAGAGATAGTGACAAATGAGGCTCTGCTAGCTCTGTAAACCTATGACCCTGACAGTGAACATGTCTCTCCTGATGAGGAAAGAAAGTTGTTTTAAATAGTGGGATTTTTCTTGCTGATGGCTGGGATTTAGCCCCAACATTCATAATTGATCAAATTAGAAAACAACTAGATCTTAAGATGGCAAGTGAGATCTAGAAGGGCGACATGATTAAAGGGTTTGGATATAGTCCAAAATCACAAACTTTTGCCATGTGGAATATATGTCCAAAAGACCAAAAGCCTCAAATGGTAAATATCCAGGAGAGGATGGTCGGAAACCAAATGGTATGGACAGTGCATAATACTAGTGATATTGAGATTTCCTAGATCATGACACATTGGGCACACTTGAATGAAGATAAGACAAAACAGTTGTCTAAAAAGTGTGGTATTTTGATTGAGGAAGCTAGTGCCCTAGCAAAGGATCAGGAATTATGTCATATAAAGATACATCAACAGGACAAGGTAATTGTTGAGATGAATAGGAAATTACAAGAGAAAACCAAAGTGGTATATGTTCCCTCTGTGTAGCCTTTGTAGATAGAGGAGAAAGCTGAAGCAAAGGAAGTGGTTGAAACATAAGATATTGCCAAAAAGAATAATGAGGTGGCCCTAAATGCATTAAGAAGCATTCTTTAGCATAGGATAGATATACTCAAAGATAAAATAGATATCATCCTTAATGCTTATAACAAATTACCCACATTACATGCTGAAGTAACAGGGTATATTTCAGTTTTAAACCCTTATTTTGTCACCTGGTCTCCTAGGGTGAAAATGTTTGAGAAGCTTGCCTCTTTCCAGTAGCATAGGTCAGATTTACTAGAGATTTTTACAGAGGTAGAGGATGAGATAAAAAAGGTGAATATATCTTTATCTTTCTTTAAGGAAAAACTCAATCAGATAGAGGCTAAAATAAGCCTATTTTCAACAGATTTTAATAGGTTTGTGCCTCCTTTGAAAGGAGAAGATGATCAGGTTAAGGCCTTAGAGCCCTGGAGGAGTGATTTTGATAGTATAATGCCAAGTAATGAGGCATTTATTTCAAAATTTGATTTATATTTAGATGCTTTTAACAAGATTTTGGATGAGGCATTCAGGGCAGAGACTGACATAAACAAGTTTTTGATTGATGTCAAAAACATCACTGATGTCAGATGGGAGAGACAGAAAGGGAAATTTCAAAGTATATAGAGTTTTAAATGGCCAAAAGAGGATGAGGTGATAGCTTGGGACTTAATGAGAAAACCAAAGAAGAAGAAGTTTGTGGTAATAGAGGAGGAGATCCTAGATGAGGAGTAAAGAGGAACACTTGGTGCCTGATCATTGAGCACAGGGAGGTTAGTTATTATCAAAGACAAATGTAGGTTAGCCAAAAATGGCGGTCACTTGATCTCAATATAAATATTTGAAGCTATCCTGAACATTGTAAGACAAAGGTGCCAGGATCCAGATGAAGATAAAGAAGATCAAATCTGATCCCCTATTTTTGTCTTCCCACCACTTCTACATTCTCATTTCTTGTCTTTTCTATACTTTTTAGGGTTAGGTTCCTTAAACCATCTGAAGCTTGTTGCATCCTAACTTTAAGGATTCCAAGATGGTTAAGGACCTATAAATAGATCAAAATTGTAATAGTTAAGAGAGATGAAATATATTGGCAAACCAGACTTTCTAAATTTCAGTCTACGTCTTTGAGCTTTTTTAAGCTTTTTATGTACTGAAGCAGAAATATATGAATAAAATACAGTGCAACTTTACTCTATACTATTGTTGTCTCTTTGCTTATTGTTTTTTGCTCTTTTATGTTTAATCTGTAAGGCATTTTAAGCATATTGGTTACAAGGTAGCTATTTAACTGCTTGGAAGTTTCTTTCAAGGGAAGAACTAAGTTTTGTGAGTATTTTCAAGGAGCATAACAATATCTAAGGATTTGATACAATGTTATAGAAGTGATAGGATAGTTTGTGAGGCATCTTATCTGAGTTGCATGTAGGTTGTAAGGAATCTTACAGTATTCTATTTTTATATTTCTGTGGATTTTTATTGATTATATAAGTCCAAGGATAGGCACTGGTCTAGGAACTTGTTTGGTAATCTATCATCATCCAAATATTCAATACTATTCAAAATCAATTACTTTTAGAACATATGTGTAAAATAAATTGTAACTCACAATGATTACAGTTGAAGTTTATTGGTTTCTTAAAGAGTAAATCATTAGGTTTCCCCTCCTAAAGTATAAGGAAGAAGGATGAAAGTCCTTCTCTCATTGGTTTATGTTATTAAGACCATAGCCTAGCTTATAGTACTCTATTTCAAACTAATTATTGCAATCTCCAAGGTACTTTATAAGTTATTATAGTGAGTTCTAAAGTAAGTAACTAGTGAATGAATTAGTCCACCAAATACATAGGCTTAAGAATCAGCAATCTTTTAAATAGGTAATACCTACCTAAGTTTGTGGAACTCAAATATGAAGGAGGTGATAATAGGTATCCCCAGTGTTATCATATACCTCAGCAATTGGCCTTTCCCTTGTCAAAAGGGAGTTTTCTTTCAAGTATAATCAGTATACTGTCATTTTAAGGTTGTGGTGCAAGAAAAAGAGCTAACAAGATTTATTTGGGATCTATCTTGGGATCTATGTGGACCTAAATCTAGGTCTCTCCTTTGTGTTTTGAGCACCAAATTCCTTGTTGGTCTCTTGTATATATTATTTTGTATGTTCTTAGTTTGGTAGCAAGTCTGAGAGAAAGAATGAAAATATTAATATATTGAAGATCTGAGATCTTTGTTGTAAGAAGATTGAATTGTAATACATTTGTTTGTATATGGCTGTAACCAGGAAGGCCTTACAGCCTAACATGTATTAAGTTTGATGATTTGATAATAAATATCTCATCATTTCTCTTCTCCTACTATGTGTTGTGTAAATTTTGCATTGTATCTTCAAGATGGATGGTTATGGGTGTGCCCTAGGGCCCGTATTCCAACCTCCTTGCATCAGGTGGTATCAGAGTGAGTTGAGATCCGTGGATCCTTCTTGTAAACTCTAAATATATTTATTGTAGGGTGGAGGATTGTGATCTAACCTACAATTGTAGAGAGTTTCAAGATGGTTTGTGGGAGAGGAAATTTTGATCGAGGTCTGGCTGATGTGCTTAGATAGATGGATGCAAGATTGGAAGCTATTGAGATAGCCTAGCCTAGAGGAAGACATCTTGAAGATATTAGTGATGATGAATTTGAAGAGGTTCAAGCTAAAGCTGCACCTGCACCTATGATGGATCAAGAAGAGGAAAGATTCCTGAGAGCTTTGACAAGTTTAAAATCCACACCTCAATTTAATCCTCCTAAGTATAGTGGAAAGTTAGATTCTAATAAGTTGATTTACTGGATCACTGAGATGGAAAAATATTTTGAATATGAGAATGTTGCAGAAGATAAGAAGGTGAAGATTGCAAACAAAATATTGAAAGGTCATGCATCCTTATGGTGGGAACACCTGCAATTGCATAGAAAGAAGAAAGGTAGAGACAAGATCAAGGTATGGGATAAGATGGTTAACAAATTGAAAGTCAAATTTATTACTTGTGATTATCAGATTAACCTAATCCAGCGAATGCAATGTTTGAAGCAGAAGGTCAAATAAGTCAAAGACTATACTGAGGAATTCTACATATTAGACATTAGATCTAGACATGTTGAAGATGAAGTGGAAAGAGTTACAAGATACCTAAATGGCTTGAAAAGTTCCATACAAGATGAAATCAGTTTTGTCAAAATTGAAGGTATTGAAGAGGCATATCAATTTTCCCTAAAGGCTGAAGAAAAGTTGAACAGAAGATATGAACAAAGAAAAAGAGGCAGAGGTGGTAGATTCCCTAGAGGAAGAGGTAGATCTCATTGTGAAAATAGTAGATTTGAACTAGACAGTTCAAATACAGACACTAGTCAAGACAAAGGAAAGACTAAATGGAAAGGTGGAAATTCATGCTGAGGAAGAGGCAATTATTCCAGAGGTGGATATAGTAGAAGAGGGTTCCAAGTAACTTGCTACAATTGTGGTGAAGAAGGACATAAATCCTTTGAGTGTACACATGCAAGAAAGAAATGTGGTATTAGTAGCAGAAATGCATTAATCCAAGAGGAGGCATCCAATGAACTTGAAAATAACCTCATGATCAGAAGGATACTATGGAGTCAAAAAGATAAGCAAGATCCTATCAGGAAAAGTTTGTTCAAAACCAGATGTAGAGTTGCTGAGAAGGTTTGGAAAGTCATTGTTGATAGTGGAAGCTCAAAGAATCTGGCATCTGAGGAAATGGTTTCAAAATTGTAGTTGGAGAGGATGAAATATCCAAAATCCTACAAGATCTCATGGATCAAGGTTGAGCATACATTAATGGTGAGTGAACAATGTTTTGTGAATCTAAAAATTGGAAAATACTATTATAAGGTGTTGTGTGATATCATGCCTATGGATTATTGTCATATTTTGTTGGGTAGACCTTGGAAATATGATAGACATGCTATACATGATGGAAGGTTGAATATATATTCTATTTGGGTTGATGGAAAGAAGAAAATTTTGTTGCCTTTGATTGAAGAATCAGCTGATGAGTTGTGTACATCTGTACAAGTTTGTCTGATGGAAGGTAGAAAGTTTGCTAAAGATATGAAAAGAAATGATATATGTTATACTTTTATTCCTAACAAACCAAGTAAGAATGTAGAAGATGACATACCTGTAGAAGTTGAGAATTTGCTGACTAAATACAAAGAAACCATTTTAGATAATGTGCCTAATGGTTTGCCACCAATCAGAGATATCAGTCACTATATGGATCTGATTCCTGGAGCTAGTTTACCAAATAAATCACCACATAGATTAACACCTACCGAGAATGAAGAGCTTAATCAACAAGTTCATGAGTTGTTGAACAAAGGATTAATCAGAGAAAGTTTGAGTCTATGTGCAGTACTAGTTGTGTTGGCACCTAAAAAGAATGGAGAATGGAGAACGTGCACTGATGCCAGAGCAATAAACAACATCACAGTGAAGTATAGGTTTCCTATACCAAGAATGGAAGACATAATGGATTGTTTCAGTGGAGTAAAGTATTTTACCAAAATTGATTTGAAAAGTGGATCTCATCATATCGGAATCAGAGAAGGTGATGAATGGAAGACTTCTTTCAAGACAAAGGAAGGCTTGTATGAGTGGTTGGTTATGCCTTTTGGTTTAACTAATGGACCTAGTACATTTATGAGGTTGATGAATGAAGTTTTGAAGAAATTCTTAAATAAGTGTGTGATTGTATATTTGGATGACATTCTGATATTCAGTAAGACCAAAGAATAACATTTGATGCATATAAAACAAGTATTGTAGAGATTGAAAGAGGAAAAGTTGTTGATAAATCTAAAGAAGCGTTCCTTCATGAAAGAAGAGCTTGTGTATTTCGGTTTTTTAATATAAGCTGATGGTTTGAAGATGGATCCATAGAAGGTTGAAGCTATACTACATTGGCCTACACCTAAGAATGTTATAGAGGTGAGATCATTTCATGGGTTGGCAAGTTTTTATAGGAAGTTTATCAGAAATTTCAGTTCTATTTGTAATGCTATTACTGAAACAATGAGAGGAGACCAAAGAGAATTCAAATGGACACATGGATCTGATAAGAGTTTTGAAGCTTTAAATTTTAAATTTGTTGAATTACCTATGTTGGCATTACCCAATTTCAAGAAAGTATTTCAAGTTGAATGTGATGCAAGTGGAAGTGCAATTGGAGCTGTGTTGACTCAAGAAGGTAAACATGTTGCTTTCTTTAGTGAAAAGTTGAATGATGCAAACAGAAAATATTTTGTCTATGATCAGGAATTCTATGGTATTGTGAAAGCTATGAAGAAATGGAGACATTACTTGATGCCAAATGAATTTGTGTTGTATGCTGATCATAATGATTTACAATATTTGGGTAGTCAGAATAAGTTGAATCAAAGAGATATGAAATGGGTTGAATATTTGCAGAGCTTTACATTTGTGATTAAGCATAAGAGTGGAGTTTCTAATAGAGTTGCTAATGCATTAAGTAGAAGAAGATCTTTGTTAACATAAATGACAATTGAAGTTCTTGGATTTGATGACATGAAGAATTTGTATGAAAATGATCCTGATTTTTTAGAGCAGTAGAGAGTGTGCAGAGAACCTAATAAAAATCAATCAAGTAAGTATGAAGACTATTTCATTCAGGAAGATATGTTGTTCAAAGGAATTCAGTTGTGCATACCAAGAGGTTCAATGAGAACTAATTTGATTAAGGAGAAACATAGTAGTGGATTCGCTAGACACTTTGGCATTGATAAAACATTGAGTCTGCTAAAGGAGAGGTAATTTTGGCCTGATTTGTATAAAGATGTTCAAGAATTTGTAAGAAGTTGTGGATTTTGTCAAGTTGCAAATGGGGTAAGTCAGAATAATAGTTTGTATACACCTATTACTGTTCCTGAGAAACCTTGGAGTGATATCAGCATGGATTTTGTTCTTGGACTTCCGAGGACAACAAGAGGTAGTGATTCTATATTTGTTGTTGTGGATAAATTTTCCAAGATGACACATTTCATACCATGTAGGAAAAAATCAAATGCAATACATATAGAAGATATTTTCTTCTAGGAGATTTTCATACCAAAGAGTGTCATCTCTGATAGAGACAGCAAGTTTGTAAGCTATTTTCGGAGAACACTTTGGAAGAAGCTAAATACTGAGTTGAAATTTAGTTCTACATTTCATCCATAGACTAATGGACAAACAAAGGTTGTAAATAGAAGTTTGGGTAACTTGTTGGGATGTTTAGTTGGAGACACACCAAGCAATTGGGATTTGATGTTGGCACAAGCAGAGTTTACATACAACAGTTCAGTAAACAGAAGTGCTAGAAATACACCTTTTGAGATTGTTCATGGAACACAACCTAGAGGTATATCAGATTTGAGAGACATTGTTGGTGAAGAGAAAAGAAGTGGTGAAGTAGAGGAATTTGTAGTATTTATGAAGACATTGCATGAGGATGTAAAACAAAAGCTGGAGAAAAGTAATCAGAAATACAAAGTTCATGCAGATAGATCAAGAAGACATAAGACATTTGAAGTTGACGATGTTGTAATGGTTCATCTAAAGAAAGGAATATTTCCTATTGGAACATATGGGAAACTGAACATGAAGAAATTTGGTCCTTGTAAAATACTGAGAAGATTTGACAGTGGAAATGCTTATGAAGTTGAATTACTTGATGACATGGATATATCACCTATATTCAATATTTTAGACTTGTATGAATATCATGAACTAGATGAAGAAGTAAAAATACCAAGTGATTATCCTAAGAAGTAGATAGAGGAAGTTGAGAAGATCTTGAAATAGATAGTTGACAGAAGTACAAGAGGAAAAGAATACATGGAATATCTGGTAAAGTGGAAATAAAGATGGATTGAGGACTCATCTTGGATTTCTAAATCTAAGTTGGATTCATTTCAGGTTGGACCTGATACATGATTTGGGGAATAATTCTATTCAACCCCAGGTGTCTGATGTAGGAGCATCTTGGGTCCTTGGCAGTCCTGCTCAACCAAAAATATGTTTATCACAGTTCTTAGTTTGTTCTCTATTGCCAGAATTTTGTTGCTTGGCATGCTTGCCGAGTTGCTCGATCATGTTTGTTGTTGTTTCTCAGCTCTTCTCTGGCTGAGTGCTCTTTTTCTCAATCATTCCCTTGCCGAGTTGGTTTATTCTGGGAGTTAGAACTGTGGCCGACTTCTTAATTTAATTTTCATGGATGGATTTATTTGGGATTTGTGTGGACCTAAATCTAGGTCTCTCCTTTGGGTTTTGAGCACCGACTTGCTTGTTGGTCTCTTGTATATATTATTTTGTATGTTCTTAGTTTGGTAGCAAGTCTGAGAGAAAGAATGCAAATTTTAAGATATTGAAGATCTGAGATCTCTATTGTAAGAAGATCGAATTGTAATACATTTCTTTGTATACGGCCGTAACTAGGAAGGCCTTATAGCCTAGCATGTATTAAGTTTGATGATTGGATAATAAAGATCTCTCCATTTCTCTTCTGCTACTATGTAGGTTGTGTTAATGCTGCATTGTATCTGCAAGATGGATGGTTATGCATATGCCCCAGGCCCCGTCTCCAACATCCTTGCATCACTTGCAACCAGTCTTCCCTATGAATTTGAAGATCACAATTTTTAGACATATGGACCAATACATGGGAGGAGAAGATCAAGTGCAATTTAAGCTCGTGAATCTCCTCAACTTGGAGGAGAAATGAACATTGGCCCTAGAGCATGTATCGAAGCACTAGTCCATCATCAAGAGGTTGTTTGAAAAGAGAGCCATCTTTAAGGCCTTTAGGATCTTTAACCTTGTTCTCATGTAGGATAAGGAAAATGAAAATCTGGGAAGCCACACAAAGTTCTAAAAACTATGGGTAGGCCCTTATTAGATCTTAGAGATCCTAGGGGAAAACACCTTTAGGATCAACACTTTACATGGAGAGTTTACCCCATTTCCACTCAATGGGTAATTCCTCAAACATTATTTTGGATCCTAAGTGGGACTCCCTTCTATCCCTTGTATCATAATCCTTTTGTTTTCTTTATTTTCTTTTGGGTCATCCTTGACGTCAGTCCTTTCTTTCGTTTGTAGTCTTTCTTCATTTTTGTTAGGGCTCATTTTTGTTAGGGTCAAGTGTGTCATGGATTCATTCCAAATGGTTCCTAAGTAGGAGCAGAGGTATTTCTTAGTCAAATTCTCCTAGGTAACATACATCACAGAGAACACTCCAAAAGACAAAGTGGTAGCATCTATCATTGGCAGATAGGAAGAGGTTCAAAGGTTGGTCATCCTAATAACCAAAAAACATTAAGAAATGACACCTGAGAATGTTGGTATCTCAATAATTCATCAATTGTGACTATCATTAGTGTGTGGATTTGGGCACCCACCAATCCCATAAGCTAATTTTGAATGAATGTGAAGAAAGTGGCAAAAGGAAAGAAGAGAAAAGATGAAGAAATAAAATAAGAACACATGAAAAGAAAAGTGGCTTGAAGAGGTCATGAATTTGGAATATGGGTAGCATAGCCTAATCTCTACTCGGATCAATCAGAGAATAAAATATCAACATGAATGCATGGAACAAACATAAATCCAAGCAAGAGATGATTCATGTACGCAAAAAAGGATCAGAACCATTATCCAAAGAACAAGAACTCTCAAACAAAATGCCACAGCCTAGTAGACAGAATAGATTGGGGTGACTATGAAAATCTCTACTGGGGCTATGAATGCCCGGCTAGTAGTAGAGAAAGGTTATACTTGGAATTAGGGGAAAAATTTCTCAGAGCTATGAATGCTTGGCTGGCATAAAATCTCTTTCTAGGAAGCCGTAGTCTACATGGTGAAGGTTGGGAAAAGCTGACGAAGGTTTTAGTTATCGTAATCGAAGGTCAAAGAATGGACACACATGAACACTCACTAGGGAAACTAGAAGAAACTTTAGAATTAGAAGTCATGGAAATATTGTTAACTCATACATTTCTTGGTTTTCATTCTACATCAAAACAACAACCCGAAAGAGTCTTGATGATGAAGAAATGCATTGGTCATTCCTCCTTTTGTCGGGGCCATTTTTTGTGCATCCATAACACACAGACACCCCATGTTTTTCCTCTAACCATGGGGAACCCCCTTCTTTTTTTGTCTTTTCATATTTTGAGTCTACCCCCTTTCCAATCCCTCATAAATCAGTCTCATTACCAGCCTATTGGTCCAAGAAGACACCTGTTTTGGCCTTTTTGCCTTTTCAGCCTTTTGGTGGACCGAGTCCTCCGAAATTCCAAAATGGATGAAAGGATAAAGCTCGGCCCATTTGATGTCTTTGGCCTCCAAAAAAACTTAAAGGTTGAAAGGTGTCTACCTCCATACTTTCCATATTTCAGATGTCAAAACACCGAAAGTGTTGACATCCCTCACGCGGGTTATAAAAGGAAAAGAGGCCCCAATCTGACTCACTTTAATTTTCTTTCATCTCCGACGTCTTTTGAGCAATGAATTTGCAAACTTTGTCCTCGCTCTTGGTGGTTGATCTCTCCTCAACTTTGACCTCCTTATGTCTTCCTCTTCTGCTACTAGCTCTCACGAGGTAGGTTCCTTCCTCGCCAGTCAATGGTTTTTTTTCCCTTCATGGTTTAGGTTTAGGGTTTTGCACCTAGTGCCCATTTAGCCCAGTACGTGCTGACCTCTCCCCTAGTCTTTTAGGGATTTTTATGCCCTTAGCCTTGTGGGAGAAGCCCCTCCTTGTTAGGTCAGGTCTGGTCCTTCACATTTTCTAGTTAGGTTTTTTCTCCTGTCTTTTGTTGCAACCTTTTTCGCAGGCTTTCGGCCTCCAAAAGACCAAAAACTAGGTATGGTCTGTCGTCCATGTGGCCTTTGAAGATTTGACCTCAGCATTTTAGACCTCTAAGATGTTTGAAACACTGACAAGTCTGAATCTCTAAGAATATTGTCTACCTTATGGGGTTTCAGACTTTCAGATTCTGAGATCCATTTCACACTTTTGGTGTTCAAAGAATATATTGAACTTTTGCACACTAAAAATCTAACAGGTTCCATTTCATCAAGGACTGTTCTTTCCCACTTTTGGCCTTTTCAGACTCTGATCCAGTTTTCAGCGCCTAAAACCATGAAAAGGCTGAAAGTATGAAATCTATACTTTTGGCTACTTAGAGATATTTTACTCATGTTTTCCTAGATCACTCAATTATTTTTAGTTATTTTAAGTTTCTTTTGAAAATAAAACCCTGATACTTGCATATTTTGTTCCAGTAATGCCTGAGAAAAAGATTGTGTGACCAATGAAGTACTTATACAAGGGGAACACTCCCCCTTCACAGGTTGGAAAAAAACACCTGGAGAACACCGATACTGATATCGAGAATGCAGATTGGGATCAATTCTTGAAAAGATGTTCCCAACCGGTTGGGTGATCAGAAGACTGTACCTCACTAGTCCAATCAGGACTAGTTAATGAGGCAGCCCACGGAGTAGCAACCCACGGAGTAGCTGTCACCTCATCAAAACTGATCATGACTTTGGAAAACCATTATGACTCAGATAAAAGGTTGGTGTAGGACATAGAGGGACATGTGGTATTGGATATTAGACTAGACATCATAGGTCTTCCACCTCCACAAAGGCATAGACAAATTCTATGACTTCTTCATAGAAAAGGGCAACAAGTAGTTCAACAAAAATGGGGAAGAGGCATATGACATAGTCAGTAAGAATTAGCTCAAGAAACCTCTCACCAAAAAAAAGTTGGACAAGATAGACCTCAGGAGTGGGTACATGAAAGATGCTATCCAGGCAACCCTAATTTAACTAAGCCAGGTATATGGATTACAACAATCCTTCCACCTGGAGAATTGGATGATTCTCTTAATAGAGAAAATTAAAGGTTGTAAGTCTAGGTTTGATTGGGGAACCATCATCAATGATAGGTTGGATGAATAGCTGGTGGAAGTAAAACATAACCCTAAATTCTATGTGAGTACCTATGTGGTGTACTTATTGGCAACACGGGTAGAATTCCTGGAAATCACCAAGAGGAAAAATATAAATGATCCCAATGCATGGCCTCACATGTGTACCCCTAGTTACAAAGAAAGGAAAACATGTCAGAAGATATCCCATACTATAGGACAGTCAATGATGCCTTCAGCTTCATAATCATCCAGTCCATTGAATGTGATTTTGCAAAGAGGATGTCAGAGGAAGCTGTCACCTAGGTGAGGGTCATTGGGGCTTACTACATATGCTACAAGACATTCACTTACATCCAAGTGGTAGGGTCTACCTTGAGACCTAGGAAGTTTCCCCGATATTCATCTAATTGGATAATCACTTTAGAAATGGCTAGATAGCTCACTGACACCTATGAACATATCAAGCACAAAAAGAAACATTGTTGGGACTTCCCTATTTCTCAGGGTTCATACACATTACAAGATATGAAGGTATACAAATCACTGGCCTTTGAATGGGATGAATTCCCACTATAGCTCTATAAAACAGTCTGGCAAAGGTTCAACTTGATAGGAACATACAACCACATCATCGACAGGTTCTATATCCATGAACCACATCTGGAAGACCACTAGATCTATTGTGTAGATGATCATGAGGTCAAGATCCAGGATTATTGTAGGATGTCCCTCACCCTTGCAAAAAACACATTGAAGACCCCAATTCCTCCAAAGGTTTGGGAGTAGGATTTGGATAGGGTATTAGAGGCCATCTACTCTTTGGAAAAAATATATGATATGCCCATCATGAATGCCGAAGTTGATAAAGATGAGAATGATGAAATTGAGCTCCAAGCTAGGCATGTACTCAGAACAATAGAAACTTGGATTAGAAGGCCTAATAAAATGGAGCCAATCTTGGTAAAAATTTTAATGGATCCACCCGAAGAATGCAGATAAACATTGTGGAGAAAAAAATACAGTGCTACAATACAAGAAGGTGCCACCACAGAAGCCAAATATAGTGTATGGTCATGAATATATAGTAGAGTATGGGTCAAACCCAAGGCACAAGGCTCCCAATACTATAATTATTGGGTAGATAGATCTTCTAGTAGATTCAACATAGGTTTCACCAGATGAAGGGTTTTCCACTTCCAGACAATCTCCTCCTACCACTGAAAATGGTAAGAAAACATATAAAAGGAAGAGGACTTATATGTCTCCAAAATTGGAAACAGTACAAGAGGAATCAAAAGAGGAAGGAGAAAAAGAGGTACCCCTAGTTTAATGGACAAGGTATCAGAAGAGGAGAGAGAAGAAGGCTACCAAGAAACACTAAGAGGATCCCAAAGAACAAGATAATCCCTTGGTGGTGTTAGGATCAGCGAGTTCCAAATGTCTCACTTTGAAAGTCTAGAGGGATTTTCAAACCAAGGGAAAGACACACTAGGTTATGCAAAAAGGTACAAAAGTGGAGGTCCATCTCTCTTTCAGTGATAGGTAACCCTCACTCAACCTCCCACTCAGTTCACTAATCCAACACCTTATTTACCTGCTACGAAAGTGATCTATAGCATAGATCAAGGGCTTAGAAATTAAGATACCCTAATCAACCAAGATGTAATAGGGGATAAGGCCGCAGATGTGACCTTCATTGCTACTCTACTGCCTCACCTTCCTACCCCACCAACTAATCTCCCGCCTCCAATTCCTTCTCCACCACCACTTCTCCCAACTCCAACACTGACTTCGCCTCTAGCTACTACTCTCCCATCTCCCATTCTGACTCTCCTTACACCTACTTTACAACCATCAATATCTTTTCCTTGCTTCATCCCAACCCCTGGAGGATCACGAAGTGGAGAAGCCATGTCACCTTTTGAAACCACATTGAAATTTATGACTGGTCTTAATACAGAAGTATTGATTAGCTCCTCAACATATCAAGACCAGAACAAGGAAAGGAAACATAAGGTAGTATAAGAGGGAAGGGAAGAAGAGGGAAGGGAAGAAGGAGAAGAGGGGGAAGGAGTGAATGAGGAGGAATAGAACAAGGAATAGGAAAAATGGCCAGATAAGGAAGTAACCTTGGGGCCCAAAAAACTTGGATTCAGTCCTTCATGTTTCCCCATATGAATCAGTCACTACATTTAGTAAACCTACATGGTTCACTAAAGAAATTCAGTTAAGGAAAAGAACTTACATGGATGAAGATGAGGGGGAGGATACAACAATGGCTTCTTTAGGGAAAGATTTTCATCAAACAGGGGTCATATTACCAGCACAGACAATGTCCTATGTCACCCAAGACACTAGGGGTCACTTGAAGGCATAGGTTATAGTTCCTTCTTCTAGTACCTCTCAAATGCAAGCAACTCCAAAAGACTACATATTTGAGGAGGTAGATTTTGGAGAACCCACCAGGGAAGGGAGAAAGATACTGGAAGCCTTAGGGTTCATGAGTAAGGATGAGGAGACCATAAAATCCCTGACAGAATAGAATGAAGATTTGAATAAGTTTATTCACAAGATCGTTGATCCTATTGACCCAAGATGTCCAGAGGCCTCATTAAACGCAATATTAGAGAAGAGGAACACCCCAGACTTGTGGGTGGTGTTAGGGATTTTTCTTGTATGAATCACAATGCTTGAAATGTCTATGTGAACCTTGTACCTTCTACTTCTAATTCAGAGACAAGAAAAGCCTAATTGCTAAGGACTAGATAAGGTCCTTCATTTTTGAGCTCCACATATGCTCAGGCAGGTTTTACCTTTAATGATGGCTGTTAACACAGTATTTGTTGATGTGGACACTGATTTTTCATGTATCTCTATTGAACCAACTTTATAAAATACCTTGTAAATGACCAAGCATAATCATATACATGATTTAACCATACAAACCATAATCTTAAATATGACAGAAAACCAGTGATACAAGGATTTCAATCCTTCTTCCTTTTCTTGATAGGAGGGACAACCTAAATGATTCTCTCTTCAAGGAATCAATAACA
>MU222952.1:202323-213112 GCA_018584345.1 Thuja plicata
TATTACAAAATTTTACATATATATAGGTTTGAGACTACCTTGGGATCCATAAGGATGCAACAAGCTTCGGATAGTCTCAAAACCCTAACCCTAAAGATGTATGACAGAGAAAGAGAGAGAGAGAGAGGAGAAACGAAGAGGTGACTGAGTCAAAAAGGTGAAATCTAATATGTCTTTGTTCTTCTCCCGACCTTGCGACTGCAATCTGATTTGTAGGTGGTAGCTGGTATAGTTATTGTAAAGTCCTAAAAATTGTTCTCGCCTGCTCACCTACATTTCCTTTTGAAATAACTGTCCATCAATTCCATGAATAGTGCAGCAACATGTTTGCAAGCTCTTGAATCTCTATCTGAATGATATATCTAAGCACAACTCTCTATACTTCTTAAAATTTCAATCACCTTAGAACACTGCAACAGCTCAGAATATCACTTTTGCTGAAACAATATTTTAACTCTGAAATCATAAACTCAGTGAATAGGAATGAGTGCACGACCCTCTATTTATAGATATAAGGTTCAGAGTACATGGCTCAAAGTTCAGAAACATCAGTTCTGCAATTAATTTGATATGCCATGAAACGTTCAAAAACCTAGCCGTAGTCGTGCGAGGTGACAGGAAATCAAATTTAAATCCTGAGAATTTTTGGCGCAATCATAAAATGGTTAAGATAGCTGACATGGCACTCTGTGATTCGTCCTCTATCATACATCTCAGCTACCTTCTGTACTCAGTAATCAAAAATTCTTATATCTGATTGGCCGCTGGGTGATCTCCTCTGTCACGTCCTCCACTTGGCACCGCTTTTCTAGATCCTGTTTATCAAGCGACCTCACGACCTCATTAAGTCTCTTTGTCATGAGCACATCCTCTCAACCATGGTTTACTCTTCAGACTTGGCGACAATGTAATTCCTTTACCTCGGCTGACCCAAGTCTCTCTAGCGATCAGGCGACTATGCAAAAATCTAAGTCGCGGGGAGTTAAACTTAACTCATTCATCTTCTCCAGACTTGGCGACAAACTGTTTACCTTTTAACACTTCATTGTTATCGCTAAGTCGCTGGATGCTCATTTCTCTTTTCAATACTTCACGACAACACTTAGTCGTTGAGTCGGGTGATAAGCTTAACACAATCTTTTACTGAAAAGGTACCCTTTCTCTGTTTACAGTGACCTCGCGACATACCTTAATCGCTTAGTCGGAAGGACTTTCTCCCTGGGGCACTTTTATCACCAGACATCACGACCACCGTCAGATCCTTTCATCTTTCCATCGCACGGCTGTCTTTTAATCGCTTTACATTTCCTTATGCCCTTAAATTATCAGGAGACTTCGCGACTGAGGGAAAACATACCTTAGTCTTGTTATCGCGTGATCCATCTCCTTTATCAAGCGATCAGATGACAACCACTAGTTTTGTGACAGATGTCATCTATTCTTTCGTCCACTTTATGCATTCTGGAAATCTGAGTCACCGCCCTGATCTGGCGACATCCCGACTGAAGGAAATCACTTAGCATGAAACTGTTAGTCGCTGAGTCGTGACTGTTATCCACTAACCGCCAATTATCATGAGACCACGCGACTGAAGGAAAGCCTTAACTGTTTGAATGTCCTGATCTAGCGATCATGCGACATGAAGTGAATTGCGAAGTCGGAAGACATTTCTTTGACCTATTGACTCTTCTCGCGATCACCCGACTGAGGTGGGTCCCGTTCCTTTTAAAAGATCATAACATGATTTGAAGCGACAACCCGACAAAAAGAAAATTGCTAAGTCTCGATACACTGAGAGAATATTCCATTTCTTAACGAGACTATGCGACACAAGGCAAAAGCGAAGTCGGGAGATGTTTTGGCATATTCAGTCTGGGTTATGCGATCAAGCGACCTGACTTAAAGCACATGCCTTTAGTGACTGAAAAAGGTAATGACAAAATAGAAATACATGGCTAAGGGTTTAAAATGCATCGTTTAATACTTGGCTTACTAGGGTTTTCAGGGTTTTGACGATTTTGGCAAGGTATAGGCATGAAAACCTGAAAATTTTCAGAGGGAAGGGCAAGGAACCAGACAAGGCAGCAAAAACATAAAATACAACCAACAGGTGGGTTTGAAACCATCCTTCATCCAAGCAAGTGAAGATTGGAAAGAGATTTTGAGTAGTATAGGGAAGAGGCTATCAAACAGGTATTCAAACCTTACAGGATCATTTTGGTTGAAGCCACAAATTTAATAAACTTGATGGAGGATGAAGGTGGCTTTGATTTTGAAACAAGAAAATGGTGAGTCACCCTCCAAGAATTACAAATCATTAAGAAACAACGCTTCCAAATCTTGGTAAAGATATATGAAGGCGAGGAGCTAGACAATTTTGAGACTTGGATTAAGCGCATAGTCAAGATAATTAGTATCTATGAAATTTGTCAAGCCTCCATATTGGAAAAGAAGAAAGAGGTCTTGGAATGGGTAGAAGAGATAGATTTTTTTTCGCATGGATTGGCCTCGACTTGTATTAAGATGAAGATAAGCATATCAAACAACCATCAAAAGAAGTGGTCCAATAGTTCAGGGATATTATTGAAGGTATATGTATCAAGGAGGACTTACAACACTTGTTCTACTCAAAGGAAGAAATGTTAAGGATGATAGGACACAAAGAGGAGATCCATTTATTTTCTTTTGAATTGACTAGATTTAAAGAAAAGCAAGAAAAAAAGGTCAACAAGGTGAAAATAAAGAAGATAAACTATGAAGAAGTTCAGGAGATTAAATAGAGGCTCTAGGCTACATACCCAGAAGTATTCCAAAAATGACTCCTTGGACCCTTGAGAATCTTTGGAAAAAATCAATTTCAACACTTAGCAAAATTCTCCTAAGGCAAGTTTTTGCCTTTCGACCTTTTAGCCTCCTCAAAAAATGTCGCTTTCGGCGTTTCGACCTCCTTGTATTTTTGGCCTTTTTGGACTTCTAGATTTTTTGGCCTTTCAACCTTCGAAAAGGCCGAAACAATCAGATCTACAAAGCTGATTTGACAGTTAGCAAGTTTTGGATACTAAAAACTTTGGAGTAGAGGTCGGGGGCAAAAAATCTAAGTGCTTCCAGTGAGATCATATTTTTGCATGCTAGTTGAACTCTGGATCAGATTGATGATTAACTTGAGTTTTTTTTGGAATGAATAAGGTCCCCCTATTAGTTCCCACTACAAGAATAACCTCCAGATGAATATTCCAAGGAATAAGACCAAGAAACAAGAAGAAGACTCCAGTTTATAGAAGAAACCCTATCTTCTTTGTCTTTATTTCTTGACAAGTTTGATCTCTCTTGCATGGGAAAACTGATTGTAAATGGATTTAAAATCCATGCAAGCTATTTAGTATTAGTTAGCAATAGTTTCCTTTCAGATAAGCTTTAGTTTTATTTTATTTTCATAAATTTACTCTCTCTGATGCCCTAATTTTGGCATTCAGAGTTGGTAGATCAAAAACTCTATATATTGTAATCAAGTCAATGTAATAGGGGTGGATTCTTAATACAATAAAGATCTACATTTGGTGCTTCATTCGTGGTGTGTAAATTGTTGCCATCTATGCAAATTGGTGAATTGTGTGTATGCATTATTCATTACTTTCAAAGAGCCTCTTGTTTTGTTGTGTTTCAAATTCACGTTTACCTTAGTTGGAGTTTTCTATTGTCTATCTACCTTGTGATGAATGTGTGGAAGAGATCATCTATTTGGCTTAATGATAAATCCGTCTGGTCGGTGCCTACATCTTGGTGGCTTCACGATTTGATATATTTTGAGTATCTTGCATGAGTGAATATATCTTCTCTCCAAACACTTGCATCCATTGGGTATAGAATTGTGACTTTGTTTTATTTATACCTCTTAGGTTTGTTCCAAATCTCCCCACCATTCAATTCACAAGGAAGGGTTTATAGCGAGTTATTTTCGTAGGATTTAGTTTCAGTAATTTACTTCATTTCTTGATACCTTTCTCCTTTGAATAGTGTCTCAATCTAAAAGTAATCACCTTGAAAATACAAAATTGTAATTTTATTTCAAAAACTAATCTTGTTAAAATAGAAAATACCAAAAAATAGTCCTAAAGATTATTTTGCAGTTTGATGTCTTGACTGTACTAGCAAAGGCCTCCTCATGAACACTGACATTTAGCTTCAAGTGAGTAACCAAGAAGAATGTGACCCAGCCCTAGAGAACCTTGGGAATAACTCCATTATTTTTTCAAGTGAGGAAATTGATTTCTCGAGATCCTAGCAAGTTGACTTGTGTAAAAACTATGCTTAACAGTGTCACCAACTATTTTTCTTCATCCTGAATTATCATTTCATGCTCTCCTCCACATTTGATTTCTGATCCTTACAATTTCCTCAATTGTACTACCATTTCCATAAGTGTTTATTTGGTCTACACAGTCTCTACTTAAGTGACCAACTTTGTGATAGTGAGAATATGCCATACCAGAGTTTGACCAATTCGTAGACTTGGTTTGTCATTCTCTCATAAAATTTTCTGCTATATCTCCATATTCACCACATTTTGTACAACTACTCAAAGTGTTATAATCCCATGCATAAGAATTACCTTGTCTTCTTGGTTGATTTACCGTTTGTTGTCCTTTAGGCTTCCAGATAAATTTGCTTTGTGTTTTTCCTACATGCTTGATATGTATGACCATGCATGTTGTAATTTTGACAGTATTTATCCATGTATGGTTTATTTTGTGGTTTTTTCAACTTGGATCTACACTCATGTGCTATATGTCCATGCTTATTATAATTATAGAAAATACCATTGAATTTAGCAGGGTTTCTAGGAATACATTTTTCTTTTCTCCTGCAAACATTTGATGTGTGGCGTGGTTTTCCATAGTGATGGAAAGAGGGCTTCTTAGGCTTCAGGCTTGAGTATACATTCCTTTATTTCTCTTGATTTAACGATTCTCCTTGCTTGGTATACCCTAATCTGATATTGTTGTTTAGTCTTCTTTGATAGTTCATAAATTCATCCATTCTCTTAGTGCTTTATTCAGATCTCTTAATCAATTCATTATGTTATTGTAAAATATTCAATTCATTTCTCATTTTTTCATTCTCTTCTTTCAATACAATAATATCTTCTATTATTCTTTCAATTTCAGTATTCACTTGGTTTGCCTCATGATTCATAGAAACCACTCGATTGGTGATCTCAAAGTAATGTTCACTAAGTCTCAATATCTTAGATTCTTTTTCTTGTAACTTTTTAGTCATATGTCTTGTGTCATCAACAACCATGTTTCTATCTTGTTCATCTCTCTTTGCATCATTCAAGAATTCAACCATTCTAACCATTTGTATATCTTGTCTAATTTGCAGTGCTTTCACTTGTTAAGTAAGTTGTTGATTGCTCTCAGATGTCTTTGATATGATTCCTTCAGATGCATCAGATATGCTACTAGATTTAAATCCAGATGTGTCCAATGGTTCATGAATCTCTTCTTCATGATAAGTAATCTCATGAAAACGAAGTGCTATGTCCTTTCTCTTAATCAACATCTCCCTGAGTTTCTCTCTATCTTCCCTGTATTTTTTGACATAGATCTACAACTATAACTTCTTATTTTCAATAGTTTTATCAAGTATATACCTTTCCATTGTAAGTTCTTTTCTCTTCAATGATTAAACCTTCAAAATAAGATAACTAGCTATAATAAATTTTTTTGTGATAATGGAAAGGGTGTGTACTGAGAGGGGAGGGCTGAATCAGCACCTTTAAAAAATTTTAATCAATTCTTTGTAACCACTATTTTGTATTATCCGACTCAGTAGATTGCATACACCAAACATATAGTATCACTACTGAAATGTAACTTCTTGTAAAATAAATAATACACATACATAAAATTAAGTACTCATGACACTAGTATTTTTGTATTGTAGAAACCCATGTTAGAAGGTAAAAACTGTGGTGGGGATGAGACCCACAAAACTTCACTACTGCAGTAAATAAAGTATCTTGTTAAAGCTTACAAAGAATGATCACTTCTGATGATTTAACCTGTTAGGAGTAACAGTGAGATTGATTAGATCTACTTCATGTGAGAATTTTGTGATATAAGTTATGTATTCACTCGGTTAAGAGATTTACAAAAGGACGGTTAAGTCTACTCTGTTAAGAGATTTAGGGGTCTATTACAATTGTTAGAGAGTAACATAAGTTTGGTATGAAACATATACAATTTTAATATTGTTGATACAGATCCATTAAGTACATATAAAAACATATCACCTCAATGGGAATGATAATACCTTCTTCTATGTACTACTCGGTAGCCTTGCCTTAGTTCTGAAAAATGATAACTGCAATGCAATCTCTGTCCTTAAAATCCCTTGTCTAATCTTTAATGTCTGTAGTATGGCGGCTACGTGGTCATTTCTTGATCAACATATATTACAAAATTTGACATCTATATATTTATATATCAAATGATATGACCTAATTAGGGTTTAAAAATTACATCCCTACCCTTGGATCAACGGTGTACATAATTTACCTTCATCATCTACACATAGGAGACATAAAAAATTAATGTTGTATATCCATAATTAATGCTCTCCTCAATCCTGTAAATTATTATCTAGGTCAGAAAAAGTTGTTACATAGAATAATGTGCCATATCTAACTATTATGTGGCCTTTGTTCCACTCAATTAATGATTTCTCTTGGTGCTCAGTGTAGTTTGTGTATCTTGGTTATACTATTGTTCGGTTATGTTGTGTAGATCGACATTGTCTACTGCTCAGTATAGTCTATCTACTCGGGTATCAGTATACTCGTTTAACTATGGGTGTGATCAGTGCTCTTGGTTAACTTTGCACTTCAGTGTATACACCAACTGTCATGTTTTTGAATCTATTACTGATTGTCCATGTTTAGTGCTTGAATACTAATGACAACTTCAATGCATAGTTGGAGTAACACAACTCTAGAGTATAGAAAAAGAAATACAATGCTAATCTATGATGGGCTGGGGTAGGCCTCACATAAAATTAAAAATCAAATCAACCCATCACATGCGTGGATTAAGTAAATACAATACGCTTCTAGGATGCATGACTCGATGAGTTAATAGTCTCAAAATCATAAATTTAATTCTAACTTCATAGATTAGCTACCTCAATACAACTAAGATAAAGGTAACCTTGATTGAACAAAGGTGGTAGCCAACTATTGTTGATCGAGAATTGACGAGGCAATGGTAGCATATATTACCTTAATCTAAGTGAACAAATATCATTCTTCATTGTACCTATGTGAAAATAATTATAATTTTCTAATATTTTAGATGTAATTATTAATTGTGTGCAATAGATCACACTTTATATAGAAACATACCTAAGATAAAAAAAAAAAATTAAAAAAATGAATATTACACAAACACATATAATTCTTCACATTATAGTTATACATAAAAAAAAATAGACACAAAATATATAAACTTAAGAAATCAAATTTTGAGATAAAACAAGCAAAAACTAATATCTTTCAATATAAATATCTCATTTTAAAAAAATATACTCTTTTAGGGTAATTGTAAATAATTTAATTAATATTTGGGATTTTATTGCCTCACACATTTATTCTAATCTTAAAAGTATATGCCTTTAAAAGTAGTCGAGTGATATAACATTTTATGAAATATATCCTTCAAAATTACCTTCTTGTATTTTAACAATATTAGTGTGAAATTTTCAGATGTGCTTTCCTTTCACCAATTGATTGCCCAAATTTGAGAGGTTTTATGATTGTTATTATTATTTAATCATTTCGTATTGAAAGCGAAAATTAAAGTGATACGAATGATTATTTTTTAATTAAAAATTTAAAGACTAAAGAGTGACTTCATTTTGCAATGTCATCATGTCAAATAGATATATTGTGATTTTTTTATTTTGTTTTAATATCATTACCTTTAGTGTTAGTCACGAATAAGGTAAATAAGATTTGAAAGAGAAGGAAACATTTATAGATATAGTTATTACAAAAATCACCCTAAACACAATCTTATTCTCATCCTTCTAAAATATGACAACACAAAAAAAATTTATAACATAAATTTAATCTTAAAAGAATTAATTAAACTTAAATTAAACAACTTTTCTTTCTCATTTATCATCACAAACATTATATTTTTTATATTATAGATCGTTTATAAGTAGCCACACTAAAAACAATGAATGGGGAAGACCAAGAGCCACAAGTTACAATTCCACAAAGATGTCCCTCTTGAGATTTGAACTAGAGTCTCCACAATGAGAACTCATTACTTCAACCAACTAGACTAAATCCCTTGGACATCAGAAACATGATTTGAAAATATGAATAAAAGGAATATAAAAAACAAATTCAAAAAAAGTCTTATCGTATAGAATATTTTTAAAAAATAAGTGGTATTAAAAATAACTATAAATTAAAGCAGTACTATTTAGAGAAGGATAAATATGAATCTCATGTAGAAAAAAAATTGTTATTGGTGTATATAACATAGGAATGTATCTTCGTATAGAATATTTTTTTAGATGGAGGGTTCATACCTGCGAGACAACCCAGCGAGGGTCTAAGCCTGCGAGCTATCAATCAAGGAAGGCAACCAAGGGCTGAGGAGCATCCACGCTCCCAAATTCGCCTAGGGCACGATCCCAGCCTCATCCCTTATGATGTCAGAGCCTTGCATTCGGAAAGACTTGATCTCTGGTGGGCTCATTATGAGCCACTCAACTTCACCAGTAGACAAAGGGCCCATTGACCATATAGAAATTTGTATTCATTATTTAGGAAAAAAAATTATTTCTGTAATTATCTATCTATTCATAAACAAAGCCCATGTCGTGTCATTCATAGCCAGGAGTGAGGTAAATGTTCTGTAAGAATCACTAACCAAAACATGCTTCATCTTATCCATAATATGCAAAATAGGCGCACGACATTTAGATGAAAAAAGTTGTCCTGCAAGCTCCAAAGTTTGGTAAAGGTTGCAAAGTCTGTCTTTACACCCGCTCATTGCCTCTGTTTGAATATTCCTGAAGCATTCAACAAATTCATTTTGCATATATCCTGGCATGTGATGAGATTGGCTACATTTGTTTGAGGCATTCAATCAAAAAGCTCAGTTCCTTGTCAATGCTTGCAGACATCACGACCAGGGAACTTCCCTTTCTGTTCTCTCACGTTTATTCCATTCAAACTTGCTAATAAATACAATTTGTTCAATATTTTGAGTCTATTTTTTATGATATTTTTTTTCTATGGTATATGCTTTGATATGGTTTTTCATTATTTTTGTATTAAAAACTAGATCTCTTTTTCACATCTTTTTAAAAGTAACCTTGGAATTGTTTATAATTCCTTTCATTTATTTTTGATCTAATAGTCTTAAGTATGAAAGGATTACTTTTTAATTACATGGGGTGTTTGAGTGAAGGTCAATCTTTTATCTACCCCTAATATATATTTTTATAGTTTTTTGCAAGTTCCCTTAGCTACTATAATTAATCTATATGTGTAGGTTAATTTTTACCAAGATGGTGAGAAAAAGGGATAAAAAAGGTAATTTTATCTTGAAATCATCTAAACTTAAACTTAGAGGAGCAATTAAAGACTCAAACACTCAAAATTTCAAGATACCAAAAGAGAAAACAAATGAAATACTCTGAATCTAATTTGTAAACTACTACCTTTTTTTCAAAAATGATTTTTCAAAGTGGACGCATCCTAAAAATTAGATACCTATTTATTTACGTCACACAACTTGCACCCAAACAATCTAAAATAGAAAAGAAATTGGGAGAATCAAGAATTTGAATTGTGGATATGGTATACCATCTATTAAAACAAGTGGAAATGGTAATATTACTCCATATGAATAAGATATTGACTCAAGAGAGTAGAAAAGATCCAGAAGACCAATAGAAAGGGGGAAAAAATACCTTGGAGGTCCATTTTAAGTAGTTAGCCACTTAAAGTTAGCAGTTTAACACAATCCATAATATTGTGGATAGTTTCTTCCAGAAATGATTGTGTATTATTTTTTGCATTAACGTTTTTTATCACACTATGCTATCCATCATCAGAATGAGATAGATGAAGGATAAAACATATGAGATAGTTGAAAGTTAACAATTTTTGGATAGGTAGAAAATGTTGTAAGAATATGCAATTTAAAGAAAAGAGTGATAGGATGGAGATCGTAATGATTTATTTATAGATAAATTAAAAAAAATGAATAGAAAATTAAGAAAAGAAATGAGATATAAAAAAGTCTGAATTTCAACAAGGAGAACCTTGAAAATGCATTTTTATAAAAGATAAGGCCAAATTAGGAATACAAAACTTTAATGGAGAGATAACCACTAAAACTTGATAGTGGATCTCTCAAATAGAAGTCTAATTTTTTCTTAAAAAACATTTCATACCTGCAATTTTTTTATTTGCTAGACTCAACCTTACTAGTCACACATTGATAAAGGTTAGGGCCTAGCTTGATTGGCTAGAGAATCTCGTGTCAGGAACAAGGTCACAAGTTAAAATTTCTTCCCCCACTCGCATGTTATCAGAGGATGTCAAGCTAACACAATTGATCATGTTAAAAGGTTTACCCAATGCATGTATGCTATGGGCGCACTACCCAATCATTTATTTTAAACATAAAATTAACTAATTACACATCGATAATATGGTATGAAAGTTATGAGAATCATCTTTGAATTGTAATATATATATATA
>MU222952.1:216970-251777 GCA_018584345.1 Thuja plicata
TGTTACTTATATTGCTTAATGTATCACTTATATGCCATGTGTTACATGTGTACTTGACTTACTTATATGCTTATATTCTTATGTCTCACTAATATTGCTTTTAAATATGTCATTACCTATATACCATGTGTTACTTGTATTGCTTACTTATATTGCTTACATGTATTACTTATATTCCATGTGTTACATGTGTACTTGACTTAAACTTATATTCTTATATTCTTATGTGTCACTTATATTAAATTTAAATATTTCATTACTTATGTCCCATTTGTTACTTATATTTCTTATATGTGTTACTTATATCTCTTACCTGTATTACTTATATGTTTTGTGTTACATGTGTACTTGACTTACTTATATGCTTGTAAGCTTATGTGTCACTTATATTGCTTTTAAATATGTCATTACTTATATGCCATGTGTTACTTATATTGCTTACATGTGTTACTTATATGTCATTTGTTACATGGGTATGTGCAAGAAGATGAGGGGCCAAAAAGTGGTGTTGTGACAAAAATCCACTTTTCACTCATCCAAAAGCGTTTGAAAATGTTTGTTGACTTTTTATTAGGCCTAGGTGTCAGTACACCTAGGCAAACCAGATACCAATGCACAAGCCTAATCGGGTACTTGATATTTTTGGGTGTATAATTTTTTTAGGTACTCGAAACCTGTGGCATAAATCAAAATCTGCGAGTCATTTTTCTTATTTCTCTCATTGCCTACAGATTGAAAAATGGATAGGTTTATCCCCTACACAAAATTTCTAGGTACCAAATTTCTCCAACAACAAATTTAACTTCGCAGTATATACGATAAGTGAATTCTTCATATTTTTGACTTAGTTCTTTCATTTTGATGTTAAATGAAGTTTTTTTGGTTGAAATAGGGTTTTGTATTGATTTTTTTAATAATATATGAATTCAATTTGAAATTTATATTTATTTTTTATTTAATCAGGTATGGCTGACAACAATGAAGAAAATAACCCTCCCCCACCAAATAACGATCCCCAAAACATTCCATAACCACTTCAAAACCCTTAGAGGATTTGATACAAGACAATTTGAACACTATACAGGGCTTCCAAAACACATATCAGAATATACCTACATTCGGCCCCATGCTTTCCAACCTAATACTATTTTTCAAAATATTGACACACTTACACGACAACGTAATGCTGCTCTTCATTGGCATGACGATATGCATGACCAATTTGATGAAAGGCTTGACCATGATGGGATTGCGAGCCTTAATATAACTAAAGATGATATATCTTCCCCTTGTGTGAATCCTAAAACCAAATTAAAACTTGACCCCCAAAATCCCAAATTATCTATTAAATGGTGCACAAATGATGCAATGTATACAAAATTTTGGGATCGCTGGTGGATGGTTTTTCATAAACCACCCCACAACAATTTGGAGGTCCCTTTCTATTTTATAAAAAAATTGTATGCTGAGCTTGTGCTTTGTCATAATGTAAATTATTGGAGCATGAGACCCAACATGGGCATAGGTGGAGGAGCTCCTCAAACTGGACCATTTGGCCAATGCAAAAAGCCCACTACCTTTGTCCCCCCCAGTGATGTCTCACCCCCTCCTCTAGTGTAGCATCTAGACATCATTGCAGAGGCTACCTCACAAAGTATTAGGGCCATTCACATGTTGAGATATCAGTCAATCACCTAGACCAGGTCATTGTTGCCTCCTGGTGTGGATGATGCTAGCACATCGACATCTGGCAGTAGTTCACACATTTGTGTTCCCCATACTTGCATTATGTGCAAGAATTTGTGCCTCAGACCATTTACTAATGATGATACATATCAGCACGTTGTTGATGAGGAGGATACAAGAGACATAGTTATAGAGGCTCTAACACCTCATGGATCATGTGCATCTCATGAGAGTGATGAGGAGGGGCATGCAGAGCCATGGAATCCTGTTGATACAGTAAGAGTAAACATTATAAATAAATTTTTCACATGACCTATTTAATTTAAAAATAATAATTTTTTTAGATTAGTTTTAATGACTGCATGCACCTATGTATATATATTTGGTCCATTTATGTTCAGTCAATGAAAGAGGAGGATTTGAGACAGGTGGATGACTACAATTTCATCCATTTCATTTGGCCTTGACACCTATATGACCTCTACTGTAAATTATATACCCATTAGTTTTTTTATATCATTTAGTGTACATGCTTAAATATCTATCAATCTAGAGAAATAAAAATCATACATTTACTAATGTATTTTCATCTTATTGTACTCTTGCCGGTATTAGCTGATGTTAGTGGGGGGCATGAGGGGGTTCCTTCTTCATGTGTCAACAAAGGAAAGGTAATTAAGTGTTTAAGATTAATTATGCATGCATATGTATGCCACTTGTGTGTAGTAATAAATATTTTACATGCACTTTATTGTATCGGGTGTGGCTCTTGACAATGTCCCGACACAAGTTCAAGATCCTAGACTAACATGCATCTTGATTTGGAGTGATATCCCAATTGTACGTAGATTTATATTTTGTAATCAGGGTTATTATGATGAAGTACATTTATATATAATTGACTACATTTTTTACTCTCATAGGTTACTCCTAGTGTGAGGGAGGCCCAATGAGAATCTTTCATATCTTTTTTGACTCAGCCAACTGTTCCAGAGGAGAGATCGGTGGACGTAAGTTTTAAATTAGTTCAATCAATTTATAATTTTATTATGCTATCATCCTATTTTGGATATTTATTACTCTATGTTATAGCTTGGGCCCCTACACCACTCTACTAATCTCATTATTGTGCAAATATATATTTATAGGTCGAGGTTGGTATTGGTGGTGTTGTCCCTTCACTACCAAGGGCTTATGTTAGGACACTTGATTTTGGTAGGCAACCGAGAGACCAGGTATAAATGTTTGTATTCAGTTATAATTTATAATTAAATTACTGCTTGAATTATGAATTATATATATCTATAAATCATATAAACTAAGCAATCTAACTTGGGTTTGAACTCTTTTTTGATGCATGATCAATCAGAGCCAAATAGTTCTTCAAAGAGGCTACATTTTGATGATCCCCCTACGACATAGGATGTAGTTTTACTTATTTAGAGATGTCACTAGGCACATTTTGAGATGACATATATGCCACATTGTACACCTTAAAATATTTATTTTGTAGACATTTTGTAATGGCATGTGCCATATTTGTATATGGATATACTTTTAATAATTTTAGTATATGGATATATGGAAGGAAATAAGGTTTCTGATTACTTATCTAATTTGGGCTGCGATGGTGTTCGTACCTTATCATTGAATCCATCGAATCTGATTAATAAGGATGGAGAACTCAAAAGATTAACTCAAGAGGATAAAGATTGCTGCCGTCATTAATTAGTGAAAGGACTTAGACAAGACGGATTTTGGCATGAGAAGTTGGCATTTTAGGATTCGGTTTATGTGCTAAGATCACTATCATTAATGCACAAGTCTGTCAAATATTGTGAAGGATTGGAAGTACGAAATGCTGATGACATTCGAATAAGCTGATTAGCACTATTCACATGGCTTCATAGGTGTGAAAATGATTAAATGATGGACTTATGAGTTGGACAAGTACAAATCTCGATTTCCAAATCCTCTTGTTAAGTAATAGATATTTAGATTTCATCTCTGGCCGAGATTTCCAAACTGCTATACCCTGTTTCACTAAGGTCTGAGAGGTTTGAGTATGGCAAAATTTATAGATACTGCTATAATATGCGATTGTTTCCATAAGCAACATAGGGGTATCATGCCTAAGAACCATCGCATTTGGCTACCACCGAATATTGAGGAGAATGTGCTACCAAATCCAGTGGTCGACATGATGTTGGATACTATGTTTGTTATACATTCTCATACAGTTAGACGGGCTATTAAGCAAGTCATTGGAGAAGAGAATTTAAGCATCGCAGTATCACAATTTTTATACCCTTCAAATTTAGTGTCCATCTTCCTATCTAACGCCATGGATATCTTGCAGTCTCCATCCCTCCTCCAATCTCTGGTGAATAAGGTAATCTGTCCAGTGTTTATAGTGGATAATAAACTGAATGTGGTGATGCACTATTATTATTTATGGGGATGAATGGCATTAGTAGGAGGACTGTTTTTGCATAATCAACTGCTTCAAAAGCATGAGTTTTTAGTGACTTTAGAGGCTATGAAAAAAAAGTGGAAAAGCAAATTTCATCCCATTTAAAATCTATTCTTCAAGTTACTTCATGGGCCCTCAGCTATCAGTTGGAGGATAGAGTGAAAAAAGTGGGGTTTGCATTGTTGGATTTACTCAGATTCTCAAACAGCCCACAGCTTCATGAAGAACAATCATCATTTTCAAAATTGGGGCAGATAAATTTGCGGATCGAGTGCAATGGTTGGCAGCCCTCGAGCTCTGTTCTATTGAAGAAAGGAGAATGCACGAGGACAAGAATAAAGGAATCAGAGTGTAGTGGCTGGCAGACCTCGTGCTCTTGCTCAGTCAAAGAAAATGGAAGGCGCGGGGGCAGTTAGAAATGTAGCAGAAGGTGAAAGTTGGGACTCGCTGATAGCATCCTCACGAATTCATGAAGGGGCCGAGAACATGCTGCTCCTTAGTTTCCCCTACCTCCAGCATGATATCCAAAAAGTGCGGATGGAAACCAGAGATGCAACCGACTCTTCGGGGTGGCTTGGTGGTCGCGATGAGAGTGCCATGGGAGAGTAAAGAGTGGGATGATTCGTAAACTCAAAATTCAAAATTTTGACATGTTAAAATTTTTGATATTTTGATACCCCTTAATTTAAATGTATAATCAAATAAGGGGTTGGGGGAGGTAGTTTATACTCCCATTTGTATGAATGATTTAATATCATTGTCGGTGGATAGTGAATATCGTATGAACCATTGTATATGTTTAAGTGATGATGCTGGGTTTTCTTCCTGATTCTTTCCCAGTTGAGCTTTTTGAATCAATTTATATTAATATATTATAGTGGCTTGCCACTTTTGTCTAAAAATAATAATAATTTTAGTACTTCTATATATAGAACATTTTCATTTTTATGTTATATTTGTATCATCTTTTGTATACAAATGTATTATTCATGTTTATGGATTTGAATGGTGAAGCTATATCTTGACTATGATTGTTATTGTTAGATCTTGAAGTTATATTTAATTATCATTATGATTTAAATTATATCTTGTTGAAGTTATATGTCAATTTTTTTGAATTTGTTATAATAGATGCAATAAATTACCAAGATCACTCAAATTTTCCTTTGTTTTGAAATAATACCCAAATCCTTCCTTCAATAATGCATCAACTTATAGACCCAATGCACTTCAATAGACCTATCAATGGTAAAATACATCATACTTTGGGCCACTATATTCCACATATTAATTTTCTTCTTCCAACTTCATGGATGTTCATTCAAACATGCTTCATATTCTTTGATTATCTATGTTTACCCGAATAGATTCTCTGACCCAAATACTTGATCCTCACTAAAAATGTTGATTCTAAACCCTCCAAGGGACTTAACATACTTTTTTATCCTATCTTCAAATTCCAAAGGACTTCTCTTGCATAGTTTTACTCCAAACTCCAAATTGTCCTTTCTAGGCACACAATCGTATTCCAAAAAGTTTAGCAGCGACTGTCTTTGGTTGTTTTCTCCAAAAATTTCCAAATACTTCCAAAAATAAGAAGTGTTTTAGATACCCTTAATCAAGATATAAAACATATCTCAAAATCAACCCACATTGTTTTGTAACATCATGCTCAAACATTGTTGTCATCAGTCATATACCTAGGCCTAATTGCTCCAATTTAGAAAGGAACCTGTTATGCCCTGCATACTTGTCCCTACATTTTGTAGGAAAAATGTTAGGTCCCCCTTTTTTATTTTTCCTTGTTCCTTTTTTCTCTTTTTTTCCTCCAGCCTTTGTCATCACAAGGGTTGTTTGCTTTGATTTTTGGTTCTCTTTTCTCTGGGACCCAGTCCTGGAGTGTCTGTCTTCTTCATTCTTGCCAGATCCGGGGCTTCGAGATTCTCTGTCATCACATCTTATTTTTTTGGAAGGTGTGGTCGCATGGAACCCCTAGGATCGGAGTGTAGAGGCTTTCCTTTTTTTTAGGGTTTGTGGAGGAAAGAAACCTATTTTTACCCTAGGTATATAAATAGGTTTTACCAGTCATTTTTGCACTCACCGTGACCAAAATACTCAAAGAGATTAGAGAAATTCAAAGGTGATTCAACAATATTTAGCTTTGATTTTCTCTCTGTGATTAACGGTTGATTAACAACAATTAGAAGTATTGGTTCATGGTCATTCAAAGGTGAATCAGTTGTAGAGTACCTCCCATGCTCGTTCCTCCACATTCCCCTATGTTTTCAGGTAGGCCTCTCTGGTTCTCCTTCGTGCTTTCTGGTTTTCATTTTTGTTTGGTTCTTGTCGTGTCTTTGTGTTTTCTTTTCATTTCCATTTTTGTTCCCGCTGTCACCTCCATTGGTGGGATGGCTCTTCCAGAGGGTCGTCCGCCCTCTGTGAAGTAGTAAATTGATGTAAATAGTCTGTATATACCTTGTAGTTTATTAGTTTCTGTATATAGTTGTATATAGGCTCATTTCCCTTGGATCAACCTATGAGTTGTGCTTCGACCCTCGTGGTGTTTCTTCCCTCTGTATATTTCATGTATATTTGATGTATATCCTTCTTGTTTTTCGTCGAGTTCAATGTGCCCTTTCATGTTTTTACCCCAATTTTTTGAGCTCGCCCTCATGGTGCTCACCTGGTTCAAACTCAACACCTTTCCTATTTGAGCTAAGGCAATTTTCTCTCTCTTCTATCTTTTCATATTAATGGTGGGATGAATCTCCCACGATCAAGCACTCAAAAAACATCCCATCTAGCATTCATTTCCCTTGTGTCAACCCACTTGTCATCATTAAGATTCTTTACACTGTCTGTCATGCAACCATGTGACAACCCATGTTTGCCAAGTATCAGTTTCTCCTAGTCACATTGGAAATGGCTAGTTTCTCCAAACTCTGGGTGTTGCAAAGTCCCTAGGTCATCATTCCATTTTTTTCACCTAAACCAATACCCTAGAGCCTCCGATCGTTGATCAGAATCCAACCTTTGTTAACTTTGATATTCCAGGATTTTGATGCATACTAATACTTTTTGAACAAGTGCAAGATGGTGGTGAATCCCTTGGAGTTCCTAAAATGTTGTATTTTTATCATATTATGTGTATTAATTGTTCTTTGGTCTTGCAGGTTGCAGATAATCCATCAACATGTCTAAAGTGACAACTCCTCCTGGAAGTCCAAAGCTTCCTGCCACCTCCACTCGAGCGGCCACAAAAACAAAGGCCAAAAAGATGTTGGCCAAAATTTTGTTAACCTCCAAGTACCCAAGGGAGGGTGTTCTTGTAGGGTCCAAAGTGGACTCCAAACTATAGGAAATCACAGATACTGAGCCCAGATTATGGGCTGAAATGTTGGGCCTTGTCCAAACCATATATCAACACAGGGCCATGGGAGATGATAAGGTGAAGTACGTGGCCGCCCCCAGAATTATCAAGGCTACAAGTTTTCCCTGCTTGGTGCAAGCACCAGAGTTGATACTTCAAATGGAAACGCTTTACAACACCCCCACCCTAGTTTTTTTACTCACTGATCCCTTGTCACTACACTACCCGGTGCGCATCGTCAATTTGGATGCTTCCACTTTTGCTTCGGGGATGGGAATCCCCCAATTCAAGGGAGCTATTGTTATCTCCAAGTTGGTATCACTGAAAGAGTTCGAGGAGGCCTCCCTCCTCACTTGGCAACATCTCAACACTCACTGGTTGAAGTCCCTGAGAAGGGACTATAAAAAGATGAAGCTAGAGATTCCTCTTGGAGACTTCAAATAATGCATTCAGGTGGGAATCATATTTTTGTGCAGGCTCTTTGAAGAGCCCCGTGCCCAGGAATTTTTTCCATGGATGTATTACTTCCTCTACTAAATCACCACCCATAGTTAGACCTTCAACTGGGCAGCTATCATCGCCAATCATGTAGATGCGCAGTTAAAGAGTGTCCTCCAGAATTCAAAATTCTACTTGACAGCCTATGTATTGTGGGCACTGGTCCAAAAAAGACCCACCTTTGGGGGATTATAGACAATGGTCATTCTCGGGAATGGGCCCAACCAGTTGGTTCCATGGGAGCATTATCCCTAGGTCCAGTGGGAGCTTAGCTTCCCTAATTTTTGTAGGGTAATTGTTGCGTTCATTTACCACAACATTTTGACACTTACTCAGGACACCGGGTATGGTTGTCAGAGGAAATGATGAACCTGGTGAGCACTTACGAAAAATGTTTTATTCAATTCTAGCAGCATACATACATTTTAGTGACCAGATTCTCTGGGAAACTGTACCTACTCCCCAGACATTGTGGGGATAGGATTATTCTTTTGGAGTTCTTCAGGCAAATCCTAGAGCTCTACGCATTCTTTGCCTTGAAGAAGGTCATATAAATTTCATTCCCGATCACTTGTGGGAACTATTCTTTTAGTCTCACGGTGGCCAAGGAGGGTGACAATGAGTTGAAGAGTCTAGGACTGGGGGAATCCACCATACCAGAAGCAATTTTGATCTAGTGGGAAAAATAAGGGAGGTGCTACCCCAGGCATCTGCACTGCAAAAAGATGATATTGAAGATTTCTGGTTAGATTTCCAGGACAGTGTTGATCTCCAGGCTTGACAACACTCCCAAATGTCCAAGGGTTTAATGAAGGCCCTCAACCTTCGGGGCTTTCCCAAATATTTCATGGACGATGGGCCTCTGGAGGACCCATCATATATAGAGAAGGGGATCAAAAAATTGGATCTCCCTCTGGTGGATTGGGGCACCCCGGAGAACCTAACAGTTGAAGATGTGTGTCACCCCATTATTGATAATAGTCTCAAGTATTTTGAGCGGGTGTGTCCAAGGACCACCCGTAAAGGCCCAATTATGTAGAGGTTTTCTTTAACCTCTGAACCTACGGGACTAAGAAAAAGCAAAGGGAAGGAGAAAGAAAGTGCCCCAGCCCAAGTGCCTTTTCAAATCCTGCTCCCCATGATGGCACAAATTCATGAATAGATGGAGGCATCTAGGATGACGAGCCAAAAGATAAGCGCCCAACTTTCTCGCGATCTCTTGGCAACTCCTGTGGGATCCACCCTCCCAGTGGGATCCCCTTCATTGGCAACACTAATGAGTAGGCATACATTCACCAGGGCAAATTCTGTAGATATTTTGGATGCCAGGGCCCCGTTACAAAGAAAGAAGAAATAGAAGGTGGCCCATCCTCCAAGAACAAACATAGGCCCCATCATGCCCAATTTTCCCCTAGTGGAAGTCAGTTTGGACACCCCAAAACTGGATGATATTTTAGAAATCTCTTGCCTGCACAACCAATTCAATGACATCTTTGGGATAGATGAGCTCATGAAATTGCATGCCAAAATAGATAATGCGGTGGAAGAAATTGCCGCCCAGGAGAAGGAAAAGGACCCTCGCCGAGGAAGAAATCCCAAAAAAAAAAATTTCCATGGAGCAAGAGGCCCAAGAAGAGACACAAAAAGAACTTGAGTGGGAGGAAACACCACTACAGGGGATCAAGGAAGAATCAAGGCAAGTAAATGATGAGCAACCAACGACTAGGGAAACCGGAGCTATAGGATCAACTGTACCCCAACTATCATGCTCCAAATGCCTTTGGTTACTCCAGGTGACCAAGCACCCAAGAGTACATTTGGAAAGGTGGTCTCAGCCACAACAAATGCAAAAACCATTGGCCAGACACCTCCGCCGCCTCTGGAGAATGTTCCAACAAAGAAATATGTTTTGGCAAATAACGTTGAAGGTGAAAAACAATAGCAGGATGAGGGAAAGAACTCCGAGCATATAAATGTCAATTAAACAGATGCTGAGAAGGACGGGGAAATCCCCAATGATACAAGTGATGTTGATTCTAGAGGAGAGGAGGTCCCAGACATCACAGATAAGGATGCCACCAGGGTGAAAGATACCAAAGCCTCTAGAGAGTGGGAACAAGAACAAGAAAAGTAGAAATAGCCTGATTAAATTGTAGATACTGGGAATGCACCACTGGACTCCGAAGGGAGCCCCAACACCCAGGCCTTAGAAAAAAAACTGCCCCATCCACCACAATGGGTAGAATCCAGAAACAGAAAGGCCCCAGCAGCAACAATAGGTGTTCCCCTCTCCTTGGCCAAGATGATGGCCCAGAATGCAGAGGCGAAGAAGCCTAAAAAGGCCCAAAAAGTCTATACCCTCTAGACAGGTTTGGGAGGAAGCACAGTTGCAATAATTGCAACACCTTGCCCAGATACAGATGCGGCAGCTGCAAGAACCAAAGACTATGCAATCACGGAAGTGCCTTTGAGGAGGAGGGAAAAGAAAGGAGAGCTAGACCCGCTAACTGACTAGTGGAAGCCTGGTATGATAAAAAAACATATAAGCTGAAGGAGAAAAGAGCAAAGAATGAAAATCTCCTTGGACTGTTAGCAGAGCTGACATAGCCACTAGCCAAGTTCCATTTGGAAACCTCCACCTCTAGACCACCGCTTCCGTAGGGTGACATGGATGCTCTTAGGTCCATGAAGAAGAAGGTTTAGGCTATGGATGGGTGGATCGCCGAGCAGATAAAGGTTGTAAGGCAATTTTTAGATGTATCCCTCCAAGACCCTTACTTGGCAAAAAATCTCTTGGGCCAAGTAACCAATGCCATTGTTATATTGGAAGGGAACTTGGAAAAATATGAAGGGTGGAGGACCGGGTTAGATGAAGTCATCAACTCTGGGGAAGAGGTCATCATAGATATGGGAATTTTTGGAGAGGAATCATTCAAATTCCTCTGGGCCTAGTTTTCCAGACTTGATCTCAAAATTGAGGTATGTAAGAAACTAGTCGCGGCCTTAAGGGAGAAAGTCATGGTGGTCCGCTATCCATTGGACCTATTCAAAGAATTCATTGGAAGGGTGTCACAAGTTGATCCCTTCACCATTGGAACATGTGCCCCAGAGGAATACATCCTTAATAAATATGATGAGTTGATGGAATCCCGATATCAGTCTACCGGAGATTTTGACAGAGGGAATCTATTAAGAATATCTAAGATGATGCTCTGGGCTCATGACTCGGTAAAATTAGTAGAAGAATTCTTGAACAGGGATAGAGAAGTTGAAGAGAGGTTCGAGGTGGTCCATGATGGGTGGAATAGAATTAAGGACATAGGTGAGGATGGCATCAGCCATGTTTTGGAGGCATTCAAGAACAGTAAAGGACAATAAAGTTCTTCAAATTCTAGGGATTATCACCAACAGGGTGTATTTTGAGCATTCATTATTCTTTAAGTGTAAGCTCCTGAAATCTGGAATTTTGGATCCAACAGTTTTGTATTCTTTTGATGACCCATGTCTAGTTTCCCCAGAGCTGACCGGTTATTATTCAACAATCAATAAGGGTGTTAGAAAGTAGGTAACCCTGGTAAGGTATGTTAGATAGAGGGATGGTCCTAATAGGTGATCTTCCCAAGGCGCCGCTCCAGCATTAACTACCTAGTGCATCAAAGATAGTGAGCCAAATTTTGCATTAATGAGGCATGTAGTCTTGAACTCTGGGAAGCTCGGATTTCTTCTATTCTCCCTCTAGCACTCTTCTCAAGGCTGATTCTTCCATCCTTTCTTCTTGTTTTCTTCCACTGATCTGTCAGACCTCTACTCTTTTTGAGGTGATTGTAAAGTGGTGCAGCTAGTACCAGCCACCAGATTTTATATTTTATTGTTGAGTGGATAGTTAGATTAGGTTAAACTTTAGGGCAAGTATGTTTGTAAATAAAAAGTTTGACCTCATTTCAAGGGTCAAAAAAATTGATGATTTTGTAGTCCATTCTATTAGCATTCAACATTTTCATTTCTTGTAGTTGGAGAGCTCAATGCTTGGTAGTTTTTAGTAGTTCTCAATAGTTAGATGCTCTCTTGGATCCATTGATGTACACACCAGTGATGCTAGAAACCTATTAATGAAGATAGAAGATTTATGGCAATGACTTTGTTGCTGTTTTGATCTCTGATTTAACACTCTTTTGTGGTTTTTGATGTCCTTTACTCTAATTTTTTAAGTAGATTAACGACCTCTTTTCCCTTCTATTGAATAGGTATGAAGCACTGGTTCTGTATATGTTTAGTATTTAGTATAGTTTATTAGAGCATGTTGATGTTTGAAATATTTAGCATAACTGTAAGTAGAAGGAATGAACTCCTAACTCTGGCATATCTTTTGAATTTTATTTGTCAAACTAATACGTGCTTGTAGGAAACCCTGACCTACTAACTAAATCCCCAAAGAAGACAATCCAAACACAAACTATCCTCGCCGAACAAAAACTGTCACACACCCAGCTTAGCTTCCACACTATTAAGACCCGACACTTAGGTGTTTGAAGGCCTAGAGAATTTATTCCATGGACAACCTTTACAGACAAAGTTGGTCAGTACCCTAGTACCTAGTGACAACTTACATCTATTGATGAGACCAATCACAAAGTCCCGTCAACAGAAACTAGCGCTAGAAGGAGGGCATGAGCTCGTCCCCTTTAGAAATTTTTTACTTTACACAGCCTGAGGGTTCTCCAAGCCATAGTATTAGGAATCAGACCTTTAGTGGGATTGGATCTTTTTCACCTACATGATTCAAAAGAATCCTTAGATCAGCCCCCAATCTCAGAAATTTTTTTGAACTCGAGCCTCCTGCTTGAAAGAAGCAAACCCCGCAAACCAAGCAGTCAGCCAACATTGTCTAGGGATCTACTACATCTCTGAATACCCAAGTCTCCCAAAAAATCCTAGGGATCAACGCTCAACCTAGCCAAAATCAAACACCCCTGATGGCAACATACTTTGGTAACACTGGGTCACCAATGGGGTAGTTTCCTGGTGCTACCAATGATCTTCCTCCGCATCCGGAGAAGATCTGTCCCAGATATGAGAATCTACACTCACAAACCATAGAAGCGCATCTGTAGGCATACAAAGATTCCATGAACTAACACCGAATTTGACATCAAGACATTGTGACCCAGATGTTCCCTCTATCCTTGGGACAAAACAAGTTAAACGAGTACCTCAACTTGTCAGCCAACTCAATCAATAGTGGGAAGGATATGGAAGATGCTTTCTTAGAAGCCTTCCATGTACACATGGACCTGGTGTGGTCCCACAACCAGTTTATCTCCATCAAGAAGGAACCAAATGAGCACTTCACACCATTCAATCATCGATTCCAATGCGCCTTGAAGCAGTGCATGGGCCCCTTCATCCCATCTATAGATGTGACCATCTAAATGTACTTAAACACTATGGACCCTTTTTTTTCCACTCTCCTACAGAGAACCATTGCCCCCAATGACTTGGATACTCTAGAAAAGGTTTACATCCTAGCCTTGGAGTTGTCTCATGGTTTGAACAAAGCTCCCAGTGGGATTGGACAGAATCCACCATTCAATATTATACCTAAAATAATTTTTTACATTGGGGGATACAAACCCAATCAAGAAATGGGTTCCCCGAAAATGGCCATGGGCCCACCACCATCGATAGAATAGTAGGCCCGATATGTATATCCATCACAAACTCAGACAATACCAGGTCCATAATTTTTTCCCTAGAACTAGTCGTAGAAAGAGAAACAACCACTGACACAACCCTCTGTAGTACCCTTCTTCCAGTCGCCCGTGGCTAGAGGATTACCATCCTCGACTCTGGGAGCTACTGCTACTTTCCCCAGGAGCCAACTACAACAACCATCACACTGTGATGCAAACACCCAGCTATCCATCGAGGTTGAATCCCTTCGGTGATTGGTGTCCTCACTAACTATGGAGATGGGACAGCTGAAGGTGGGGCCTTCTCCACCCCACAACCCTAATTCCCAGAAAAGGAATATCTTCTCTGGACAACCAAATACCAATGTTGAAGGAAGGAACTATAACAATGGACCTTGACCCAGTCAATAGTAGTGGAACAATAACAAAAACACTAGAGGTCCTACTCTAAACCAAAACACCACTCAGGGCGGTGCTGGACCCAGTCATTCTGCACAGCTTGTAGAATTCCATCACCTGACCAACTAGTGTATATTGCATGATACAGGCTCTCATTCCAAGGTGAACTGTGCCACATTGGAGAAGGTCATCATGATCTCCGAGTTGGACAGACAATAAATGGTTGATCATACTCCCTCAAAAACATCAGCGCAAGAGGCTACTCACAATGCCTTGACCTGTGAGACCATCTTCTTTGGGACAGACAAAGAGGACAAAGAAGAGACCAAATTGCAGGGGTTCTTTGACAAATATATGTTGGCCTTTGAGGCCAATGCCTTCACCAGTCCATGGAATCCCTACAACACTTACAGTGAGACTGGTAAAGGAGTAGTTTACATGCCAATACCTCACAAATATACCCCTCCCTGAGATATCACAACTAATCGCTCCTTCCTACCGAAAGGGCCTGGCTCTAACCAAGATAAGGATCCAGTAGAGGGAAGCCAACTTTACTCAGGGGAGGTTTGACATTACTAAGGCATTAGAAAGAACCACCACCTCCATGACTCTTATGGAGTTTTTTTTGAATTGTCCCAAGCAGAAGAAGTCCCTTCTAAAGCTCTTGGGAAACGTAGAAGTTGTCAGTCGCCCACCCAAGACTATCACCTTTGACGATGCCAACACAGATGTCTTCCGGGGAAACACAAAGGATCCTCCCTTCCTACTAGGTCTAAACATATAAGGGAAGAACCTACATAATTACTTGGTAGATTACAAAGCTTCGGGCAACATCATGCCCTTTTCTATATGCCAGAAGCTTAGACTCTCTCCCACCCCATCAAAAGGTGTAGTAGTCCAATTGGACAAAGCTACTATAAAAATGGTAGGTGAGCTGAAGGACGTCTAGATTCAGCTCACCCAAGACCCCAAATATAAAGCATAATAGACATCCAAGTGGTGGACATCCATGAAACTTATGGGATATTGCTAATTTGGAATTGGTCTAACGCCCTTAATGGGTATTTCTCCACTGACTTCTCCCACTTGTGGCTCCCCTAGGAGGGGCAGTCTAACCAAATCTGAGTAGAGAGTGAACCTAGGATAAAGCAAGCCCTCACCAAAGTTAGGAGAGTAATTAAAGTCCTTTTCTTTGAGACTTCCCTTGAGGTGTACCGACCCATCGAGATCCTCACATTTGATTTCACCCCTGTGGAAGATCCCATAGTCTCTCAAAGAATTTAGGACCTAGATGACAAACTAAGGGGTGAGGTTAACTCACAAGGTATCGCAGAAACTCTTGCTACACTCTTGTCTAACACTTGGTGTCAGGTACATTATCAAAAACATTCTGAACTAGAGTGTGAGCCTTGCACTATTTTTTCTACCCATCATATCAATGCCCTCTGCGAAAAAGAACACAAGGAAGATTTTCCTAGACCCAATGATCTCCGTTGGTGTACCTAAGGTGCCTCTTTTCCATGAATCCCAACCACTGACTTCTCTGGAGGAAAACCTCACCCATGCACCATCAGAGCTAGAGGAAACTCCTCCCAGCCCTCCCAAAACCAATCCAAATACCACTTTGCCTTCCCAGTCCCAGACAATGAGCAATGACTTCTGGACCCTGAAGTTTGACAGATCCTGGTCTAAACAAGGTTGCGGGGTCGGAGTGGATTTGATCAACCCATAGGGGAAATCCTTCCTCACATCTTACAAGATATAGTTTAACTACACAAATAATGTCATAGATTATGAGGCCTTGGTCCTTGGAATCTTATTCGAGAATCCTATTCGCACTAAGAAAGGGAATCACCCACCTCCAAGAGATGGGTGATTGAGAGTTGATCGTTGAATAGGTCTGGAGCCAATATACTTGTCATTACAAAAGTCTGACCACATACTGCAACCAGGCATGGAGCCTTATTGAATATTTCAATGCTTTTGGCATTGAGCTTATTTTACAGAAATGCAACTATGTTCTGGATTCCCTTGCTATATCTACCAGCACCCTTGAGCCAATGGCTGGCTCACGGCTCTGGAAGTTTTCTATTGAGATGATCCCCACCCTTTCCATCCCGAAAAATATCACTAACTTTAAGGTCTTTGAGGATGATTAACATATTCTGGCCTTCATGGCCAATGTTTGTGTTTTTGAGGACCAGGTAGTGGAAGAAAGAGATCACGACGATACCAGGCAGGGTGAAGAAGATGATAGGATCATAGACTTAACGACCAACACCATCGCTAAGGGGATGGTAGTGCTAGAATGCATCTTTGACTCAAACTCCTAGGGATGGGAGAAGATATCATCCTCCTTTGAGGGAGGAAATTTTGAAAAGGTTAACATCAGCTAGGACGATGAAGAAAAATTTGTGCATATTGGAACCTCCTACTCCCCAGAGGAGAAGGAGAAGATTCTCACGATTCTTTGAGAATACATTGACGTGATTTCTTGGGAGTATGAGGATCTGAAAACCTATGACACATCCCTCATTACCCATACCATCCCACTAAAACCATATGCTAATCTCTTCAAAAAAAACAAAAGATTGGTAAACTCATTGATAGAGCTCTAATCCATCAGGAGGCTCAAAAACTACTATCTGCCTTGATTATCTTTCAAATCTGGCACACAAGTTGGGTTGCCAACCTCATCCCTGTACAAAATAAAAGTGACAAAATTTGGATTTGCATGGATTTTTTGCAATTTGAACAAGGAATATAAGAAGGATAATCACCCTCTCCCCTCCTTGGATGAGGTATTACAAATCGTGAATGGATCCCAAATGATGTCCTTGCTGGATGGATACTCTGAGTATAACCAGGTCATGGTTAAGTACAAACATAGAGACAAAATGACATTCACAACCAAATGGGGAATGTTTGCATACCAGAGGATGCCCTTTGGCCTTATCAACACAGGGACGACATTTCAAAATGCTATGGACATTGTGTTCAAAGGCCTAGTTAGCAGATGTATAATCATTTACATGGATAATTTGACTATCTTTTCCTGGGACAGGCATGATCACTCCACCCACCTCACCCAAATTTGTGAGGGATGTCATCGGTATTGAATCTCCCTCAACCCTAACAAATGTATATTCAGGGTCACTGGAGGGAAGATCTACTTGGGCATATCATCTCCAAGAACAGTATATCCATTGACCCTGAGCGAGTTGAAGCACTACTAAATCTATATTTGCCTGACAACAAGAAAGAAATGAGTTCTTTCTTCAGAAAGATAAACTTTGTCTGACAATTCATTACTGGATTTGTCAAGATAGTAAAACAACTCAATGACATGATGAAGAAAGACACAAAGATTGAGTGGATCCCCAAAGCAAAGTGAGCATTTTCTCAGATTAAGCAGACCATAGTGGAGGCACTAGTCCTAGAAAGTCCATATTATTCCCTCCCATTCCACATATACTCCTTTGCCTCACCGCATTCCATAGAAGTGGTCCTAACCAAGAAATTTTAAGGGGAAGAAAGACCTATTGCCTTCATGAGCTCCCCCTTTAAGAACGTTGAAGTATAATACTCATCTTTAGAAAAGAAGGCCTTTGCTCTAGTCCACGCCGTGAAGAAATTATGGCACTATATTCTCTGGAGCAATGTGCATGCTATCGTTTCAGACCAGGCCATGAAATCTCTACTACTGTAGAGTGAATTGGGTGAATTTTGGGACAAATGGATGGCCATCCTCCAATATTATGATCTATAAATGCAACCCATGAAGATAGTCTAAGGCCAGGGACTATCTAGAGAAATGGCGAAAGAAACTCCAAGCATTGAATGAAAAACTTACACGGTGGAGTCCTTCACCCAAGGTCCATGGTATACTGATCTAGTGTACCTACTGCTCAACAATAGATTCCTGGAGGGGCTTCCCCCAAACAAATGTTGCACCCTGCGACTGAAAAATATGCACTTCATGATTAAAAAAATAGAATGCTTTTCTGCAAGAATTACAAGGGAGTTTACCTCCGGTGCATAGATAGGAACCAAGCTACTAAATTGATTGAATAATTTCACTGGTAGTTTGGAATTGGGCATGGCTCAGTTGATGCCACTACCCACTAGATTCTATGGGACAAATACTATTGGCCTTTCAACTTTAAGGATTTCTACACTCACGTTAGGAGATGTCACACTTACCAAATGGAAACACATCATGAGTGGAACCCGGCTATGTCTTTGCTGCTGGTCTTCAAAGTTAGACCCTTCTCCCAATGGGCATTTGATTTTATCAAGAAAATAAACCCCAAATCATCTGCTAACCACCGGTACATTTTGATGGCTACCGATTACTGCACCCGGTGGTCTGAAGTAATTTCTTGCAAAAACAACACGACAGACATTGTCATTAAATTCTTGGAAGAAAATATAGTCACCCATATTGGAATGTCATTTTCTATAGTGTGTGAGAATGGTCTGACATTTTCTTTGGCACAATTACTTGAATGTACTTATGAAAGGAAGATCACTTTAAATTTGTCTAGCAACTACTACCCCCAAGGTAATGGTGTGGCTAAATCTAGTAATAAAAATCCGTTGGAGGTGATCAAACACTTGTTAGAACAAAACCCCCAGGACTTGCACCAAAAGATTTAGTTCATCCTCTGGGTGGATCACATCAGAATTAAGGAAGCCCTGGGGACATCCCTATTTCACCTAGTTTATGGCCAGAATCTAGTATTCCCTATCAACTTACAAATCCTAGCCTTACAGTTTATGCAAAAATTCAACAACTGGGACAAAATTGTGGAGGTTCAGCTTTTGAACTTGGTGAGAATGGAAGAACAAAGAGACGCAGAACTAGAACACTTCGTGCATCACCAAGAAGTAGTTAAATGATGGTTTGACTAAAGAGCCCAGTATAAGGCCTTTTAGATTTCAGACCTCGTCCTCTTGTGGGACAAGGCCTGGTAAAAGAGTGGAAAGTACACTAAGTTTCACCATCTCTGGCTCGAACCATATCTGATATCTGAGATCTGTGGGGCAAATAATTATCACCTTAATGCTATGACCAGAGAAGCCTTCCAATATTGCTTGTCAATGGACAGTTTCTCAAGCACTATTTTGAATGAGATGGGTGGTAAGTTTTCCCAAAGTTATACTGAATGTAAATACTCTTTCTTGTAAATACTCTTTCTCGGTGCTCCTTTTGGAGCACCTTGTCCTTGTAAATAGTTTTGTCGGCCATCCTCTGGGACCGCCTTCCTTTTTCTTGCTTACTTTTGTTTTTTGGTTTCCTTTTGTTTTTAGGGCTCTGAGCGTGTTTTCTTCTTCTTATAGATAGGTATGCTTCGCATTACATCTAGTCCCTAGAATGGTACCTTATGCATTTTGGGTAGTTTGAAATCTATTGTTAGCATAGTGTAACTTGTCCGCATTCTTGAGTTCTCTTATGCGTATGGTAATAGCTTATGTGTAATCTTCATCGGATTCATATCTTGAAAGTCCAGAAACTAGTTAACGGAAAATCTAAGAAGAAAGTAAACGCATGGTCGTCGAGAGAAGATTGGTTGCACTGGTTATTGGAAAATAGTGAAAATATAAAAATATCCCAGGTCTGGAACATTCTCTCCTATTCAGAAATTTAAAATAGGTGGAAAGGTAAAAGAAGTACTATCACAAAACTCAACTAAGCTTAAGGTTCACAGTGAAAGGAGTACCGCCATCCCATCTTCAAAAGAAAAGAAAAGAACTAAAGAATAGAGAATTCTGGTATTCGAGGGAAACGTGCAAGATAGGATGACTTTGGTCTAATTTATTTAGTGCCTCCTCTGTACTAATCCCAAAAATCATTGGCTTGATTTTTTTTTCAAAGCACACCCCTCACAGTTGACGAAAGACTGAAAGATTAAATCAATGACGAGTCAGATTTTTCTTGGACACCTCACGCTTTGCAAGAAAAATGCTCTAGGTAAAGATTAATTCCAATTTTTCTAACCAAAAATTATAAAATTTTTGAATGTGCTAAGGCATTCGTTCTAGTGGCTCACCATTTTTTATGGCCTGCATACCCATCCCTACATTTTGTAGGCAAAATGTTGGGTCCCCCTTTTCTCTTTTGCCTTGTTCCTTTTTCTCTTGTTTTCATCCGGCCTTTGTCGCCATGGGGGTTGTTTGCTTTGGTTTTTGGTTCTCTTTGCTTTGGGACCTGCTCCTAGATTGTTTATCTTCTTTTTTATTTCCAGATCCCAGACTCTGGGATTCTCTGTCACCATGTTTTGTTTTGTTGGAAGGTGTGGTCGCATGGAACCCCTGAGCCCAGAGTCTGGAGGCTTGCCTTTTTTGGGGGTTTGCGGAGGAAAGCAACATGTTTTTATCCTAGGGGTATAAATAGGTATTACCAGTTATTTTCACACTCACCACGACCAAAATACTCAGAGCGATTAGAGCAATTGAAAGGTGATTAAGGTGATTCAACAATGTTTAAGTTTGATTTTCTCTCTATGATTAACGGTTGATTAACATAAATTAAAAGTATTGGGTCATGGTCATTCGAAGGTGAATTGGTTGCAGAGTGCCTCCTGTGCTGGTTCCTCTGCATTCCCCTATGTTTTTCAGGTAGGCCTCTCTGGTTCTCCTTCATGCTTTTTGGTGTGGTTTCTAGTTTTTATTTTCATTTGGTTCTTGTCGTCTTTGTGTTTTCTTTTTGTTTCTGGTTTTGTTCTTGCTGTTGCCTCCTATTGGTGGGATGGCTCTGCCAGAGGGTCATCTTCCCTCTATGTAGTTGCAAATTAATGTAAATAGTTTGTATATACCTTGTAGTTTGGTAGTTTCTGTATATAGTTGTATATAGGCTAATTTCCCTTGGGTCAGCCTGTGAGTTGTGCTTCGACCCTCATGGTTTTTTAGCCCTCTGTATATTTCATGTATACTTTTTGTATACCCTTCTTGTTTTGTGTCGAGCTCATCATGCCCTTTCACATTTTTACCCCAATTCATTGAGCTCGCCCTCATGGTGCTCGTCTGGTTTGAACTTAGCACCTCACCTGTTCGAGCCAAGGCAATTTTCTCTCTCTTATGTCCTTTTATTTTAATGGCGGGATTAATCTCCCACAATCGGGTATTCAAAAAAAATCCCATCTGGAATTCATTTCCCTTGGGTCAACTGACTTGTCATCATTAAGAGTCTTTATGATGTCAGTCACATGACCACTTGACAACCCATGTTAGCCAAGTACGAGTCGCTCTCGGCCACATTGGAAACAGCTAGTTACACTAGACTCTGGGTGCTCTAAAGTCCATGGGTCATCATTCCATTTTTGTCACCTAAACCAATACCCCAAAGCCTCTGGTCATTGAGCAGGATCTGACCATTGTTAACTTTAATATTCTAGGATTTTGATGTATACTAATACTTTTTGAACAAGTGCAAGATGGCAATGAATCCCCTAGAGTCCCAAAAATGTTGTATTTTTATCATATTACGTGTATTAAAGGTTCTCTAGGCTTGTAGGTTGCAGATAATCCATCAACATGTCTGAAGTGACAACTCATCCTGGAAGTCTAGTGCTTCCAACCACCTCCACTTGGGCTGCCACAAAAATAAAGGCCAAAAAGATGTTTTCCAAACTTCTATTAACCTCTAAGTACCTAAGGGAGGGTGTTCTTGTGGGGTCCAAAGTGGACTCCAAACTGCAGGAAATCACAGATACTGAGCCCAGACTATGGGCTGAAATGCAGGGCCTAGTCCAAACCATATATCAATAGAAGGCTGCTAGAGATGATATGGCAAATTATGTGGCCACCTCCTAAATTATGAAGGCTGAAAGTTTTTCATGCTTGGTGCAAGCACTAGATCTGATTCTTCAACTGGTGAAAGCTTTCCTGGGTTGTTTTACTCATTGATCCCCTACCACTACACTACCTAGCACCCATCATCAATTTGGATGCTGCCAATTTTTCTTTGGGGCTAGGAATCCCTCAATTCAAAGGATCTATGTTATCTCCCAATCCATATCACTGAAAGATTTTGAGGAGGCCTCCCTCCTCACTCGAAAACATCTCAACACTCACTGGTTGAATTCCCCGAGAAGGGACTATAAAAAGATGAAGCTGGAGATTCCCTGCGGAGACTTCAAAGAATGCATTTAGGTGGGAATCATATTTTTGTTCAAGCTCTTAGGAGAGCCCCATGCCCAATACTTTTTAGAATTTATGTATTACTTCCTCAACTACATCACCACCCAAAGTTAGACCTTCAACTGGGTGGCTATCATCACCAATCATGTAGATGCGCAGTTAAAGAGTGTCCTCCAGAATTCAAAACTCTACATGACATCCTATGTATTATGGGCACTGGCCCAACAGAGACCTAATTTTCATGGATTCGAGACAGTGGGAATTCTTGGGAACGAGCCCAACTAGTTGGTTCCATGGGAGAATTATCTCTAGGTCTAGTGGGAACTTAGCTTCCATAATTTTTGTAGGGTAAATGTCGCGTTTGTTTACCATAACATTTTGACACTTACTTAGGACACTAGGTATCGGTTATTGCAGGAGGTGATGAACCTGGTGAGTACTTATGAAAATTATTTTATTTAATTCCAGCAACATACATACATTCGGGTGATCAGTTTCTCTGGGAGATCCTAACTACTCCCCAGACATTAAGGGGATAGGATTATTGTTTTAGAGTTCTGCAGGCAAATCCTAGAGCTCCACGCATTCTTTGCCTTGAAGAAGGTCATATCAATTCCATTATCAATCACTTGTGGGAACTATTCTTGTAGTCTCACAGTGGCCAAGGAGGCCAAAAATGATTTGAAGACACTAAGACTAGTAGAATTCCACCATACCAGAAGCAATTTTGATCTAGTGGGAAAAATAAGGGAGGGGCTACCCTGGGCATCCGCGCCGCACAAAGATGATATTGAAGATTTTTGGGCAAATTTCTAGGACAATTTTAAATCTTCATGCCCGATAGCACTCCTGAATGTTCGAAGGTTTAATGAATGCCCTAAACCTTTGGGGCTTTCCGAAAGATTACATGGATGATGGGCCTCTAGAGGACCCATCATATAAAGAGCAAGGGATTGACAAATTGAATCTCCCTCTGGTGCATTGGAGAACCCCGGAGAACCTAAAAATTGAAGATGTGTGTCACCCCATTATTGATAATAGTAACAAGTATTTTGAGCGGGTGTATCTGAGGAGCACCCGTAAAGGCCCAATTGTGCAGAGGTCTACTTCAACCTCCGGAGGCATGGGACCAAGAAACAGCAAAAGGAAGGAGAAAGAAAGTGCCCCAACCTAAGTGCCTTCTCAAAGCTTGCTACCCATGATGACACAAATTCATGAACAGATGGAGGCATCTAGGTTGATGAGCCAAAAGGTAAGCGCCCAAATTTCTTGCAGTCTTCTGGCAACTCGCGTGGGATACGCCCACCTAGTAGGATCCCCTTCATTGGCAACACTAATGAGCATGTAGACATTCACTGAGGTAGAGTCTATAAATATTATAGATGCCAGGGCCCCATTACAAAGAAAGAAGAAATAGAAGTTGGCCCATCCCCCAAGCACATACATGGGCCCTGACATGCCCATTAAACTCCCCTAGTGGAAGTCAGTTTGAACTCCCCCAAACTGGATGATATTTCATAAATCTCTCCCTCGCATGATGACTTTGATGATATATTCAGGATGGATGAGCTCATGAACCTACATGGGGAAATAGATAAGGCGGTGGAATAAATTTCCGCCCAGGAGAAGGAAATGACCCCCACCAAGGAAGAAATCTTAGAAAAATAAATTGCCATGGAGCAGGAGGCCTGGGAAGAGGCACAAAAAGAACCTGAGTGAGAGGAAACACCAGTCTAGGGGACCGAGGTAGAATCAAGGCAAGTAAATGACAAGAAACTGATGACTGGAGAAACCAGACCTATGGGATCAACTGTACCCCCAACCGTCGCGCTCCAAATGCCTTTGGTTACTCTAGGTGACCAAGCGTGCTAGAGTACATTTGGTGAGGTGGTCTCATCCATAGTAAATGCAACAACCATTGGCCAGACACCTCCACCACCTCTAGAGAATGTTATAATGGAGATTGATGTTCCAGCAAATAATGCCAAAGGTGAAAAACAACAGCTGGATCACGGAAAGAACCTCGAGGATATAAATGTCAATTCAACAAATGTTGAGAAAGATAGGGAAATCCCTGATGATACAGGTGATGTTGATGTCAGTGGAGAGGAGGTCTTAGACATCATGGATAAGGATGCCTCTAGGGTGAAAGATACTGAAGCCTCTAGAGAGCGGGAACAAGAACAAGAAAAGGAGAAAGAGCCTAATGAAATTGTAGATACCGGGAATGCACCGCCGGTCTTTGAAGGGAGCCCCAACACCTAGGTCTTGGAAAAAAAACCTCCCCAGCCACCACAATGGCTGGTGGATTCCAAAAAGAGAAATGCCTTGATAGAATAAATAGGTGTTCCCCTCTCCTTGGCCGAGATGATGGCCCAGAACACAAAGGTCAAGAAGCCTAAAAAGGCCTAGATAGTCCATACCCTCTGGACAGGTCCGGGAGGAAGCATAGTTGCAATAATTGCAACACCTCCCCTAGATACAGATGCAGCAGCCACAATAGCCAAAGACTATGCAATCACGGAAGTGCCTTTAGGGAGGACAGAAAATCAGGGAAAGCTAGACTTGCTAAGAGAGGCAACTCGGGTAGTGGAAGCCCAGTATGATAAACAAATGTAGAAGCTAAAGGAAGAAAGAGTGAAGAATGAAAATATCCTTGGAATTTTAGTAGAGCTGACGCAACCACTAGCTGAGATCCATCCAAAAATATCCACCTCTAGACTACCGCTTCCTTAGGGTGACATGGATTCTCTTAGGGCCATGAAGAAGAAGGTGCAGGCTGTGGACGGGTGGATCACCGAGCAGATAAAGGCCGCAAGGAAATTTTTAGATGTATCCCTCTCAGACATATACCTGGCCAAAAATCTCTTAGGCCAAGTAACCAATGTCATTGTTATATGGGAAGGGAACATGGAAAAATATGAAGGGTGGAGGACTGGGTTAGATGAATTCATCAACTCTAGGGAAGAGGTCCTCACAGAGATGGGAATTTTGGGAGAGGAATCATTCAAATTCCTCCAGACCCAGTACTCCAGACTTGACCTCAAAATTGAGGTATGCAAGAAACTAGTCATGACCCTAAGGGAGAAAGTCATGGCGGTCTGGTATCCATTGGACCTATTCAAATCATTCATTGGAAGGGTGTCACAAGTTGTTCCCTTCACCACCAAAACATGCACCCCAGAGGACTATGTCCTTAGTAAATATGATGAGTTGATGGAATCCTAGTATCAATCTTCCAGAGATTTCAATGGAGGGAAGCTATCAAGAATATCTAAGATGATACTTCGGGCTCATGACTTGGTAAAATTAGTAGATGAATTATGGAATAGGGCCGGAGAAGGTGAAGAGAGGTTTGAGGTTGTCCATGACTGGTGGAATAGCATTAAGGACATAGATGAGAATGGCATCAGCCAAGTTTTGGAGGCATTCAAGAATAGTAAAGGATAATAAAGTTCTTCAGATTCCATGGATTGTCACCACCAGGGTGTATTTTGAGCATTCATTATTCTTGAGCATAAGCTCCCGGACTCCAAAATTTTGGATCCAACAGCTTTTTATTATTTTGATGACCCATTTCCAAGTTCCTCATAGCTGACCGATCATTATCTAGCAGTCAATAAGGGTGTAAGAAAGTAGGTGACCCCGATAAGTTATGTCAGATAGAGGGATGGTCTTGACAGGTGATCTTCCCAAGGTGTCACTCCAGCATTAACTAGCTAGTGCATCAAAGACAGTGAGCCACATTTTTCACTAATGAGGAATGTAGCCTCGAACTCTTGGAAGATCAAATTTCTTCTATTCTCCCTCTGGCACTCTTCTCGAGGTTGACTCTTCCATCCTTTCTTCTTGTCTTCTTCTACTGATTTGTCATATCCTACTCTTTTTGAGGTGATTGTAAAGTGGTGCAGGTAGTACCGACCACCAGATATTATATTTTACTATTGAGTGTACAGTTAGATTAGGTTAAACTTTAGGGCAAGTATGTGTATAAATAACAAGTCTGACCTCATTTCAAGGGTTGAAAAAATTAATGATTTTGCACTCCATACTATTAGCATTCAACATTTTCATTTCTTTTAGTTGCAGAGGTCAATAATCGGTAGTTCTTAGTAGTTCTCAATAGTTAGATGCTCTCTTGGAGCCATTGACATACACACCAGTGATCCTGGAAAACTGTTAATGAAGAAAGAAGATTTCTAGAAATGACGTTGTTGGTGTTATGATCTCTGAGTTAACACTCTTTTTTGTTGTATATTTTTAATGTCCTTTGCTCTAATGTTTTAAGTAGATTAACGACCTCTTTTCCCTTGCTATTGAATATGTATGAATCATTGGTTCTGTATATGTTCAGTATTTAGTATAGTTCATTAGAGCATGGTTGATGTTTGAAATATTTAGCATAACTATAAGTAGAAGGAATGAACTCCTAACTCTGGCATAAGTTTATTTGGAAAACTAATGTGTGCTTGTAGGAAACCATGACCTACTAACTAAATCCCCAGAGAAGCCAAGCCAAAAACTAACTATCCCTTGGAACAAAAATAGTCACACACCCAACTTAGCTCCCGCACTATCAAGACCTGACACTCAAGTGCTTGAAGGCCCAGAGAATTTATTCCCTAGACAATATTTACAAGTGAAGTTGGCTGGTACCCGACACCTGGTGACAACTTACATCTGCTAATGAGACTGGTCCCAAAGTCCCATCAACTGAATCCATTTATTAAAATGATCGTAGACCTTTCCCCTTTGGAAAGTAGCATAATTTAGTCCCAATTAGCAAAAAAAAACTCAATTTGGTCTTATGGCTCTCACTGCAAGTTTTGGTATCGACTAAGATTGCTTTGAAAAATTCAAATGAAGTTGAATTGCCCAAAACCAAGAGATGTTGTTATATACATCAGCAACATGATCTCATAGCTCCTAATGGTTTTTCAATACCTCTGATGAAGTCCGAGATACGATCCTTGGAAGATCACTTCCCAATTGTTCTTAGTGCACCTTGGGGACACTTGGGTCGAGCATGGTCATGAGCATTTTAGTGACTCTATGGGTAGAACAAGATTGTCACTGGTGTTTACCTGGCCAACTTGAGCTGATGGAGCAGACAGTTTGATGCCAGGATGGACGATTTAAAAGATACACTATGGAGCTACTTTCAATTGACCCTCATTGCAAGTTTTGGCATCGACTGAGAATGCCTTGCCAAATTCAAATGACATCAAATTTCCCAAAAATAAGAGAGGTTTTTGTAGACCTTGAAAAAAAAATCTCATAGCCATGACAGTTTCTTGATACCTCTCACGAGGTCTGAGATATGAGCCTTGGAAGATCGCTGCCTAATTGTGCTTAGTGCACATTGGGGACACTGGGTCGAGCGTGGTCTTGAGCATTCTAGTGAATCCATGGGTGGAATGGGGTTGTCAATGGTATTTACCTGGAAAACCATAGTCGATGGAGTGAATGGTTTGATGCCAAGATGAACGGTTTGAAAGATACACTACGGGGCTACTTTCAACTAACCTTCACTGCAAGTTTTGGAATGGAACGAGATTTCCTTGAAAAATTCAAACAAAGATGAATCACCAAAAAATGAGAGAAGTTGTTGTAGACCTCATAAAAATTATCAAATAGCCCTTGACAGTTTGTTGATACCTCTCACTAGGTCTGAGATATGAGCCTTGGAAGATCGATGCCTAATCGTGCTTAGTGCACCTTAGGGACACCTGGGTCAAGCGTGGTCGTGATCATTCCAGTGACTCCATTGGTGGAATGAGTTTGTCACTAGAATTTAATTGGCCAATCAGAGTCAATGAAGTAGATGGTTTGATGCTAGGATAGAAGGCTTGAAAGATACACTATGGAGCTACTTTCAACTAACCCTCACTGCAAGTTTTAGCATCGACCAATATTGCCTTTCCAAATTCAAGAAAACTTGAATCACCCAAAAGTGAGAGAGGTTGTTTTATACCTCAAAAACACAATCCCATAGCTGCTAATGGTTTTTTGATACCTCTCACGAGGTCCAAGATATGAGCCTTTGAAGATCCATGCTCAATCGTGCTTAGTGCACCTTGGGAACACTTGGGTCGAGCATGGTCACGAGAATTTCATTGACTTTGTCAATAGAATGGGGTTATCACTAGAGTTTAACTGGCCAACCAAAGTTGATGGAGCAGATGATTTAATGTCAGGATGGATTGTTTGAAAGATACAATATGGAGCTACTTTCAACTAGCCCTTAGTGCAAGTTTTGGCATCGACTGAGATTTCTTTGCCAAATTTGAAAAAAATTGAATCATTTAAAACTGAGAGAGGTTATTATAGACCTCAAAAATATGATCCTATATCCCTTGATGGTTTGTCAATACCTCTCATGAGTTCTAAGATACAAGCCTTAGAATATTTATGCCCTTTCGTGCTTAGTGCACCTTGGGGACACTTGGGTCGAGCGTGGTCATGAGCATTCCAGTGATTCGATGGGAAGAATGTGGTGGTCACTGGAATTTAACTAGCCAGCTAGAGCTGATGGAGCAGATGGTTTGATGCCTGGATGGACAGTTTGAAAGATACACTATGGGGCTACTTTCAACTGACCCACACTACAAGTTTTAGCATCGACTGAGATTGGCTTGCCAAATTCAAACAAAGCCGAATCGCCCAAAACCAAGAGAGGTTGGTGTAGACCTTAGAAACATGATCATGTATCCCTTGATGGTTTTTTGATACCTCTCATGAGTTCTAAGATATGAGGCTTGGAAGATCGTTGCCCAATCATGCTTAGTGTACCTTGGGGATACTTGGGTCGAGTGTGGCTGTGAGCGTTCTAGTGAATCTGTGGGCAGACTGGGGTTTTAACTAGCATTTGCCTACCAACTAGAGCTAATGGAGAAGAAGGTTTGATGCCAGGATGGATGGTTTGAAAGAAACACTATGGAGCTACTTTAAACTAACCCTCACTGTAAGTTTTGGTATCGACTGAGATTGCCTAACCAAATTCAAATGAAGTCAAATCGCCAAAAATTGAGAGAGGTTGTTGTAGACCTCTAAAATATGATCCCATAGCCCCTAATTCTTTGTTGATATCTCTCATGAGTTCCAAGATACAAGCCTTGGAAGATCACTACCCAATCGTGCTTAGTGCACCTTGGGGACACTTGGGTCGAGCATGATTGCTAGCGTTCTAGTGACTCTATGAGAAGAATAGGGTTGTCACTGGTGTTTACCCGGCCAACTAGAACTGATGGAGCATACGATTTGTTGCTAGGACAAACATTTTGAAAAATACACTATGGAGCTAATTTTAACTGACCCTCATTGCAAGTTTTGGCATCAACTAAGATTGTCTTTCCAAATTCAAAAGATGTCAAATCACCTAGAACTGACAAAATTTCTTGTAGACCTTAGAAACATGATCCCATATCCTCTAATGGTTTGTCGATACCTCTCACGAGGTCTAAGATGCAATCCTTAGAAGATCGATGCCCAATCATGCTTAGTGCACCTTGGGGACACTTGGGTGAGTGTGGTCGCGAGAATTCTAGTGACTCCATGGGTGGAACAGGGTTTACACTAGCGTTTACAAGGTTAACAGGAACTAATGGAGTAGACAGTTTGATGCTAGAACATAAAGTTTGAAAGATACACTATAGAGCTAATTTCAACTGACCCTCACTCCACATTGAATCCTCTATATCTATCATGTATGTATCCATCTGTACTTATGATGTAGAGGCTTTGATCAATCCAAAAATTAGACAAAAAGACTCCACACCTTTGTAAAAAATCCCAAGGTCTCACAGTGTACCCAAGGGAGACCACTTGCTCCAAGAGGTCAATGACTTCCAAATGCCAAAGGCTAACTACAAGACTTCCTAGGGTCCTGTTAAACCCCAAACAACTTGTGTTGATAGGTTACAAGTGTATAATGGCATCATTGTAGTAGATCATGCTAGAATAATATTTTACAAGTCATAATGGAATTATTCCATGAGAATCAGAGTGTTGTCATTCATGGAATGATCCATTTCATTGCAAAAAGACCAAATTGTCAAGTAAAATCTATGACTTTCAAAGACCAGTCAGGACCTATTGATGAAATCTGATTCAAATTAACTTTCAGATCATCAAATATTGTTTGAAATGATTAATATACTATCCTTAAAGCATTAGAAACAATAATCAAACTTGTAAGAATTCAAAGCATGCAAATGACATAAGTAAATAATAAAAACTTATGAGTTTTCATTTCCTATTTTTGAGAAAATCTGTACTTAAATCCCTTATCGACACTATTGGCCACCGATACATGATTTTGGTCCTAAGTCCTTATCAGGACTTCTAGGACATTTAACTTTTAAATCAAATTGATTGTTAGAAATTTCCATTATAAGCTTCAAAATATCCTAATTAACCTTAAGGATTCTTTTGTCCTTCTATCTTTGATTGCATCCATGGTGACCCTAAGTGTCTTCATAGGATCTCCTACACCAAGTTACAATCCATGTATAAAACCAAGTTTATTGACTCAAAAATAGAATCTAAGAAAGGTGAAACTAATGTATTAAATTTAAGCTTAACAAACATAGAAAACCTTGCACTGAGTTAACTTATTACCTAGTAAAGTGTTCTTCAAGGGTTATCTCTTTGCTTCAGGGTCTCCAATAGTGCTTTATGATCAATAGTACTAATATTCCAAAGTTCTTTTGTCTCTGTTCTTCCCTTATGGTTTGACAACTTGACATTTGTTACTATAACAAGGTGTTAATACGTGAGAATAGTTTTGTGCTTCTCATAGTCTTCAAATGCAGGAATTACATTATTTCTAATCAAGTATGTTTACAACCATGTTTGCACAACAACAACTAAACTAGTAGGATACGTGAACCCATCACCATCTATAATCTATTGTGCAAGCTTTTGTTTACCTCGTATATAATGTGCTAACCAATAATCTAATCTCTCATCATTCCCCTCCGGTGTAACCAATGCAAAAATATGTACTGGCTGTAGAAGATCTGAAAGATGGTCATACTCAACCATAGTCTCCATGTCATCATTTCTTATAGAGTGTAAAAGATAAAGGAGTTAGATATTGTGGAACCCATGTATCCACCCACTCACTTGACTCACAATGATCCCAATCATACTAAAAACACATGGGGAAAAAATAAGCCAACTCTCATGTCCAAATGGTCCATGTACTACTATCGTAGCTTTAGAATGAATGCATTTTTGAAGATTCTTTCACTATTTCAAAATCCAATCTATCTCCTATAGTTCCCTCCTCAACCAAGCAAAATAATATATGCACTGTAGAATCAAGAGTCCCCCTGTGACAATGCTAAAGTACACCAATCAACAATAGAACAAGCATCAAGAAGTACAACACCTAAAATCCTCAATTTCTCCTTAACTAGAGCTCTCTTCACACATGCACCTACTCCATCATGCTCCCCTTTCTCATGCCCTAACTCAGAAAAAATCCAAATATAAGGTATACCTCTCTCCCGATGCATTCTACACAACAAATAAAACATTCTGGCATTCTTAAATTGACCAGTGCAATTATCCGACCAAATGAGATGCCTATCAATAGCAATATCATTTTCCTACAAGAAGTCAAAATATTTCTTTCAACAATGTTGGACAAACTCATGAGAGTGAGACCTATCATCTCTCATAAAAAAATTTATACTCTCTGATTATCTTTTGCTCATCTATTCTACTATCAGGGGAATGTCTATATGTGATGTTTACAAAAATAGCAACCTGAATGGAATTGTAATATTGAGCTTGAGTCTCGTTTTGGGGATCCAACGTATAGTTCTCCGCAAAGTATACAATGGATATAATAGTTCCAATAGGTAAAGTATCCTTACACATCCTAAATTTTTGATCCAATCATTTAGACCTCTGACTATACCTTGCATACTTGTAAAAAAGATTTTTCTTGAAATCTGAAATACTCTTAAATGTATATTTCACTATTTCATATACCTTTTTTGGGATGAGTGTCTTTCCAAAAGTGTGTTCCAAACCCTCATGAAAACATGTCCTAAACTTGGACAAGCCACCCCATTATGAGTACTTGTCATTTAAGCAATCCTGTTTATAAAATAAACAACCATCATCTCTACAACATAAAAATTGATCTAGCAAGTCTCTTGATGATTTGGGAAGACCACTTGCACCTTAATCCTCTATCATTTCATTAGTATGTAAAGTAGAAATAATGGACTATAATAGTTCATGATGCATTGAAAACTCAACATGATATTTGCAATGACATGTAATCTGAATCTTAAGGGGTAAACAATAAAATGGCTTCACAGATTAAAAATACCTTTGTGATATTGTCAATGTTGGATGCGTCTCACAATTTATTTTATACAATATTGTTTGACTTACCTCCACATAATTTTTAGGATGTGGAGTGCAGTCTCGATTGCCAACTCTCAACTTCAAGACATCCTTCACATTTGGTGACACTATTGAGTTAGCATCCCAAAATTGCTGAATTTCATCCTTGACAACATCTGTTAACTTCTTATCAAAATGTCAAAGTCTCCCATGATAGGCCCATTTATAAATTTGAAGTGGATCATCAAGTATTTCTCTTCTTGCAAGTGCTCTATCCAAAGTTTTATGGTCTATATTGAAGTCAACACAAGTTTGTCTCATCGAAAGAGACTTTCCCAACTCATGACTTACTAAGGAGGTTGTAATAACCCTCCGATCAGCTCTCTTATCTTTTTCTCTACTAGTCTTCCAAATGATATCCAGAGCATTGAAAACAATCTTCATAATAATGGTATTTCTCTCCATTTTATTGTTCACATGAATCTTTAATTTCACAAGCACATGTCTCATCTTTTGCATCTTTTAAAAATGCACAAAAATTTAGCATTGCTCAACCAATGTCTTGTTTCAAAAAAATTGATCATAAAGTATTGAGCCCACAACCTAATGGTTCAATGTGATCTCTTTCCTTCCCAATTATTCATAATGTTCTTCTCAATTTCAATTAATCATTTAGGTGTTCTTGAAATCCATGAATTTGAATTTTGATTATCTTTATTTCAAGGGACTTCATTTCACATATAGTTTGGAGATGTGTAACGTTCATGTGGTTCTTGTGCAACATTTTCATTCCCCAAGTCTACATTTTCAATCTCCTTCTATACATTTTCATCTTCATTCCATTCATTGTCATTCCCCAAGTCTACATTTTCATTCCCCAACTCTACATTTTCATTCCCCATCTCTACATTGTCATCTTCATTCCATACATTGTTATTCAAAACATTAATTTCCATATTATTTTCAAATTCGACATCCTCTTCACTTGTAACTACATTTACAGGGTCACCTTGGTTAATTTTTAACATACCTTTTCTCTTTCTTCGGTGATTTTCCCTATCCTTTTCCCTATATGCATGAATTTCTTCATTTGTCACCTTCCTCTTCCGTTTGTACTTTTGATGGTTGTTTCTTCCCATCGTGAGACCAAAAGTTGAAAGAAAACAACTTAAATTAACTAACTTTCAAAAAATGGGCCCCAAATAACTTTTTTATTTGCAACACGTCTATAACCCATGAAAAAATTCTAAAATTTCATGATTTTCTGGTCTGTGGGGGTAGGGAATATTTTGGTAAAAGTTACACGAGTTTAAAATTGGGTACATGATGTTATAAGGTACTTGATATTTTTGGGTACCCTAACAAACGACGAGACCTAAATGAATTAATTCAACGTTTACATATAAAAGGTGACGGGAAATGCATAATATCGAAAAGTAAAAATAATATCATAATGATATAAATTTAAAATAAAATAAGCAATACTTTAAATAACATAACCATCACAACATAAATAAAAACAAAGATAAATAATGCATATTATTATATTTTTATATACATTATATTTGTCTTGATATAAATAAAAAATAAAATTTATATACTCTATATAAATATAAATATTTATTTTATGAACAAATAAATATAAATTTAGATTTTTATATTAGATTTCTTCAATTTATATACTAGATATCTATATATTTATTTGTAAATAAATATTATTAAAATATATACTATATATAAATAAATAATAATTTATATCATATACTATTTAAATAAAACAATATTTTATTATTTATATATTAAATATCATCTGTACTAAAAACCATTAGCATATTATAAGATAAAAATCATGATAAGACCCAAAGCATGAAAGGACAAGAGTGTGCATGTTTTTCATGATTACAAGAGAAAGTTGAGTTTGGTTGCCCCAATGAAAGGACAAGAGGGTCCTAAGGGGTCCTAGTACCCCTAAAAAGACCCCATGACCCCGTTTGACACATTGGAACACTCAAGTGTGTCCCAAGGGGTCCTACAACCTCTTGGAACACATTTGAGTGTTCTAATGTGTCAAAAGGGGTCATGGGGACTTCTCATGACCCCTTTTGACACATTGGAACACTCAAGTGTGTCCCAAGAGGTCGTAGGACCCCTTGGGACACACTTGAGTGTTCCAATGTGTCCTTA
>MU222952.1:252325-277479 GCA_018584345.1 Thuja plicata
CATGGGGACTTCCCATGACCCCTTTTTAAACATTAGGAAACTCAAGTGCATCCCAAGAGGTCATTGGACCCCTTAGGACACACTTGAGTGTTCTAATGTATCCCTGAGGGTCAAAGAGAGACATAACAGGTCTTAGTACACCTTCTCATGCATTAGGACCACCAAGAAAACCCTGACCCCTTTTAACACATTGGAACACTCAATTGTGTCCCAAGGGGTCACGGGAAGTCCCCATGACCCCTTTTGACACATTAGAACACTCAAGTGTGTCCCAAGAGGTGGTAGGTCCCCTTGGGACACACTTTAGTATTCTTATGTGTCTTAGGGGGTTAAATAGGGAACTAAGGTTTCCTAGTACACCTTATCACAGTCGTAGGATCCGTAGGAAGTCCCCATGACCCCTTTCAACATATTGGAACACTCAAGTGTGTCACAATAGGTCTTAGGACCCCTTAGGACACACTTGAGTGTTCTAATTTTTCCTCAGGGGTCAAAGAGGGTCCTAAGGGGTCCTATTACACCTTCTCACATGTTAGGACCCCTAAAAAGACCCCATGACCCCTTTCAATACATTAGAACATTCAAGTGTGTTCCAGGGGGTCCTATGACCTCTTGGGACACACTTGAGTCTTCCAATGTTTCAAAAGGGGTCATGGTAAGTCCCGATGACCCATTTTGACACATTGTCACACTCTAGTATTTCCTAAGAGGTTGTAGGACCCCTTGAGATACATTTGAGTTTTCCAATGTTTCAAAAAGGGTCATGGGGACTTCGGAGGGGTCCTACAACCATGATAAGGTGTAATTGGACCCCTTAGGACCCTCTTTGACCCCTGGGGACACATTGGAACACTCAAGTATGTCCCAAGGGGTTCTACGACCTCTTGGTACACACTTGATCATTCCAATGCATCTAAAGGGGTCATGGGGACTTCCTAAAGGTTCTATGATTGTTATAAGGTGTGCTAGGACCCCTTAGGTCCCACTTTGACCCCCAAGAACACATGTGAAAGCTCAATTGTCTCCCAAGGGTTCCTACAATCTCTTGGGACACACTTGAGTATTCCAATGTGTTGAAAGGGGTCATGGGGTCTTCCTCGGGGTCCTAACATGTGATAATGTGTACTAGGACATCTTAGGACCCTCTTTGACCCTCGGGGACACATTGGAAGACACACGTGTTTCCCAAGTGGTCCTCCAAACTCTTGGGATACACTTGAGTGTTCCAATGTTTCAAAAAGGGTCATAGGGTCTTTCTAGGGGTCCTAAAATGTGAGAATGTGTACTAGGACCCCTTAGGACCCTCATTCACCCCTGGGGACACATTAGAACACTCCAGTGTGTCCCAAGGGGTCCTAGGACCTCTTGGAATACACTTGAGTGTTCTAATGTGTCAAAAGGGGTCATGGGGACTTCCCATTTAGTAGATTGTTTAGGACACAATTTAGTGTTCCAATGTGTTCTCAGGGGTCAAAGAGGGACCTAAGGGGTCCTAGTACACCTTATCATGGTCATTCGACCCCTAGGAACTCCCCATGACCCCTTTCGATGCATTGGAATACTCAAGTATGTCCTAAGAGGTTGTAGGACCCCTTAGGACACACTTGAGTGTTCCAATGTGTCCCTGGGGGTCAAAGAGCGTGCTAAGGGGTCCTAGTACACCTTCTCACATGTTATGACCACTAGGAAGACCCTATGACCCCTTTTGAAACATTGGAACACTCAAGTGTGTCTGAAGAGGTCGTAGGACCCCTTGAGACACATGTGAGTGTTCTACTATGTCTGTTGGGGTCAAAAAGGGTCCCATGGGGTCCTAGAACACCTTTTGACACGTTGGGAGTGTGAGAAAGAGCCCATGACCCTTTTCAAGACATTAGAACACTCAAGTGTGTCCCAAGAGATTATAGGAACTCTTTGGACATACTTGAGTGTTCTAGTGTCTCCTTAGGGGTCATAGAGGGTCCTAAGGGGTCCTAGTACACCTTCTCACATGTTAGGACCCTTACAAAGTGCCTCTTTGACCCCTGGAGATACATTTTAACACTCACATATGTCCCAAGGGGTCGTAGGACCCCTTGGGACACACTTGAGTGTTCCAATGTGTCCCCAAGGGTCAAAGAGGGACCAAAGGGGTCTTAGTACACCTTCTTACGCATTAGGACCCTTAGGAAGTCCCTTTTTAACCCCTAGGGATACATTAGAACACTCAAGTGTGTCCCAAGTGGTCCTACAACCCCTTGGGGCACACTCAAGTTTTCCAATGTGTCCTCCGGGGTCAAAGAGAGTGCTAAGGGGTCTTAATACACCTTCTCATGTGTTAGGACCCCTAGGAACTCCCCATGACCCCTTTCAACACATTTGAACACTCAAGTGTATCACAAGGGTTCGTACGACCCCTTTGAACATACTTAAGTGTTCCAATGTGACTTAGGGGGTCACAGAGGGACCTAAGGGGTCCTAGTACACCTTCTAATGCGTTAGGACCCCTAGGAAGTCCCCATGACCCCTTTCAACACATTTTAACACTCAAGTGTGTTCCAAGGGGTCGTATGACTTCTTTAGAGACACTTGAGTGTTCTAATGTGTTCGTGGGGGTTACAAAGGGACCTAAGGGGTCCTAGTACACCTTCTCATGCGTTAGGACCCTTAGGAACACTCTATGACCCCTTTGGAAACCTTTTGGATGCCTTATACTAGTCTAATTAACCTATATATTAATATGTCCTATATAATATATATTATATATACTATACTTTATTTTATTACATATACAACAATATTTAATAATATAATATATAATACATATCATATTGAATTTTTTTTTTTTACTATATATATATTATATCGTAGCATACATATATTAATATTTATATTATATATATATATATTACATACAATTTAAATATGAAGATATTATGTGATGTATTACAAAATACATATTAATATGTAATATGTGATATATATAATGTAACATTTAATATTAATATATATTATATAATATTTAATGTAAAATATATTATATAATATTTGATATATAATAGATATTATATAATATTTAATATATATAATACATAATCTAATATATAATTTTTGATATATAATATATCATATGAAAGAGGGAGAAATGGGAGGGATTAAGGGGAGGGAAAATTTAAAAATCAAAATTTTGTCATGATTTTTGGGTACCTGAAAATATCGGGTACCCGATTAGTTCGGGTACCCAATTAGGCTCTGTATTTCTTTGTACACCAAACCTACATGGTCAACTCTAACAATGTTACAAAAATGTGTTTTTCTTTTTCTCTGAGTTGCAGACTTCAACCATGTAGCGGATGACTTTTTTTTTTAACCAGAATTTGATGAAACGAAAAGGGTATCTTAAGGAGATTATTAGTTTTCTATCGATATAATTGCTGTCAAATTTTGAATTCGGTAAGTAATTATTAGTTATTTTCTAATTGAGTTACCTCTAAAGTGTTGATTTATATACTAATTGAAAAACAACTATAACTTTCAAATCACATAGTTTTGAAATCTGAAAAATGTGTCACATTCTATGCTTCACCTACTATAAGGGAATTTTTTTTTTTTGTAAAGTTTTCAATGAGTTAAGGTGGTCAGACATGGGAGCTTTTTTATTCTAAAAATGTTGTAGTATAAAATTCATAATTAATTATTTTTTTGGAATAAAATTACAAAAAATATGTGTCACATCAGGGCATGAGTCTACAACTTATATATAAAATCTTATAAAAAATATTATCATTTGATTATGATTAAGGTGGTCAGACATACACCTACTTATTTGTTTCTTGCAATTTTTGTACTACTACACTGAAATCTATAGTTTTCACCAATCATATTAATTTTTTTTTTTAGAAAAGTCCTAGTAGTTTAGAAACAACATTCAATTTCCTACAGATTATATTCTTACATACAACTTTTTGATAGTAGGTTGATAGCTAGTTCAAATTTTCACGTCAAGTTCACTAACCCTGATTTGTTGATTTTTCATTACCACTTAAGGGCATAGTTTGGCCCTCATGATCTTGTACATACCCACATGTCTACTTGACTTACTTATATGCTTATATGTTTATGTGTCACTTATATTGCTTTTAAATATGTCATTACTGATATACAATTTCATACGTATATTTCTTACATGTGTTACTTATATTGCTTATATGTAGTAATTATATACCATGTGCTACATGTTTACTTGACTTACTTATATGCTTATATGCTTCTGTGTCACTTAAATTGTTTACTTACATGTTTATATGCTTGTGTGTCATTTATATGCCTATACATGTCATTACACATTTTATCCTAACTCATATAGTTGAATGTAAAATGTAAAATGTAATATCTATCTAATATGTAATGTAAACATGTAACATGTAATATACATGTAATATATCAGGTATAAATGCATAAAAATGTATAAAAATGTCCACAACATGTATAACAATTTATCATCTAGAAATGTCCACAAGCATCTAAGAAGTAATATCCCTAGCTCACCGACCCATGAGTTGATCCCTCCTCCAATCCACCACCTCCTCATGGTGCCTACATTACATACAAAAATGTCATGCTAAAATAAAATTAGTCATACTCACATCATGTACAAAATTAAATTAAATTTAAATATATATAATTGTACCTATGCATCCTGATGAATAGGATCACCAAGTGTCTCCAAATCTCCATATGCAGTGCCCATCATAAAATCCTCCAGAATATATAAAATTGAAAAAATATGTACACATTCAATTGATTTAAAAAATATAAGTAGCATGCTCTATCTAGATATAAAAATTAAACCATTCTTAATCAAATTTTGGTTTCTTACCTTATTTCTCTCATGGAACGCATGCCCGATGCCAGATAGCTCAGAAAAGTGCAATGACACTGCATTAGGGACAATACCCTCATCCATAAGTAGAGTAGGAAAAAATCTCATCTTAACTCGTGGTTGTTGTGGAGGAGGTGTACGGTGGACATGAGAAGTCATAGGACATATCAGTATATCTTCCTACCCCAAACTACAAGGCTTTGCATCTCCAAATCTATGGCTGCTACCAATGGATGTTATCTAAAGAACCTGTCTACTAAAGGTTGGAATCTCCTAGGGAGTGAATCCTTGTAATATCAATATAGCCTCATAAGTGTCCGTGAGATCACTCGATAAATAGGAGGTCATCTCATGAAGACTACCCTCAGATACCCATGAAATTTCATCACGCGTGGGTAACACAAAACAAATTTGTTCATCATAGAAGAGATCAGAAGGAGGAACTGTAGGGACAGTACACAAATGTAACTTATATCTACCCATATGATCAGATTAGATCTCATCAACCTGACTCGCAATGGTGGAAATACTAGAATACATCCCGAGTCGTGTGTCCTTGGCTACATTCTCCAACACCAATGAGTGTATCCAAACCTTTTGGAAGAACCAAAAGTTTTGGACCTACTAATTCAATCTTACTAGGGGTAGTGGTGCATCATCAACAAGGTGTCTAAATTTGTGAACCTCGCCTTTCCCTGCCCGACATGTCGTAGAAAATTAGTATAATCAACATCCCAACCCAAATGAAATTTTCTATACAATTGTTTGCTTAAATATAATGGAAGATCATCCTTATATTGCCACATGTGATATTCCGACAGCTATCTAGTGTATATAATTGGTGAAACAAGATCATTTCTACACTTAGTGACCCGATATTCCCTAACTATTTTCTTCTCCTTGTAATATGGGAACATGGATTTCACATTCCCTAATGAAACCTTTATATCAACATTTCTCAACTTAAAGTTTTCATTTACATTGTGGGATAGAGAGGCATAAAATACATCAATAGAAGGGTCATCATATCGATTGTATGAATGAGAAAGGTCAATCATACACATCAAATCATATTTAATGGAGGATAACTTGTCCCTATTGGGAATGACATTAGTGTTTTTCAACATCTTCTCTAGTTGTGCTAGAATGATGTACAAACTCTGAGTAGTTTGTTGGTGAACATTCCCCCTTCATTGGGGAGTATGGTCAGATGACCCATGAAAGGCTCGAGCGTCAATATCTGGGTGGAAACTACTTTTTTAATTGGGATAATTGAAGTAGGAGGGAGTGTTCATCTTCAACAGATTTGAAACGTGATTCAAAGGCTATTTTAATAGAATTCCAATCAGTAATATGACCATTTGGCAAATGGTAGAACCAATTGGCAGCTGAATCAGAAAGGGTTTGCAAAAATAACCTAATTTCCACGTCCTCATGTTGAATGACTAAAACTCCACAAGAGGTATTGAAAGCATTCAAATGGTAATCTACAAAAACTTTTCCATTACCATAGAATTTAGGTAGTATATCTCTAGCCCCTTTTGGTAAGGGATTGTTTCCTCCCACATTCAAAGGACCAACTACCGCTCCCCAAGGTTGTGCAATGACTGACTTCGGGAATATGGTTACAATAGGTGGGGCTTGGGTTCTAGATAATGTTAAGGCCTGCCAATTAAGGTGATATTAAGATGCTTCAAGGGAAACTTTAGGTGGAGAGGAGGGTCTACTCTTCACTTTCTTCTTAGGGGTATAGGTGATTGGAAAATGGAAGTTCTGTAACTCTTGATAAAATTTATCAAAAATACCCTCCTTCCTCTGAGATCTAGTGTAAGGATGAGAATCTAGGATTAAGGATTTTAGGGGCCTTGAGTTGCTCAATCCATCATTTAAGCCTCTTGAGATATGAGAAGTCCTCTTAGCCACTCCCCAATCTCTTCTTCCTCCTCTATAACAAGTCAAACTTGTTGATATTGTTGATTAATTACTCTTGATTGCGAGGCCAGAGTGTTTAAATTGGAAATAATGTCCTCTTGAGTATCTAAAAAGTGTAAGTCAGGTTGAAGGATAGGAGGGATTTCTTCTTGACTAGGTATCGCATCAATAGACAATACCATGATTCAATCTCATATGGAGACAAAATTGTATACTGATCTTCTCTAACACAAAGTCCCCAGCGGAGTCACCAAAAATTTGTTAGAGAACAAATTTTCCCTTTTGAAGATTAACAAATAAATAACTCTTTTAACCCAAAAGAAGAAGGAAAAATGCACTAATAGTTGAGTAAGTTACTCACAACCACACTCTCTACTTCAAAGGAGCAGCTACCTTATACAAATATTAATCTACAAAAACCTTTTATTCAGAAAGAATTTACTTCAAGATACACTTTTGACCAGAAAGTATGAAAGGCTGCAATTCACATTCATCATAGATAAATGGCTAACTATTTTGAGATTTAAAGAGATTCAAGAAATATGAGCCAACTGACTCAAATATTAAATAGAAAATTTAATTAAGAATGGAAGATTCAGAAGGATATCAAATCTTGAAAAATATTACTGACTAAATTTTAAGATATACTTGCAGATTAAAGTAATATACTCATTCAAATCTGACTGAAATTAAAATCATACACTCCAAGAGACCAACTGATCAATGAAAATACCAGGATTTTCTTATATAATCAACTAATAATATATTCATATATCTAGAATTTACACTATTAACCACCACAAAGATTACTTAAACAAAATAGATAGTGTTGCCAAAGTTTTTCTTTCAGAGAACCGACCCTCACTTGGTCGTCAAAAATAGCATATATAGCCATGCAGGGCCATTTCAGTTTTCAATAACTAACTTCCCTAAAGATAGAATTTTTTTTAGAAATATACAAAATAGAACAACTATCCAGAAAACTAATTGGCTGATAGGCCAATTCCAGCTCCATTATTAGTGTTGGTGGCACCTTTTTTTGTTTTCCATTCCTCAAATGCAGCTGAGAAGTTCTTCCTCAGTTCTTGATTCAGTTTAGCAACCACTCCAAATCTCTGCCCCCACATATTCTTGAAGTTCTGTATCTATTGGGATTTTTCTTCAAAGATCTTCATTTGTTCATAACCGTAGACAACTGATGACTCTATATGAGCTACAATTTAATGATCTTTCATCCCAATTTCCTTAGCAGCTTTCATATTTTCTACCTTTTAATTGTAACAGGCAAGTATTTTGGCCATTTCATAGCTAGTCTCATTCTCCAATCCAATTTTTTTTCCCATGCATTCATTCTTTCCATGGATGATTTCCCTTGTACTGATATGGGCTTCAGTTATCTAGGTAGATTCTTCGATGGATTTCTCATATAGTGCGCCTTCCCATTCCATGTTCACTTTAACAACAAACAACGAATTCTCCTTGACCTCTAGTATTACATTTTCAGAGAGTAAATTGTTTATACCATAAGTATAAACATCTTCCATGTTATGCACTTCAATGTCCAATTGACCCTTTTCATTTTTCCATAGTTCAACATCTTCCTCTACTACTTTTAACAATTTTTTAGATCTTTCCATCAGGCTATTAAAATCACAAGTGAACTTGGTAATTTCTCTGGTTACCTTATCAATCCAGAGGAAGAAAGCCTTTGATATGGACCTATCTTTGTGGACTTGATCAAGGAATTTTTGATTCTCCAGAGACTTGACATCTAGGTCAAATGGAACTATTGACAATAGTTGAGGTACAGGATTATGAAGTTGTCTAATATATTTGGCCATTTCACAAAGGGTCTACTTCAATTTCATCTTGTCTTCCGCATCCTTCTGTACATGATGGTTGATTTTCTTATCCATCAAGTTCAAGATCTTAAGGTTGGTGGCCTTGGTAGACATTTCCAAATCTATCTTTTCCACATTGAAGTCCTATTCTGTGACCTCATCACTAGCTTTATCAGAATTTGATTTGAAGATTTCTGCAATCTAGTGACCTGATTTAGCATCTACATCAACCATTGCTTCCACTTTTGGTTTCTTTTCTCGTGGAGTCTTTCCAAGATATTTGCTGACTAAGTCTCCAATAGGGGCTAAGATAAGAACAATGTTCCTCTTCTTGCTGACTGATAACTCTAGCCAGTTTGGGGTCTTTGGTGTAGAAGCATTTGTAGGAGTGCTTAATACAGATAGGTCTTGTTGACCTTCTTCTGCTAATTGAGTCTTTGAAGTATTGACTGGGATTTTGTCCGTTTTAGATTTCTTCTGAGGCTGTGAATTGCCTTCCTCTATCTCTAGATCTATCACGATACAAGGGAATTTATCTTTCTTTTCTTTCCTTTTTCTCCTATCTCTCATGATCCTTGCAAATTGCACAAGGATTGGATTTTTCTCTTCAAGCTGGGCTTTTACTCTAGATTTAGGTTCACCTGCAAGAAGCAATTTCTTAGTTTTTTTAGTAAGGGTAGGGGAAGGTGTGAGTTTTGAAATTCTCTGACTTTTTCTAGTTACTGAACCAAAAGCCTCTTGCTTCTTCTTTTTTCTCATTTCTTTCAACCATTTATCTGTCATTTTGAACACTTCTTGAGAAAGAGCATTCACATCCTCCACTTCTTCTCTTCCACATTCTACTTTTCTAGCCACTGTGTCATTATTATGTTCCATATATCTAGGTTTTGTCACATCTTCCTCATCATCAGTATCAAATCCTTTAATCTTAAAAGGTAGCTGCAAGGTAACAATCTAGCTCAATGTAAACCTAGAATGTAGTCTCTTTTCAACTTCGAACTCATCTATACAATCCACCCAAAAATCTTCCAATTCTTGTTGATGTAGAAAAGTGGCACCCACTTTGAAATGATTTTCCATGAATTTCTTTCTATTAAAGTAGCTTCTCCTTTGTTAAGAAGGAAGATTAATTGCCTTTAATTCTACATCTAGGGAAGACATAGCATGTGTTAATCTAGAATGATAATACGCTAGATTGATAAGAAAGAAAGAACCCACTCCTCTCTTAAGTTTTAACTTCACTCCTACTTGGAGTATTTTCCTGCATATTTCTAATAGAATATATTTATCCAAGCAGTATTGTGGGAGCTTCATGGGTTCGCCACTAAAACCTCCTACCCTTAAGTAACCAAAAGTGGGGAATTGAACAAAGAAGTCATAGATTTTGATTAGTTCCATGGCTTCTTCAGACATTCTATTATTTACCCTCCCTCTTAGCTCGAATACAAGCTTGGCTAAGAATGTATCTTATACTCTTCATAAATTTCCTGGATTTCTCTTCTTCTATAGATAAGGATGGTATTCATAAATCATCATATCATCTCTCCATGGTTCATGGGGAAAACCCTCCCAACTCCTACTAATGGCTAAAACATAAAACAGATATGAAGACAAATAGAAATTGGATGCCTCTGCAAACTATGATAACTCCTCATGAAGTCTTGCTGCTATTATATCAGCGTAGTCAACATATGTTCCTTCACTTAGAGTGGCTTGGATGAAAATATACATCCAGTCCTCCCACATGATATCATTAGGTTTATCCTTTAATCTATTTAGCATGACCATAATGTCACATACCTCTCTTATCAAATGGTATTTTTAAAGAGGTTTTGGTAACCTAGAACCCCCTCTTTCTACTTTTAATAACCATTCTCTGGCGATGTTTTCGCTATAATCTTTGAAATTAATGTGAAATTCCTTTTTAGCCTTCTCGAAGTCCTCATTGACATAGGTTTATGCAGGAGGGATTCTTAGGGTAGCCATGAATACCTATCTATTAATGGACACTAACACTTCTCCAGAAGGAAGACAAATACACTTTTCAATCTTGTCATACCTAATTTTGCATTCAATTACCAGCTCAGGGCACGGAGTCACTTCGAGAAAACTAGCAGCCTCCAATAGTCCACTTTCTACAATCTATGTTGAAAGGGTTCCTACCTCTACATTCTTCAATCTATGAACAACTTTTGCTATGTCTTCATCTACAAGAACTATGTCTTGCATCTCTGGCAGACAACTACTTATACGAGAAAACTTGTTCTCCTTTACAAACTTGGCCTGAGAGACCGACCCACTAGGACTGTTCATAGTGATTTTTAAACAAATAATTTCAAGAAAATGAGACAGAAAAGGCTAGAATTTCCTTTCCTACAACATATAATTCTTAAAACCAGAAAGGAAAACGAGGAATATTTCTTGAAACTCACCGGTGTTGTCTGCTTTCACTTTCAGGAAAATACCTTCACTATGCTACACTTTTGATTGTGCTTCCAACGGTTGTGTGTAAATAGAAAAGGCAAGAAGAGAAGATTTAATACATACATTTAAGTTTCCTTTTTTGGGTAATCATGATTACTTGTCATGAATTAATTATTTCCATCGTCATTCCCTGGGCATGTCCAATCATATTTATTTTGTCTTTGAGAAAGCTATACTTTTGTTGAGCTAGACTTTACACCACGTCATTTCAGAAACTGATCTCATAAAGGAAAGTGAGATCCGACACATGCCACAAATATTTGATCATTATTGCATTTCTAATTTTGAACCTTGAACCGTGAAGCATGAAGTTCAAATTTCATAATCCCTTATGCCTCAGTCATGTATTGATAAACCTATAAATGAGACAGACTAATGCATGGTGCACAAAAGATATTGAATTATGAGCCAAAAAGTAGGAGTTCAAAGTTCAAGATTATGAAAAACACTGATGCCAAAACAGGAAAAGACGCAGGTTGGGCATGCAAGGAGACAAGCGTATTTTGAAAAAGTGAACCTTGAACATTGAAGCGTGAGGTTCAAGATTTAAGATTCAATATTACGAATACACTCAAACACATGAGTTATAAAACTTTTTTGATCAAAAGAATTGCATATGAATCGTAACACGGGGAATGGGAAATTGAACTTTGAACCTTGAACCGTGAGGTTAAAGATTCAAGATTCAATATGCACTTTGACAAAACACATGTTACTCAGAAAAAATTTAACAGAAATCTTTCTGACCTACAACACCTGTTTCAAGTGAACCTGATACTCGGTTCTTCTTTGACAAAATTTGTCTATGATTGGTTCTTATTGGAGCTAACTTGCGTATTTAATTTTTGGTTGTGCATTTAATATTAGGATATTTTCTTGGGATGTGTGCAGACCATTTTGTGGTCAGCCTTCCATCTTTGTAATAGTCTAGAATCTTCTATAAGCCGCTTTGGCAAGTAAAAATAGGGATGTCTATGTGTAGGTTAGGGAGTCAAGTCCAGGTAGAGCAAGTAAATAGCAGATGATATGAGAAGGTAGAAGATAGAAAAGTATAGAATTTGTTCATTGTAACCCTGAAGAGATCACATTCGGTCATGTATGATGTAATTGGATGAATCAATAAAAGATTATTATTGTTCCTCCTCTCCTTGGTGTTGTTCAATGTGTTGTTTTCTTCCATTGTGTTTACTCCGCAAGGTGGCTAGATAGTTGGGTGTGCCCTTGGCCCTAGTTGTTCCTATCCTCCTCCCTTGCATCACTAACTCATAGGGTACCAAGTGGGGTGGTTAAATTCAACAACAACTACCTTATGGAATCCTATTTGACCATCATAAACCCCACCTGAAGTTAACCCACAAAATTTGACTAACTTGACTCAATCTGATAGCTCCCAACCCTAGGGTAAACATGGGAATTCTACTAGGTAATACCCTAGCTATAGTTAAACCTATCGTAGTTACATTTACTAGTCATTCCAACAGATTAAAAACACATGTGTAAGGTGAAAAAACATAATTAACACATTAGGCATGACTTATTTACACATTTACAAAAATTGAATTTAAATACAATCATACAGATTACTTTTATGAATAAATTACATAACAACAAGGCTCGTGTCTCTTTATATAGGAAAAACCATTCCTGGTTACCCATTTTAGAACCATGGTCTATCTTCTGTACACTCATTGCAAACATCAGTATTCCAAGAAATCACCGCATAAAACATAGCATGATACATAATGTAAATCAAAAATATATTCACTAACACTTGCATTATTCAATGATTCTTCATAACTTAAACAATATCTACATTTAATACAATATGCATAAACAGAAAATCCCAAGTCAATTTGCATCCAGATAACATCTAACATACGTATCCATCATACTACATTATCAAAACTTAATCATAGGAGTAATGTGAATTAACTAACATAAGGCATCACATAAGTAGATTTACATCATAATCTAAAATGTTGAATAACATAACATAGGATATAATGGATCCTCAAATAATAACATGTCTTCAAATAGCCCAAGTGTCTCAAAATTAATATCAAATAAAGAGTATAGTAAGGAAAAATGATGCTAATATATGATAGGCTGGGGTAGGACTCACATCCTCCACCTCTAGGAATGAACATCCTCCTCAAGTTCATCAAAGAGGTGGGGAAACTGAGATCTCATATATGTTGCATCCTCCTATGAGGTTGTAACCTCGTCATAACTATCCCACTGGACCCTAACCTAGTCCAGCTCTTGGCCTTGAAGGGCCAATGTTTTTTGAGCCACTATATAAATGGGCTCCAAAGCCAACTGTCTATCTGACTCCACCTACAAGGCATCCCAATCTATATGAAACTAATCATGAATGTACTTCCTCAAAACTAAAACATGAAACACATTGTGGATGCGTGACAGGATAGGTGGAAAAGCTAGACAATATGAAACTAGTCCTATCCTCTCTAGGATCTCAAAAGGTCCAAAAAAATGAGGTGCAAGCTTAGATCCCTTTCCAAAATAAATTGGACTCTTATGCAGCCACACTCTCAAGATGATTTTGTCTCCAACCAAGTAAGATCGATCAATCCTCTTTGCATCTACATACTTATTTTTCCTATCCTGAGCCTCTCCAAGACATTTCCTAATGAAGGTTACCTACTAATCCATATCTCTGACTAACTCAGGATCAATGTAAACTCTATCCTCGATCCTATCCCAACTCAATGGTGTCCTGCATGGTCTACCATATAGAGCCTGGTAAGGAGGCATACCCAATGACGTATGATGACCGTTGTTATAGGAAAATTCAACTAGGTGTAGGTACTCCTCCCATCGGGTCTGATGATCCATCACATACATGCATAACATGTATTTTAACACCTGATTATCCCTTTGGGTCTATCCATTTGTCTCAGGGTGATAGGTTGTACTAAAATTGAGTCTAGTGCCCATAGTTGCCTCTAATTATCTCCAAAAGGATGAAGTGAAAAGAGAATCTCTATCTGACATGATCTTACAAGGTACACCATGAAGTCTGACTATATCTCAAAAGAATACTTGTACCGTTGCTAGTGGAGTGAAGGTAGTATGCATGGGTGAAAAGTGAGCCACTTTGGTCAACTTATCAACTATCACCATGATGGTATCATGGCGGTGAGATGAAATAGGGAGACCAACAATAAAGTCCATACAAATGGTGTCCCACTTCCACACTTGTATCTCATGAGGCTGAAGAAGCCCACCTTGATGGAGGTTCTCTTCCTTCACCCTCTGACATTCTAGGAATCTAGCTACCATTTCAGCAATCTATAATCTCATGCTTGGCCAATGGTAAAGCTATCTCAAATTGGCATGCATCTTCTTATCTCTGTGATGCACAACATAAGGTTCTCTATGAGCCTCTAGCATTATAGACTCATGCAATCCTCAAAAATAAGACACATAAATACATCCTCTATGATGTAAGAGTCCATCAAACTCCAATGTATACTCTAAATACTTCCTCTCAAGGGGTCTATGAGATTGGATTAACTCACTAATCTCTACATACATCTCATCCTCATGTAAGTGATGAAGAATATGATCCCTCAAATCTGTGCCAATGGACATAGAAGAGAGATCATGTCATCTCCTACTCAAGGCATCTATGAAAATTCTCTCTTTCCCCTTGATGTAATGAACATCAAAATCATATTTTCACAATAACTCCATCCATCTCCTCTATCGAGCATTAAGCTTCAACTGAGTGAATATACACTAAAGACTCTAATGGTTGCAATGAAGCTCAAACTGATGTCCTAATAGGAAATGTTTCCATCTTACTAAGGCATGCACCACTGGTGCAAGCTCAAAGTCATGAGTAGGGTAGTTGAGCTCGCGAGTCTTAAGTTTCCTAGAATCATAGGCTATAGCTCACCCACCCTACATAAGAACCACTCCTAAACAATCCAAAGAAGCATCAGTGAAAACAAAAAAATCCACTGAGGGTTCTAATATAGCAATAATGGGTGCACTGGTAAGAACTCTCTTAAGCTCCTGAAAGGCTCTATTGCACTTCTTAGTCAACTCAAACTTCTTTCCCTTCCGCTGAAGAGAAGTGATGGGGACTCGGGTGAATCCCTCAACAAACTATTTATAGTAATCGGCTAAACCCATCAAACTTCTCACCCTAGTCATAGTGGTAGGTGTTGGCCAATCCATAATAGCATCTATCTTTAATGGGTCTACTAAGACCCCATCACTAGATATCATGTGCCCCAAATATTTTACCTTTGGTATGAAAAATGCACACTATGACAAGATACCAAATAGCTGATTATCCCTCAAACACTACAATACCTATCTCAAGTGCTCTTCATGCTCCCTCTCAATTTTAGAATATATTAATATATCATCAAGGAACACCACAAAAAATTTATCGAGGAAGGTAAAAAATACTTCATTCATGAGACTCATGAATACAAATGGAGCATTTGTAAGACCTATTGGAACCATGGTGAACTCATAGTTTCCATATCTATTGTAGAATGTGGTCTTGTGAATATCACTATCCACTATCCTCAACTAGTGATACCCTAACATAAGATCTATCTTTGAGAACACTCAGGCACCCTATAGTTGATCAAATAGGTCATCAATCCTAGGAAGTGGATATCAATTTTCTTGATGGTTACTTTATTCTACTATCGTAATCCATGCACAACCTAAGAGATCCATCCTTCTTCTTTACAAAGATCACTGGTTCACCCCAACGAGAAACACTAGGATGAATGTGTCCTTTCTCTAATATTTCCTCAAGCTATATCTTGATCTCATTAATCTCATTAGTGGTCATCCTATAAGGTTCCCTAGAAACTATCTCTACTCCTGGTACAAGATCTATGTGAAATTCAAGTGCCCTATGAGGAGGCATACCAGGTAGCTCTAATAGAAATAAATTTGAAATCTCTTGAATAATGAGATGGTCATCTAGTGAGGGATCCTTCTCTGCCTCATCATCTCTATCGCTGATGGTGATAGTATACAAATGAAATCCCTTTTGCATGTATCACTTAAGATGCATAGCAGTGATCACGCAGAGGGACACAGGTCTTTGAACTCCTAAAATCACTGTAGCAGTGTCATCATCATCCAAACATTATATCCTCTTCTAAAGATAGTCTAACTTGTCTTTGTGGGAATATAGCCAATCCATGCCAAGTACAAGACCATAAAACCCAAGAGGAGTAGCTTTGAGGTCTTCTATGGTGGTTATGTCACCAATCTGAATCCAGTGATCTCTAACCAATGAGGTAACAAAAACACTAGCTCCCAAAGCTAACTCTACCTCCCATCTAACATCTTTCCTAGTTTCCACTAGCCCGCAATGCTCCACCACCGATTTTGAAATAAATGAGTAAGTAGATCCTATATCAAATAAGATAGAAACACTACTACCTCTGATCATACTTGTGGCCTCAATGACTATGGCATGATTCTCTTCTTGGTGGTTATCAATCGTTGCAAATACTCTCGGGTCCTTGCCCCTATCTCCAACTATAGGCTCTCACATAGCTTCTCATTGACTATCTCCCTGAGGATACTCTACAAATGTGTCCCATGGCACCATAAGTGTAGCAAGGTCCACATGCCTAAATCTGCACACCCTAAGGTCTAGAATACTATAAACATATTGTCCTAGTGGACCCGTTGTATCCTCCCCTAGAGGGCTGCTGAGTTTGTGTTGGAGATGTATAGGGTGCCTAAAGTTTTTGGTCTCTCCTAGAGCCCTAATTTTTCCACTTCTTGGGTTTAGAGCCCTATTGTCCCTGAGGTGGCCTCTGTCTCTGGCTCTGCTAAGACTTTTATGGAAGTTTCAATTGTGGGGTTCCCCAATGAGTACCTCTAATTCCCTTTCCAAGGGGGTCTCTAATATCCTAAAGCCTGAGGTGTGGGATTATGGTTTTGTGACTTATCAGGTGCATCATGTGGTCCTCTAATTATCTCCTCAGCTACCAAGGCTCTATCAATAGTGAAACATAAGTCTCCTAGTGGTACCATATGCACTATACCCGTAATAGTGAGATTCAATCCCTTAATGAATCGGTTTACCTACAGCTTCTCATCCCTCATATACTCTACATAAGGGAGGAGATCAATAAAGTTTCTCTCATACAAGGCTACTAAAATTCCTCTCTGCTGAAGATCATGGAATTCATCTATGTGATAATACCGAAACTACTCTGAGAGATACCTAACTCTGAATATCTCTAGAAAACATCCCAAGTATGGGTTTTTATGACCAGGTGTCCCTTGAATTCCTTGCGTTTCCACCAAATGGAGTCTCCTTATTTAAGGAGGTGTATGGAAAATTGTGCTTTAAGGTTTCTCTCATAAGGATGCAAACCAAAGAATCTCTCAAGACTCAGAAGTGAAGACTTGACCTCTGTCCCATCTATAGATCCTAATAATAGGGGTAGTTGAAGTCACATCCACTCCCTAATCTGATCCCCTATATCTTGGGGTTCCCTCACGATCTTATGACCCTCACTCCTAGGTATCAGCCATGGTGCACCAATGGAAAAAATATCATGCTCAACATGTCCCTCTACAAACCTAGGTGGACAGATCCTACTCCATTCTCTAGCTGAGGACCCACGACCTTCTATATCTTGCTACACATTTTATTGTACAACTGGAGGTAATCTTTCAAGGATGATCCTGGAAAGGTTCTGTAGTTCCATCAATATATCTGCATTTATATTTAGAGATTGTTTGGGAGGAGGATCCTAATTTCCTCCAAGAACCTCTACCTCTGGCCAAACCTCCTCATGAACCAAGGGGGTACAGGGTGATACCACAATAGTGGGTTGCACTTTTTTGCCTAAACAGACATTGAAGTCTACATTTTGAGAAAAAAATTTACATTCAAATGCATATTGTCGTTAAACTGTTTGAAATCAGAAGATGAAGTAAACTAGAGTCTTTTAGGATTTTCTATCTAGATTCTAAATATATTTTTTTTAATTTTTTTTTGAATTAATTTTAATGGTTTTTTTTTTCTCCCACTAAAACTGCTATGTTGTTGAAAATGTCATTTTCAAAAAGGTACAATGACTTTGTACAACATAACCTTTTTTCTAAAATAGATATCAATGTGCTTCTTTTGAATTTGGTTTTGTAATATCCATATGAAGGGCATGCAATTGGTTTGATGACATTATCATGATTATTGCATATTTTATGAACGTTTGAACTAGAGTCAACCGTAATTTTGACATACCTTGACTGCGTAGCTGATAACTTCTGTATTTATCGAAATTCAATTTTTTTTTTTTGATATAAAGAAGACTCAAAACCAGAGGGCACTGTTATTTTTTTTAAAAAAAATTCTATTTTCTACTATTTTTCATTGAACGTCAAACATGGAAGTTTATATTTGATAAAAAACCTACATCTGATGCACGTCAAAATACATAGACCTAATTAATTCAAAATTTGTCAAATCTATATTCGTTAGAAAGCTCGTTTAGAGTACTTGTGCGATGCAAAAGGAGGTGTCCCTATTCTTCCATTTGATCCCCGCACTTGAGCCCCGAAGCCATGAAAACTGCATATTGTTGTTAGCCTTTGTAGATGGCATCAATTTTGGGGGTTTCGATAGAAAGTAGTTTCGTGATTTGGCTTTTCCCCAACGTTTAGCAAAGCACTTTCGATCGAAAGTGTTCAGTTTATATCAAAATTCAAAGATGACTTTTGATAGAAACCTATGTTGGCCTCTTTGGTGTTGTTTCGGGTTCAAAATTATTACATATAAATAAATATATGTTTTTGTCATCTTGTTAATTCAAAATTTGCAAAATACTTCACAATTTGGAAAAACAAGACAATTCTGCAACTTGTGATGGGAAATAAAAAGAGAAGGCTAAATAAGAGTGCATGACATTATTCAGAAGATACTGAACACACACTACATGAAGAGGCTTGGGAAAGATATTATCAGAATAAACAAGGTACATGTCTATATCTCTTTATCTCTCTCTTTGTCCATATATTAAGTTGATGAATATGACTTGTCTTAATGAAACATGTAAGCATGATATTGCAATACCTAATTTGATAAAGAAGACCTAATTATATCTTTGTATGCAGGAAATTCTCAAGAAGCACAACCTTATGGAATTGGATAAGGGTTATCGCAAGGTGAACAAGCCCAACCTTTAGAAGTTGGAGAAGGGTCATTGCAAGGTCAATAGGCTCAACAAGTACAACCTTCATAATCCCAAAAAAGTACACATCTCTCTCTCTCTCTCTCTCTCTCTCTCTCTCTCTAGTCTCTTAGTAGTTAATTATGCATTTTGGGTGTTTTCCCTTAAGATGACCTATTAAGAGAATTTTTTATTTTATTTGCAGCCCAAGTACAAACAACAAATGAGAATGTTAATCTAGTCCAAGAGTTGAAGAGCAAAATTAATTGTAAAAGAAGAGATCATTTAATAAAAATGGATGTGGAAAAATTGAGAGATTATGCTAAACAACCCATAAACACTACGAAGAGGACATTGAATAAAAATTCTAAGGAAATAATTGCACAATTTGAGAATCTTGATACACTTGAAAAAACCCAACTATTATCAATTACACTTCTTAAAGATGAGTTAAAAGAGTCATTAAAGTTGTTGGGTGTAGATGCAAGCTTGAAAAGGACAAAAATGTCTAACGTACAAAAAAATATTGTTAAAAGTGTTAAGGAAGGTTTGCATTCCATTGGGAAAACAACTAGATCTATAGATAAGTCTATTTCAAGAAGAGTGATATTGACATCTATTTTTAAAAAAAAAACATGTCCCAAAAAAGAAAAATTTCTTCACTTTCATCTCATATCAGGTACAGTAGGAAGACACTAGGACATTATTTGAAAAGGAGAATCAATTTGGATGATACTACATTAAAAGGTAATTGGGCACTAATGTCTAGAGTTTTACGCTCTGATAGGATTAATGAAAGAGTTAGGAACTTGGTTATGACATTTTGGACTGATCATACTCGTCCTTCACCAAATACAAGAGATTTTATCAAGAAGAGGACTGGGCCTAAGGAGTATTTGCAGCACAAAAAACATTGGTTGGAAAACACACAACATGAATTGTATCTCTCATTTTGTAATTCAAATCCTGACATTAAGATTGGACAAACAATGTTTGAAAGATTAAAGCCATATTTTGTAAAGATAAATAAATATTTTGAAACTTGTTGTTATCGATATCATGTTGAATTTTATCTCTACTATCAAGGGTTTAGAAAGATGATAGAAGAACACGATGGTTGTCAATATGATTTTCAAAAACATCCAAGCAAATTCATAGCATCAATCTTATGTAACAAATCAATTGATCATGAAATCCATGAAATAGATTACATAAGAGGAACTTGTCAAACATGTGGGGATTTGGCTAAATTTCCTTTGAGAGTTGAAGATACTAACATGATGAGGATGGTAAAATGTAATTGTTACAAGTACATCAAGTCTGAAATGAAAGTTGGGAAAGAGTCAACAAGGTTGGAATATGTAGAGGAGGAGATACATGTTGCAACATTTATGGAGAATTTTCATAAATTAATACAACCATATACGTGTCATGTTTTTTTTGCTAAATGGCAAGCAGAACATGTTAAACTACTAAGAGAAGCTTTTCCAGTTGGAACAATTTTATCAGTTGTTGACTTTGCAGAAAATTACTCTTTTGTTTCTCAAAAACAACTTCAAGCAGAATACTACTATACAGATCAAGTCACTATCATGGTACATGTTTCTTATCGACATGCAAAATTAGATATGGATGGTGTTGAAAGTACATATCAAACATGGGTCATAAAGAAAGAATATCACTTTTACATTAGTGATGATAAAGAGCATGACATACATTTTGTTGAGCATTGCTTTAAAATATTTTTTAGATATTTGGAAAACAAAGACATCAAAATTGAAAAGCATTTTGTTTGGTCAGATGGATGTGCAACACAATTTAAATCAGCAAGGCCATTTTATGCACTATGTAGATATCATCGATACCAAAATATGCCACATCTTTGGAGTTTCTTTGAGAGTGGACATGGAAAGGGAGAGCATGATGGTGCAGGAGCCTGTATCGAACGTGGTTTAAGAAAGTATCAACTGGACTATCAGGGATATCATATAAATAATTCTCATGATGTAGTTGAGTGGTGCAAGACGCATCTTGTGGTTCCAAATTAGGATCACACAACATCATGTTTGGATCGAGTCATACCATTCGTAGTATTATGGGATATATCAGGTATAAATGCAACATCACTTGTTTTAAAGTTTAAATTAATGTACATTCAACATACTTTAAATTTTAACATGTATGTCTCTTGTTCAGGTGTCAATAGAAGATCAATCCATGGATGCAAGAGGGTAGAAAAAACAAGATCCCTACATTTAGTTATGAGTATAGATAGTAATGTGTGGTCATTGTACACTAGAGATTACTCATGCTTTTTTTATGACTACATTTCTGAAAACTATGGTGAATGTATCAATCTAAAATGTGGATATGTTTGTGAATGGAATTTGGTTCCACTAGATGTTACTAATACAAATGATGAAGTTGAGGATGAAAACTTTGATGACATTCCATTGATTTCAACCGATTATGACCATATTTTAGGTTTGATCAAAATTGGTACGTTTCCATGTAAATAGCGCTCGCATGTGTACACATGTTCTTATTTACTATTCAACACACATGTAGATGTTTAATTTATATTTAGAGACCTCAAATTGAAAACATATTTTGCAGGACATGTTTTTGAAATAATAGCAGAGCCTGGAAATGTGGAATGTGTTAGTTACTATTTATTACATTGCACCAAGGAGAGGATGAAGCTAAAAAAGAATGAAAAAAGTGATGAAATTATGTTTCCAATAGGTTAGTAGTGTAAATGTTTGTGTTTAATTGATTACAATTGAGGTTTAACTTACGATACATACAATTTCACATGTCTAGATCTATATATGTTGTTGAACTTGTATGTGCAAGTTCAGTTGTTGTGCAAGGAACATATTTGAAGCAAGTAAAAATATTAAAACATGGGATCCATTTTATTGATTATCAAACTAACAACAAGGTTTATCAGTATAGCCATCTTGTAATTGCCAATGTCCTATCGCTTCATCCAGTGACCGGACGTGGGATTCGTAAGTGGAGACTTGATACTGATGACCATGAGAGAATATTAAATGTGGTCCAAGAGTGAGTCGAACCACTTGATGTGGTCTAAAACACACATGAAATATTGATAAATGTACTAAATTTGTGAAGGGTGAGACCAGAGGTTTTCTTAGCTCCATTCTTTCCTACCAGTGCCCATGTAGTGAATGGAGCAATTTTTTAAAATTTATAATATATATCTCAAAAATGTCTTCAAGATGTGTTATTATTTTAAATTTTTATCATGTGGATACTTATTTAGTTGGAATATGAATGTGTAGATCATGTGCATGAACTATGTAATTACTTAATTCTAGGATATAATTTAATTTTATCGAGCTCTCTAATTGTAAATAATTACCCCAACCCTATCCTTCATAATAATTTTATAAATATTTACCCTATTCTAATTCTAGTCCATATAATTTAATTTTATCGAGCTATCTAATTGTTCAATAATTTTATGTTCCAAACATCAAGATCAAGTTAGATCACGTACACATGTATATAACACATACAAACACATGTTTAAGATCAATGAATTGGATAGATTGAAACTTGTAATGTATATCTAGAGTGAAAGTATACATATCTATGAAAGTATATAACGTGCACACATGTACATATAGAGTGAAAGTATATTTAAACAATATACATACACATGAAACATCAATCATCTAGATCAAGTATGTAAAGATAAATCATAGATCAAGTACATGTAAACATAAGACATAGATCTATCAATGTATTGTAAGCTCATGAAACATGCACATCAATCATGTCAAACATAAATCAAAGTGTACAATACATGTGTCCATCAACTCTCTAGAGAGTAGATCTATAAAATATGTATGTATGTAATATGTCTAGATCATATATGAAAGTGCCTAGGACTCATCATGACAACTCCTCACTAAGCGGTCATGCCCAGAGTGGCTATCATGCTATGAAGGATGTGTAGATCCCTACAGAAAAGGAAAAACATTTTATAAAGTGTGGAAAAACATGTACTAAAGTGTGGAAAAACATGTACTATGCGTGTACACACATATCAATAAATTAAAAACTCACCTGTCCATTACTGATGTCATCATCGAGTGAGTCTCGATGATGTACATGATCAACCCTCAAAGCTGGAGTAACAAGAGGCATACCCTGGTAGATAAAAAATTAAATTTACATGCATCTAGATGAAATATTGAAATTTTTTAAATAACTTAAATTGTAACATTAAATATATATATAATCTGATAATTTATACCTGTGTAGATGGTGGCACCTGATAGTAAATAGAATCCCTAGCCTCGATCCTATTGACCAAGATATCAAGATTTTGTTGTGTCTCATCCAAACTCATCTCTGCATCTGCAACATGCACACGTCTCTCTAATGATGAATGCAATGGACTAACCAAATGAGATGGAATGGAAGCCGTATCATCATATGTCAGAAAATCTTGGTAACCTATAGTGGCCATGCTGAAGTCAACATCTTCAAGGCCAACATTAGAGAACTGGTGCCCTGCACTGACTAAAGGGTCTGTACCCTATGCCTCTCCCTCTATAGAAATAGAGTGGTCGGTAGGTGGATCCTCACAAGCACTGCCACTATGGCCATGGTCTAGGTCAGAACGATGTGGCTGGGAAAGTTTGATAGTACCCACACGAGCTCTAACACTCGACATGGGGATATCATGCTGTGCTACTATAAATGCAATAAGCATCCAAAAAATCCTCAGCCAGACTAGATAATGTGACTTGTGTTGTCTCTCTTGTAAGTCCCTCTAGATTGGAATCTGAAGGGATCCCCACTGCAGTATACATGTCATGTGTGGCCCTACTAGAGGATGCTCCAACTGATGATCTAAAGTGTCATCGAGACATCAAGTACTGACCAACCTGATCTCTCGATATGGATGCAACAACTACTGCAATATCCCCCACACTATCAATGGCAACTCGAAGGTGGGTGCTACAGATAACATCATCTACAATAGGAGTCAATGAAGGAGCTATCGTAGGTTCCCTCTGACCAATAATGGACCTGTGTACTGGCCTCTCGCAATTTGCTTGACGATACGCGTCTCTATCAGCAAGTCTACCAAGCCCCTGTCCTAGGTGTCCTGGAAAATTAGTGTAATTAACTTCCCTCCTAAACGAACCTCAGCATAAATTTGTTGTGCAAAATAAAATGGAATCTGATCATTATTTGGATAATGACCATGAGAAGCTAGAAATTGTGAGTATATCAATGCAGCTATGGAAGGATCATCACACCTCATAACCTGATATCCCTTCACATACTGTAACTCTGCATAAGAAGGAAAAACTTCCCTTTTCAGGGTCACTTTAGGCACTAAAGCCTATACCTCCTTGAGAGAAAGATCAGAGCCAACCTCTTGTCTCTTCCTCTCAAGTATGGCCTCTACAACATCTCGGCCATAGGGAGTGGTACCATGAAAGTCATCCCTAATAGTAATCAAGCTATGAAGTATAGATTGACATGTGTTCTTATAAACAATGGAGCTAGTCAGATTATTAATAGAATCTTGCAACCTTTGAATTTATTTATTAGTTCGTGCAAATAGTTGCTCAGGGGGAATGGGTGCATCTACCATGTGTGATGTGTAATAATGTCTTAAAAATCTATATATATGTATGTACCTGAAAGATTTTATTTACTGTCAAATTAAGTCTACATATATGTTTTCCTAGAATTTAATTCAAGAAAATAAAATGAAAGTACACATTTGGAGACCTACATTATTTCAAAGTAAAATCAATTACATTTAAATTTCATTTAAAAATAAATTACACA
>MU222952.1:278442-289225 GCA_018584345.1 Thuja plicata
TATGATTAAGGTTGGGATTAAGCTTTAGTATTTAGTATTATATTTACGGATAGGGTTTAGGGTCAATTTTATGATTAGCATTAGGGTTTATATCATGGTTAGGGATACGATAAGGATTAGGGTTAGCTTTAAGATTGGGATTATGATTAGGATGAGGGTTTATATCATGATTAAGATTGGGATTAGGCTTAGGGGTATTAGTAGGGTGAGAGTTAGAATTATGGTTAGGGTTGAATTATGATCATGGTCAGGACTAACTTTAAGGTTTTGATTATACTTTGGTAAATGGTTCAAATTAGGCTTCTGTTAGGGTTCATATTAGGGTTTGGTTAAGGTGAATATTAGGGTTAGGTTTAATACCATGATTATAATTAGGATTAAATTATAGTTGGGGTACATATATAATGGGGACATATTAATTAGACACATGTGATAACTTGATAAGACACAAATTGAGGTTGATTTTTAATTTAAAATTTGCTAAGATGGAGTTAGTATAAGGCTCAATTAAAGGTTTAGGATTAAGGTTGAACTTGATTGAGTTTTAAGGTTAGAGTTCAAAAAATTTTAATGTGTAATTCAATTTAGAATCAAGGTTAGGGTTCAATCTAGTTTAATGTTTAATTTTGTTTTCACACACATATATATATATGTATGTATGTATATATGCATACACACACACACACACACACATATATATATATGTATATATGCACACACACACACACACATATATATATATATGCATATATACATGCATATATACACATATACATGCATATATACATGCATATATACACATATATACAAACAATATATATAAAAAAAACATTATAATGCATATATACAAACAATATATATTATAAAACAATAAAATATGCAAATTAAAAATGTGAAAAACTTGAATAAAGATGTTCAAAAAAATGGAAGCCCACTCTGTCTGTCACTTTCAACCCAGCCGAAACAGTGAAAATGACTGTTGTGTACATGAAAATGCACCTTCATGAAATTAAGAATGAAAGCAACTATTCTATGGAAAGATAAACAAATTAATCTCAGAATTGAAACTAACAAACTATATCATCTCATGGTTCTCTATCCAAGCTTTGTTGAGAGAAGCTCTCAAGCTTAATCTCTCTCAAGGACAATCCTAGAATGAGATATGTATGAAAATCTAATGCTTAAATCTAGCTATAATGCTCAAAATGCTTAAGAAAGCTCCAAGATCATAAGAGAAATTAGAAAATGTTCTAAAACATGATATGATAAATGAAAAACAATGCTAAAACTCTCTCTCAAATCTCTCAAAATGCTCTTCGATATGCTCTCAATATGTCGATAATAAGGATGCCTTTTGCTCTTGAATTCTTGGATTCTTAACAAAAAGGAAATGGCCTATATTTATAGCATTTTCCCAAGGGTAGGGGGTAGAGTGAGATAATCATGATCAAAGCTTGGTTAAGAAAAAATCTTGGTTAAATCAAAAATCTTTGAGTTGTTTGCAAATAAAGGAAAGTTTGTTAGTTGTCTCTCAAAGATATTTAGGAATTTAAATAACTCCATCTTTTAACTAAATTAGCCATGGAAGGGTAAATGGGTTGGATTTAATTCTTTTTTATTTGATTTATACAATTGAAAATTAATTGCATAATTTGATTAATCCCTTTAGGCTTGATTTTAATTAATTGATTTCATGATTATTTATTCTTTTAATTTGATTTGAATTTTTCTTCTTTGATTTGCATTGATTAAATGTCCATTTGATTTGCATTGAGATGATATTTTGAAGCATTTGGATGAGATTTATAATTTGAAATGTTTGAGATACACCTGGTAAATTTTAGGTGTCTACAAATGCCCCTCTTTGAATTGATGTGCGAAGCGCATTGATTCAAAGAAAAATTGATTTTCCTGATCATTGAGTTGATACTGATGAGCTGATATGAAAACCTGATATGAAAATTTGATATGAAACCCTGATATGAAAATTCCTGATATGAAATCTGATATGAAACCCTGATATGAAAATCTGATATGAAACCCTAATATGAAAATCTGATATGAAAGCCTTGATATGAAACCTTGATATGGTACTTGGCTGATAAAGTTTAAAATTTTAATGCCCCAGATTGGATATAAGATATGATGCAAAATCCTCATTTGATGCTATGATGATGCCCCCTCGGAAATGGAATCATCTTGATCGTAGGTAAAAATTTGATAAACAAAGTGAATAAGATAGATCAAAGATGATAACATTTCTGATAAACGATGATGTGAAAACATGTCAAAAAAATGCCCCAGTGAGCAGAATAGGCCAATTAGGTTTGACTGGGTCAAAAATATCAAAAAAATAGGTTAAAATAGCTTAAATAGGTTGAAAAACCCAAATTTACTATTCATTTTCACTTTTTACTATTAAGATTTTGCTCTGATCCTCTGACGATTGATAGCGATGGTCATCCCGATTCGAGAGCATAGATTTGAGTGAGCACGTAGATATCAGAGACCACCTGACTATGGGCCTCCGGTGAGTGGTTTGAACCCTGTTAGTGCATTTATTGCTTTGAAAAATTGCATTTATTGTATCTTTTTACTGCTTTTTAGAATAGTATTAGCTAAGAGCCGTGTAGGATAGATAAAGTGCCGTGTAGGCCCGTTAAAAGCTGCATCTGCAATGTCAAAATCTGCATATGCGCAATCCTTAGCCGCGTAGGAGCTAGGGTAAAATTGCAACCCTGAATAGGTAAAACGTCACCTAAAACTCCATATTTTAAAAGCCGCATATGATGATCAAAAAGTTGCGTAGGCTTGCAAAAGGCCACCTAAGAGGTAAAGTGTTGCCTGCGCGTGGTAAAGAGCCGCTTTTGAAGATTTAAAAGCCACCTAGCGTTAAAATCCGCGTACACTTAGTGAAGCCTACCATAAAGATGAAAATTTTTTATAGAGGAAAAATAGATGAACTCAGTTTGATAGATCATCCAGATGACTTAATTAGGTTCCAAGCTAGAAAATGTTCATCCAAAATGTCGCATTGTGTTTAGGATGGTAGAAAAGTCATAATGATGAATGTTTGATAAGTCAGTCACGTATGATTAAAAATGATTACAAATTGTCCTTGTGTCTCACGATTTAGAGGTTAGGAACAATAAGTTGATACACTCAAGTTAGAGAAAAGATAGATGTAATGTGTTACGATAGACTTAGAATGGTTCATCAGGAGAAAAACTAACACGATGCACTTTGTTTCAAAATGTAGGAGCATTACAGCAAGTTGCGAGTGTGAGGAGTCACAATGTGGATCTTTGACTTTGTAGATGAGCTCACGCCAGCTGAGCGGCATACTAGCAAGACTTGTGGTCTCAGTTTCCTTTTAGATCTCCCTCGGTTTCAGCTGAATTGGGGTTTATTAACAGCTATGGTAGAGTGTTGGCACTCTGACAATAATACCTTTCATTTACCTCTCAGCGAGATGATGATTACGCCTAAGGATGTTTATAGATTATTGAGGATCCCAACTCATGGAGAGCAGGTGTATTATGATTTAGTATATGATAGTAGCATATGTAGATGGGTGTTTGGAGATAACACCATTATAGATGATTGCATTACCTGGGCATAGTTTACCTCATTCCCTACCCTACCAGTGTTATTAGGAGCTATGATAGGAGGATTATTGCTACTAGGTAGGCGAGGACATGGTTTTGCAGTCAGATGGGGCCAGATTATAGAGTACCTGATTGTGCATCCACAGAGATTGGACTAGGGTTCCTGTGTGTTGGCACAGTTGTACAATGATTTGCATGAGATTGTATATTAGCATAGTGCAGCTATTTCTGTAGGTGCAGTTTTGTTACAGTTGTGGACACGGGAGCATATCCCTATTACTAGGCTAGTATCAACACAGATCTGAGATTGGGGTTACCCATATGCATTTTTATATGATGGCATGATTGTCTAGCATCGTCTAGACAAGGTTGATTTCTGGAGATGCACTATTGATGACATTGATCAGGTGGTTTGGAGGCCATACTTGCAGTGTGAGAGGTGACGAGAGGATGATGATGAGTTACCTTACATGTTCTCACCTTGATGGATGATAGGATGGTCCTCCTTGATTATTGAGAGATTTTGCTTCGATAGAGTACTATGCCAGTTCGGCCGAATGCAGGATATGCCATAGGGTATGGAATTATATGCTCGAGTACAAGCAGAGAGATCAATGTGGGGTGCACAGGTTGACTACCAGTCAGCTTGCTTATAGATTGATCAGCTGGGTTACAGAGTGTGGGATATGCTACCACAGGTTGCAGATGCAGGGATGCCCGCAGAGTATCGAGAGTGGTTCTTGCGAAATCAATTTATGAGATTCACTGATCCAGCAGAGCCTATCCCAGATGTTGATGAGCTGTCTGAGGATGATGGAGATGGTGGAGATGATGGAGATGATGGTGATAGACCACGCTGGCACAGAGTCCAAAGAGAACCTAGAGCACCACGAGTACAAAGAGTAGTTGGGCCTCGGATGAGAGGTGGTCATGTGAGAGGCCGGGGTGGTGGTTTCAGATAGCATAGGAAAAGATTAGTAGGTGCACAGGGACCATAGGGTCAGGCTCCTTTGAGAGTAGATGTCGATTGGGCTAGACGGAGACATAGACAGGTTCAGGAGGCGAGATAGTTTCCAGGGCAGATACCATAGGGTCCTCCTGCATCGCAAGCATCGCCAGTGTTAGATGGCATAGTGTGAGATGTGCAGGGATTATAGGCTGGGATGACTACAGTGATAGCCAGATTAGATCAGGTCACGACCATGTTACAATAGTTTCTGGCCACTCTAGCTCAACTACCGACCAGTGTGAGCACTAGTCAGGCACTTCCTGGCTCACAGGATAGAGCAGGTGATAGAGATCCTGATGGTGCAGGTGGGTCAGACACATGTTTAGATGGATCAAGTGCCTCTACTGGATGATGAGACAGATATGGACCTGGGATTGTGTATCATATGTATTTGTTTTGATTAGGACTTTGATATACCATTGATATATCTTTGTTATTGATGTACCTTTGATGTACTGATTATGCTATACAGATTGATGATGGACATTTATCTAATGATGATCTTTGATTTCCTTGGATGATGTTATGAGATTTCCTTTTATGCATGTCTATATGTTTCTATAATGCATTTATTTCTATTGTGCAATGGATGCAAACGTCTTAGAGTAGGACATAGATAAATGGGTGCAAATGATGTGAATGCAACTTATCTCTATATGTTTTTGTTTTAACAATGTATGGATTATGCAATGAAATGAATGCAATACTTAGTGCTTATGGTAAATGAAATGCATCTATCTTTTTTTGTATTTTTGAATGTATGTGATTTAATTTATGATATGCAGTTCTAAATGATGATATGGAAAATGAGTAATGATTAATGAATATTTTCTTTTGATTTTCTCTTGATATAAATACATAATGAATAATGACTAATGATGATGAATACAAAGGAAAATCTCATGTTTGAATGACTTGAAACCCATATGATTTGATGAAATGTGATCAACCTTTATCCCGCCCTTGAACTTGGAAAATTGCAAGAAAAACAAGGCATTTGAGAATTAAGCATTTTGAGAACACAAGCTAGAGAGAAACATGCAATTAATCTAACATGCAAAATGCAATTAATCTAACATGCAAGAATGCAAAGCAAATGCAACTAATTGTCCTTGAGGTTTGTGAAAGAAATGCAAACTGAGATATATTGTCATCATAGAGCGTTTGTGGAACTAGGACTCCATAATATCCTCACTGGTGCCACTGTGACCATAAGAATATGAATATGAATTTCTCACGTGTGGTAACCCCTTTATACGAAACCAAGTACAATCCTCACTAGTTGGAAGACCAACTATGGGAGTATGAATACCGGTTTAATCAAATTCAATGTTGCAAGTAGATGTTGGTATTTAGATATGGAAAATCTAAATAACGAAGGTATCCTTTTTCGTAAACAAACAAAGGTTAACCCTTCATCCTGTATGAACGTCCTCTATGGTTCTTTGAAGACCATGTCTTTAGACTATTGACACAAGTTAAAGAATCTTCCTCAAAATAGTCACTCATAAGCTTAAGAAAACATCATGTCTTTTATCATTGCCAATCTAGCCGAAAAGTCATTGATTAGCTAAAAAGAACATGACTCAAAAAAGTTAATGAAAAAATCACCAAAAATTCCAAGTGTTTGTGAAATGTATCAAGATTTTCAAATAAGAATTCCAGACAATCTAATCATTTAAGGTGTGCCAAATTTTAATCCTGATAAAATAAGTCAAATGAGGTTTGAGGATCCTGTTATGTGATCAAACTGTTTAGGGTTGAACAATGATAGTTATCAAAGGTTCAAAAATGTCTCTCCTGAATCTAAAAATATGCTTCTGACGTGTGACCAAAATGTTGCACTTTTGAATCCAGTTGGTATCAAAATCTATCTATGATGTGTGCCCCCAAGTGATAAATGTGGCCAATGTGATATGTAGGGCAACTGAATCTAGAATGTGACAAATGCAGCTCTGAGACTTCATTAGGGCAATGCATGAATGACGGATGCAATGAGGATATGGACAAGTGAGATGAGGAAACCGCAATATGTACAAATGCAACTAGAACACACCTAAGGGACAAAAGGTGCCTATTTCCAGGTTTTCACCTCTTGGGTTTATTTCTCTTTTTTTTCTACCAAGGTGCCCATTGCTAGGTTTTCACCAAGGTACTTTTTTCTCTTTTTCAAATGTTTTTGGCTTTTTGAAATTTCTGATTTTTTTTGTATTTTTTTTTATATTTTCTCCTTTTTTTGGTATTTTTTAATTTTCTCATGTACAAAGGTGATGCTTGACTCATCTGATACTCTTCAAATTATACTCTTTATTCTGATACTCTTTCCTCTGAATCAGGTGTGGAACCTCTTAAGATGAATGCTATTGATAGGTTCTATCATTCAATCACCATTACAATCAACTAATTTGTAAGTCCTCAATCCAAATGAAGAAACAATGACAAAAGGACCCAGCCAATTTGCTTCCCACTTTCCTTTCTTTTCTCTATCGGCCTGATTCTTTGGATTTTATCTCAATACTAGATCTCCTATTTGAAATTTTCTTGGCTTGATATGTTTGTTATAGTTCCTAGAAATGCGATTTTGATACACTTTCAAATGATCATAAGCTTGAGTTTGATGTTCCTCCAACAATTCCAATTGTTGAAGGTGAGCAACTCTATAATCCTCATCCATTATTAATACATGCAATGAAACTCTGAGGGATGGTATTTCAACTTCTAAAGGAAGAACAACTTCTGCCCCATAAACCAAAGAAAAAGGTGCAGCTCCTGTCGGGGTTCGAATACTAGTCCTATAGGCCCATAATGCTAGATTGATTTGAAGATGCCAATCCTTTCCTGATTTTCCAACTGATCTCCTAAGGATTTTAAGGATGTTTTTGTTGGTGGCTTCTGCTTGTCCATTACCTTGGGGATAGTAAATGGATGAAGAGTGATGTGTAATGTGGAATGTGTCACAAATTTCATCAATATCTTTGTTCTTAAACTGTTTTCCATTATCCATGATGATAGCATGAGGAATGCCATATCTACAAATGATATGATTTAGGATAAACATGGAAATTTGTTTTCCTGTTGCAGTTGATAAAGGAACAAATTTCACCCATTTAGTAAAGTATTATGTCGCTCTGATTATATACTTGTGCCCGTTTGAAGAAGGTGGATAGATCATGCCAATTAGGTCAAAATCCCATTGATAGAATGGCCATGGTGTGACAAAAGGGTTTAATTCGTGTGCTGGGGCATGAATTGAGTTTCCATGGTATTGACATTTCTTGCAAACTTTAACATATTGACAGGCATCTCTTTCTAAGGTTTTCCAAAAGCACCCATACATAAGATTTTCTTAGCTAGGTTTAAACCATTTGAATGTGATTCAAAAATCCCCTCATGGACATCTTTTAAAGCTAATTTTGATTCCTCTTCCTCTAGACATCTAAGGAGTGTTCCGTCAAGACCCTTACGATACAATGTGTCAAAAAGGATAGTATAATGGGCTGCTTGTCTTATGAAATTTCACTTTTGAGTGCGGGTTTGGTCTATAGGTAAGGTTTGATCTTTGAGGTAATCATAGATAGGTCCATACCACAGGGAGTCATGTCCATGTAAAAGGGAAACAATTTGGGTCTCAGGTAGGTCAAATGTGGGTTTCACCAATTCTTCCACCAAGAACTCATACTTTTCATTTTGATCGGGTAGCTAAAGTAAAGATACCAAAGTAGCCATTGCATCAGCTACTCTATTCTTATCTCTGGGAATTTGTACAAAAGTAATCAAGGCAAAATACCTCTTCTAGCTATCTACCAAGTTCTTGTAGGGTAACAATTTTTCATCTTTAGTATTAAATTCATCATTAACTTGATTAATGACTAATTGAGAGTCCCCATAGACTTGTAACTCTGTGACATTCCATTCCAAAGCTATCTTGATGCTGATGACCAAAGCTTCATACTCTGCTATGTTATTGGTGCAAGGAAACAGTAACTTGTAAGATTTTGGGATTGTGTAGCCTTGTGGTGTAATCAAAAGAATGCCTGCTCCACTGCCATTTTGGATATATGATCCATCAAAGTATAAATTCCATGTCTTAGCTTCAATATTCACAATTGCAGAATCTGGGAATTCCACTTGTATAGGGTGTGTAGACTCTTGAGGATATTTCACCAATTGATCGGCTATAACTTGACCTTTGATTTCTTTCCTATCAACATATTCAATGTCAAATTCACTAAGTACCATGACCCACTTCACAATCCTTCCAGTCAAAGCTATCTTTTTGAGTAAGTATTTCAAGGGATCAATTTTAGCTATGAGTTTCACCTTATGTAACAACATATAGTGTCTTAACTTTTGAGAAGAAAATACCACTGCTAGGCAAGCCCTTTCCATGAAGCTGTAATTTAACTCATATTTGATCAAGGTTCTACTCAGATAGTAGATAGCTCTTTCTTTGCCTTCATCATCCTCTTGTGCCAATAAGACTCACAGAGATATTTTTGTTTCTGAAATGTAGAGTAATAAAGGTTTCCCTTGAATTGGTGACAGTAAGATAGGAGGATTCATCAAGTATGTTTTCAAAAATGAAAAGGCTTTGTCACACTCCTCATCCCATGTGAAGATGGTGTCTTTATGTAGCAATCTGGTGAACGAATGACATTTTTCCGCCAATTGAGAAATGAGTCTTCTTATAGATTGAAGTATTCCTTGAAGTGACCTCATTTGACTAATATTCTTCAGAATGTCCATGTCCATTATTGCTTGTACCTTTTCAGGATCAACTTCAATGCCTTTTGCTAAAACAATATATCCTAGGAGTTTTCCAAATTGTACCCCAAAAGCACATTTCTTTGGGTTAAGTCTCACCTTGAATTTTTCTAGCCTTGTAAAAATCTTGTCAAGTATGGATAGATGATCTGTTCTTTTATGTGACTTAGCTAAAATGTCATCCACATAGTCTTCCATAAAGGTGTGCATCATATCATGGAAAATGGTAGTCATAGCTCTTTGATAAGTGGTATCGACATTTTTGAGACTGAAGGGCATGACATTCCAACAAAAGGTACCCCATGGGCATGTAAAAGTTGTCTTTTCTTGATACTTAGGTGCTATGAGAATTTGATTATACCCACTGAATCCATCCATAAGTGAAAGCATAGAATGACCTGTCGTGAGATCTACAATAGCATCAATGCTAGGTAAGGGAAAGTCATCTTTTGGGAAAGCAAGGTTTAAATCTCTGAAATATGTGCAAACCCTTATTTTTTTATCATGTTTGGTAACTGGTACAATATTGGAGATCCATTTGGCATATGCTATTACTCTTATAAATCCTGCTTTGAGCAATTTCTCCAATTCAGCTTTGACTAATATGGCTATGTGTGGATGCATTTTTTGCAACTTCTTCTTGACGGGATTAACCCCTGGTTTCACATTTAAGTGATGCAAAATGAAACTTGGATCTAATCCAGGCATGTCAGCATATGACCATGCAAAGTTGATTTGCTTTTCTTGAAAGAATGTGATGAACTCTTCTCTTTCCAAAGGACTTAAAGATGCTGCTAAATGAATGAATTTAGGATCCTTTTTTGTTCCAATGTTGACCTTTTATGTAGGCTCAATAAGTATAGGTGATCTTTCATCTTTGTGAGCTAGCAAGGTGTCCAACCTCTCTCCCTTATGTGCCATAGTTGGGTTTTCACCTTCGGAAACATCCTTTATTTTTACTATTTTTGGGTCTAGCACTGCCACATGGTGGTTTTCACCACTAGACCTTCTCATTTTTTTGTATATTTTCTCTTGATTTTTTGAATTAAGAGGTTGAACACCTGCCCCTATCATCATGTCCAAAGTGAATTCATTGGTGGAAGAATTGGTTTCAACCACATTGAGGTATAAGGCCATGGAATTGTCATTTGGGAAGTAGAGTAAGTCATTTGACTCAGATAGATCCCAATCAATAAGTTTGGGATGTATTAAGGACAAAGAATCATTGAAAGGGTTTTCATTTGAGGGAGTCAAGGACATGACTTCATTAGATGATTCATACATTGTATCATCAAGGTCTATGACATGTGCCTCTTCTAGATGTTCCATGGAAGAAGGATCAAAATCCTCTCCATCAGAGTCCTCTAAGATTTCTATGGGAAAGAAAGCATGTGGATTAAAC
>MU222953.1:0-13249 GCA_018584345.1 Thuja plicata
AATGGGTTGCCTTTGTTACTTTGACAATATTTACACTTCCACATATATGAACCACCTCCTGCAACCTGTTGTACTCTTATGGTATGTTTCCATAAAGGAGATGCTGCATCAACTTTGAAATTATCACTTGCTTCCCCTGCCATTGAACTTTGACTACCGATGGTGGCCATTCTTGCACAATACAATGTAATTTATTGCTTTGCTAATAAGATATTAAGAAATTAGAAAACATTGAACAACTATGAACATCAACCAAACAAGTGCAAAAATATGATACAAAAATACTAAAAAGGATAGCTAAACTTGTTTCTTTACTTCTTTTAAAAAAAATAAAAATAAAAAAAAACTTGCAAAATTTATTCCCAAACTTGAAAAAATTCATCAAAATCACAAAAAAACCCATTAAAAGACTCAAGAATGAGATCAAATGCTTACCTTAGATGCAGAAAACGCCTTTGTGGAAGCAATCCCTCGCCCTACAAACGATCCCTTTCAACAAGAATCAATTTGCCTTCAACAAGCAAAAATGGAGAGCAAATGAAAAAATAAGTCTACTACAAAACAAATTAACTAAAACTTGTTTGGAAGACCTCTCATTTCCACGTTTTAGGGTTTTCAAGAATAAAATAGATTAAAAAAATCTATTTAGCACATGTTTTTAAGTGCTTTAAGTGAAAATTTTGAATAAAAAAATGTATTTTTTTCATTTTCTGGGTTGTCAGCCCGCGGGTGCTCCCGGATGCTCCCTGATGCCCTGTGGATGCCATTCGGAAGCGCATCGCAGGCATCCGGATGTGTCTGGATGCCTGCAATCGGCATCCATACGCATCCGGATGCTTGTGATGCGCATCCGGACAGCACCCAAAGGGCATCTGCGCCCACATCAGCACCCGTCCGCATCGGCTTCCGCCTCCAGCAGATACCTGCCCGCATTGGTAACTGAGGTTTAGGGGGCAAAATTTGAATTAGGAGGCGAAGTCTTTTGAACTGCCCATGTTGGAGTCCAAGTGAGGTTGGATTCCGATCTCCCTTGGGCTCATTGACCCTCAAGGAGGTCGGAATTACGACCTACCTTTGGCTCACACCAAAGGTGCTCACTGAATTTCGCTCAAACAACTAAACCTTTCCTTCGTTTTCTGATCTTTACTTTGGAGTTGCACTCCATGTTTATTTGTTTTCTCTTCATTGCTATGATATTGAACTGAGAATTTCAATTTGTTCATCAAATTGCACTTCAATTGCCTGATTTTTGCCTAAAGATTTCAAACTTTACCATTGCAACACTCAGAATTTCACCAAGACAATGCCAATACACCTCTTATTTCACTCTGATTTTCTACAACTGCTGTAAGAACCCTTGCTGGTTGTAACTCTGACAACAAAGACCAAATTGCTTTACTTTTCAAATGTTTAACATTTTATCAAACACTTTGCAGGCAAGCTCTAATACCACTGTAAGAACCCTCTCTAGGAGGATTCGTGTAAATACAAATTTTCTGCCTTGTTTGTGTTTGTTTTGATGAATGAATGTGATATATATGTAATGTTTGATATTACAATATAATGCAACAAATAAAAGATATTGCAATAATAATTTTCCAACTCAAATCTGAAAGTACATTGAATATACACAGCTGAAAATTCCATATTTTTATACCAGCTGTAATACTCAGAATTTTCACAAATTAATGACAACCCAATTCATTAAATAACCCCTATTATCTAAAACAACAATACCCAGAAAATCTAGGAGTTACAATTAATAAACTCACAGGTAATACATGCTTGGAAACCCTCTAAAAAGATGAAAAACAGCACCAGATGAAGTCTTCAATAAACAAATGCTTGTAATCTGATTTATAAGTGTAGCAATAATATCTTTACGATCTGCAGCTGATAAACCTTCAAACACATGCTCAAACCCTCGTCCAAAATCTTCAAAACTTCACCAATTAAGCTCAAACATGGCTTCTGTATAAAACCATCGCTGGATTGTACAATTATTTGGATGTTTCACCAATTCAAAGTGTTGAAGCCTGTGTAGAATTCACAATTCTACCACGCTGAAATTCTTCAAACCCTTGTTTCTTCACTTCACCCAAATCAACAAAAGCAAATGCACAATAGAATCATTTGTTTTTTTGCACAAGCATTGCTTTTATAATAATAAAAGATATCTTCTTCAAGACACCAAAGACAAATAGCTTCTCTCACACACTTTTCACTAAAGAGTCTTCATCAATACACTTTTTAATTAGAAGCCCTCATTTAATAACTTTTAATTAATAATAAATAACTCCAAAGCTAAAAGCTTCATGAAGACACTTTTCACTTAAAAGGCTTCTTCAACACACCTTTCACTTAAAAGCATTGCTTTTAAGACTTAGGATTATATTCTACATGGATTAATGATTAATACCCCCACTAGGCGCCCAAAAGCAATTTATAACTTAAACTCAATATATACCACTGAAAGTGCCAATATCATCACCGACTGAAGATAGTGCCTAGGTGCCTACTAGAAATGAAGACACTTTTCACTTAAAAGGCTTCTTCAACACACCTTTCACTTAAAAGCATTGCTTTTAAGACTTAGGATTATATTCTATGTGGATTAATGATTAATACCCCCACTAGGCGCCTAAAAGCAATTTATAACTTAAACTCAATATATACCACTGAAAGTGCCAATATCATCACCAACTAAATATAGCGCCTAGGTGCTTGCTAGAAATGGAAACCACCATCACTGACTTACTAAAAATAATAAGTCGACTAAGATCCTCAAATCAAGGCGTTAGCTCACGAAGCTCGTGATGATGAGCTAACCTCTGCATATTCTTGGAACTTTCTAAATTGGGGACATTACAACTGCTGGGTGGAAAATGTCTTAGTCTTGGGCTTGCACACCTTTGCCTAGGCAGAAAATGTCCATTCGTTGGGCTCTAAGGTGCAAGGCAGAGAGTGCATACTTTTTGGGTGCAACACAAGAGGTGGGGTGGAAATTGTAAGCATTTTGGGTGCAACCTATGGTGCTGGGCGGAGATTACACATCCCTTGGGTGCAATACAAGTTGCTTGGTCAGGATTTGACATAGAGTTGGTCGCATACTCAACCTTAGATTTTTGGAAATCTCTTGTTTTCACCCTTTGCGCTCAGGCATGATGGATGTCATGTGTGTGACTCCATGTTTTTTAATGGGCCCGCTCCCTGTGTACATCATGAGGAAGTGACGACTTCCAAATGATTATCACTTGTATTTGTTAGAGTTATTGGAAGGTGACGATCTTACAATAACTTGATCTTCTATTGTGATAGACATCTTATGATGGCCGAAACAGATCATGATAGATGATATCTTGCATGGTGGATTAAGTTCCTTAAACAGACCATGACCTTATATTGTGATAGACATCTTATGATGGTTGAAACAGATCATGATAGATGATATCTTGCATGGTGGATTAAGTTCCTTAAATAGATAATGGCCTTCTATTGTGATAGACATCTTATGATGGCTGAAACAGATCATGATAAATGATATCTTGCATGGTGGATTAAGTTCCTTAAACAGACCATGGCCTTCTATTGTGATAGACATCTTATAATGGCTGAAACAAATCATGATAGATGATATGAATGTTCCTATGGTAAGTGCACATTACATATGGACATTTGTTGAGTACTTGGTGGACATCATGCAACTTGATGTTGGTAGGCCATTACTCTGAGCACTTGGTGAATATCATGCGACTTGATATTCTGCAGGCCAATGCTCCCGATATCATGAGATGATATCTTTATAAAATTGTTGAGTACTTGGTGGACATCATGAGACTTGATGTTGGTAGGCCATTACTCTGAGCACTTGGTGAATATCACGCGACTTGATATTCTGCAGGCCAATGCTCCCAATATCATGAGATGATATCTTTATAAACTTTTGAGTACTTGGTGGACATCATGAGACTTGATGTTGGTAGGCCATTACTCTGAGTATTTCGAGAATATCATGCGACTTGATATTCTGTGACCAATACTCCCAATTTCATAAGATGATATTTTATTAATCTATGAGTTATGGTGAATATCACGAGACTTGATATTCCTTGTCACACCATATCTATAATATCACAGTAATGTGATATCAAAATTAAACTTTCACAATTTACTTTGTGTTGCTCTTTTGGATTGATGGATTTTATCTTCTCTAGCTAAGAGGGAGTGCTTATGTTTTGTGTAGCTATGGTGAGGGTCATAAGTGTTGACACGAGTGACCACTACACATTCTGTTTGATCATCCTCCCTAGCTAAGAGGGAGTGTTAATGTTTGTAGCTTCAGTGGTACAATCATTTAGAATACATATAATATATGTTGATTAATAATAATATATTATATATGTTATATTATTATTAATCATATGAAATTTAATATTCAATATTAATCTATTATATTATTCTAAATTAATAATTGATTGATCAAACATTATAACATTGATTAAATTATGTTTAATGTGAAAGGACATGCCCCTCTAAAGGAATATATACATAATCAATTGTCATTATATTAATCTCAATAATAATGAAGACATGTCCCATGAAGGGACATATTTCTCCTAGCCTCATTCCCAATATAAATGAAAGAGAGATTGTTGCATTTATAAAACACATACAACACAGGCAGTGCTATTACATTTGCAATGATCCTAAAACTTAACAATGGGGTTTATGGCAGCACCCCAATATTCTTTTTTTTTGCAACATGAAAATATTTAAAATGTTCCTTTTTTGTCTATGATGCGTAATCAATTGAATAGGCAAGGAGATATGCAATGAAACAAACTTGATTTCTAAACCATGACATGCAATTAATGAACCAAAATGCGATTAATTAAGCAATGCAAGTACATAAGCAATGAATGCATCTAAATCTGAAAATTTCATGCAAAAATCAGATAAAACTAAAAATCAGAAGTTTTGCAAGTAAAAGACAGATCGTGTTCACCAAAATGTAATGGAGGGAAATCGATCCTTAGCCTAGAAATTCAAACTAGGAACTTATTCATTCACAATTTCCAATTTGGGGATCATTTTATTGAGGGAATAATCAACAAGGTTGAACTTCAGTCTTAAAGGAGAGTTGAACATTTTGATTAATTATTCCCTTTTTGTTGTTTTGATATGATTGTATATGATTTGATTATGATTATGCAATATTCCATGTAAAATGATGCAAAATCAACAGTATTCAGCATAAACCGAAAGATGCAAAACTGAAAACCAACACAAAAGTACAGATTTGGAAATAAGATGCTGAGAGGAACCTGCAGCTGAAATTTGGAGCTGAAAGCGACTGTTAATGGAGATAGATGCCCTAGACTTGGAGTTATCTTCGTCAGCTGAGGCTACAAATTTAAGATCAGGATGCCCTATATACCTTTCCCTCCAAAATTCAACCTATAAGTGTCAATCAAGTGAGCTAATTGGCATAGGCCAAGGGTTTTTGCCTGTTCAAAGTCTGGGACTGTGCATCTCAATCTACTCTGTGCAGTTCCACAACTTTTGGTTGTTGGATGTACAACCTACACACATAAAAGAGGGAAAATGTTCTGCTGTACCTTGTGTTGGTGTTCCCACCTCCACAACAGCAATGATGATGTAAAAGAGAGCTTACCCCTAGTGGGGTAGAGGCTAAATCATAAATGGAATGCTGAATTAACAAGATAATACCTTAAGATTGATAATTGCGGTAATGCGGCGCTCTTTAGATAAATCCTCCGAATGTTGATGGAATAACATGACAAATCATAACAAAATCCATCATGAAATATACTAAGCTGCTGTAGCTTATTCTCTTTGTACTCAGATTTGCTCTTGAATGAATAGGAATGCTTGATCATTAGAACTTGTAACTTGTGAAATTGATGCTTGTGAATGATTAATGATTGTCTTATATAGGGTTCTTAAGATATTTCTCATTTAAGGCTAACTTCCAACAATCAAATGAAAATATCGGGATCGGATCAGAAATGGTGGGAAGTAACACTTGTACACATTCAAGTTTGGGCCCCTTTTGGAGGGACTAGGGCACTAGGTGCCATAGTCTACTTAGAAAGGGACAAAAGAGAGGTGGTTGCAGAGTGTATGGTCCGAGGACATAGGATCAGTCGATCAGGTTACCACGTTTAGCATATGATGACAATTCAGATAAGATAAGGCCCAAATAGGCTGAAAATGACCCAGAAGGAGGCACACTAAAAGAAGGGCCCAAAAAGAGTTTGAAATTGTAAAAGGGTTACAATTTGCGACACTATAGATGGCTTTCTTGAAGAGAAGATACAATATTTTGTCTAGGCAAGATTGTTGATAGAAAGACTGTGGGAGAAATGGTTACATATTGGAATATGCATGCATGCTAATTATACGAGGGGAGGAAGTTACATTTAGTTTAGCTTACATTGCGTAAGTCAATTACATTAAACATAATAAGTTGTAATATGATATCAATACATTGTGTCTATGCGTATTTAATATTCCTCCTTTCCCCTCCCCATCTCTATTGACTAAACTGTAGACAAGCTCAAGTTTTTGTTCAAATTCTTGAAATTGACTAGGCCCAAATGATTTGGTCATTGTATTTGTCTACTCGGTTTCACAAGTATTAAAATAAATGTTCTTAGTATCAACCAATTGTCAAATGTAGTGATGATGAACCTTAATGTGTTTGGTTTGGACATGATATATTAGGTACTTCACAAACTTAAAAGCACTTTGATTGTTGCATAGTGGAGCTGGTGTGAAAAGATTCATTTTCAAGTCATGGAGTAGCTTTTGCAGCGGTATTGCCTTGTGGTTTCTTTGTACTTTGCTTCAGCAGAAGACAAAGCTATAGCGTGTTGAAGCTTGCTCTCAACCCTTGATGCCAAGTAGAACATAGCTAATATTCAGTAGAAGATAAAGCTATGTTTATTGAAATTTACTCTGCCATGAAACATCTCTTGATCTGAAGGAGAAAATATGGCCAACAGTTCTCCAATTACCAGTTGAACCTCCCAATCTTAGTTTGTACCGATAATTCTCTATTAGCGACTCATTGATTAATCACGAATTGTCATAGGTTTAGAAATCCAACTCAACCTCCTTAGGTGTAGCAGAAGAATGTTGAAGGAAAGAGTGAAACCAATCAACCCAAGGCATAAAGTCGCATCTCACATAATCGCTGTTTAAGGAAATACTACAGATCAACCAAAGAACAAAAAATTGTCTCCTACATTATCACTGACCAAGAATGGAGTATCACGATCTGCAATTAGTTAATTAACTAAAAACAATTAAATTACAAGGAAGGGGCATGATTAGGAACTTGTTGCAAAGGGTTGTGGATGTTGAGACACTACTCACATCATGTCTCATTGTGGCATATTTAAGAATGGTCATAAGTTCCTCCCAAAACATAGAATGTTTGTTTTATATATTTCTTTATACCTACAGTGGTCACACGAGCTAATAGACACCGGAGTGAGAGGATGGTGATTACCCATCTGATTGCAAGGTTAAAGGACATAAGGACAAAGGGGAATTGTAGCAGAGATGGCGTCAAAGGTTCCATAATCACAAAGTCATAACAGGAAGAACAACAGAGACTTTAATTCCGATCAGATTCATAACCAGTCCAATCGCATGATTATAAGAAGTTAAGTCAGGGACAGTGATCTTATCATTTAAAGATCTGAATGAATGTTCCTGTAACCATAATACAATCAATAATTCCAGTAATCTTAGTACATTCTGTAGATCCATTGCATATTGAATTTTATGTCAGATAAGGTTATATAATTGCATTTCATATTCACACAAATCTCACGAATTAAGCCCTTCTTGATTTGAGTATTTCATAACAATATTCCACTAGACATTTCGAATCAAGACCCTAAGGATCATAAGTATAATCATCTCATTAGATTGTAAAGATAGAGGAAAATTTACAAGGGTACAGACTAGATAAATCTTTGGTCGGATTAAATCTGAAAAATTATTCCTCTAGCTCTTGATTTTGCTAATTGTCTTTAAAACCTAGAAGAATGATTCTATTACACATTTTGGCTTCACTATCTGCACCTGCACCTCTCTGAGCCTTGGAGGTCAAATCCCTCAACTTTGTACTAGTTGGAAAAGGCTTCTTTGGTCAATAAGATCTATTTAACAAGGTTCCACGGGGATGTGTTCCCGCCCTTGGGGCCCGTGTCCTTGTCCACATTGTCGTTTCGGGGATGGTGGGTTGTTACGGGGATGTCCCCCCTACTATCTTCCCTGCTTGAAATACCTTAGGAAATGCTTTAAATGTCCACAGACCGCGTGGGATGCCTAGCTGTCCCCAGGATGGCCAGGTGTCTCTCGTGGCCGGGCGCATCTCGGGTAAGTAAAAAACAAAAAGTATTCATTTCTTAAATTTTGTTTGATTCCAATGTAGCGTGGGGCTCCCACAAGCCTTCCCACACCTCTCTAAACCCTAATTCGCCCTAAAAAGTAAAACAAAACACTAACACAACAAATTGAAACTTCATTAGTTCATTTTCATTTGCTCAGTTTGGTTTGTGCACTCAGAATTTGCTCCTTGCTGTGAGGGTTTGGTTCTTGGAGGAAATATTGGACTGACTTAGAGGAGAGATTGGACTGATTAGAGGAGATATTGGAGAGATTGTTGTATTTTGATGTTTGAGACTTTTGGATATTGATAGACCATGGTATTTGATGTCTGAGAATTCTGTTATACTGCTTTATTGAAGTTTATTATGCTGTTATACTACTTATCTCATGATTTATTTACATATTAATATCATTGGTATCAGTTATTGACATCTCTCTCTCTCTCATTCCCCTGCTGTCCCCTAAAAATGGCCCTCAAACTGCCATCCCCAGAACACGTCCCCATGCCATCCCCCCGTCCCTGAAATGCCGTAGAATATAGCTATTTAATCCTTCCCAAAATTATTTTGATTAGATGTAACAAATAATCTACTCTATTTGCATTTTATAGTAAGCATTATTTAACAAAGAGAAGACAATATTGATTGTATGAAAAGTGTCACAAATTTCATATTAGGACATAACTAGAGAATGAATGATAGGGCAATATCCCATATCTTAGTACATTATGAGTGCCTTAATCTTGAGTGGCAATTTTAAGATTGCCTCACATCAAATTTCATAGTAGCACATAATTAGACAATAAATGATAGGGCAATATCCCATGTATTAATATAATATGAGTGCCAAAATTGTGAGTGATATTTTAAAGATGGTCTCATGTTATAATAAGGTAGGTCTCCATGAATATATTACACAATAAGTAGGCCCTCTAATTGTGAATACCAAGACATAGAAATGTTGTACTTGAGTGGTATACTATCCAAGGACTGTGAAGTAATTATAATGTTTGAATAGGATGGTAACAGATCCAAGCTTAGCATCAGGGAACCTGACTAGACAAGGTTATAATACGATGCAAAATATGCCTGACAGTAATATAGACTAATATTCTATAATCCATTATACAAATTTTCATTATATTTTAACATTAATATCAATATTAATTTAACTATGTTTATTGATCAAGCTTTTTACTACTTGCTTGTACTAAATCAAAGAAAAATGCACATCAACAAGAGGCAACCTAACATAAAGCTTATGGGATATCTTTTATTTTTTCAATAATATTTTTATTGATGTCCCTATGACACGTGAAATCATTGGAGGCAACTATATCAGGAATGCTGATCAAGATCCTACTCATGGAATCTCATTTTTTGTTTGCTATACGTTTGACTTGTTCACAAACTATTTGAACACATTATTACTAGAGGCTTCTAGGGTGTATTATTTCATAGCTATTTTAAGATATATTTTGTATGTGTATGCTCATTTCAAAGATATTTTCTAATGTGTCGGATAGTTTTCCAGGGACACTTTGTGTTTGGACAAGGAAGATAAACAAAATTCAGATCCTCTCTGTTCACGTTACTGCCCATCTAGATTCTTACACTCAGCTTCTGGTTCTTGTGGAGGCTTAGCTAAAGCTGCCAAATATGCTTGCAATGATGCTAAATTTATGAATGAACGGGCACGGAATGACATTATCTTACTCTCACGGTAATTTATTTGTTCATTGTTGATTCATGTATGATATCTAGTGAAGGCAGAAGCATAATAATGTATTGATTGTACAACATACTGGAGTTTAGTGCATAGTATCAAGTCAAATTAGTAAGACACCCCTTTTTTTTTCCTTTGGGTATAAAATTTGGCACTTGGAGATTACTGCAATATAAAATGGGTTGTTGAAATTCAGCTACAAGTATATAGTATTAGAGAAAATGTACATTAAATATTAGAGTTTCTTTTTGGAGGAATATCTTTACAAACGTTTCTTGAGTTTTTTCTCTAGTTTTTATGTTCCGTTTTGTATCTTGTCACAGAGGGATCACAAAGTTGAATGACCGTGCACGCCAGGATGTAGCTATTCTTGGTTTGGAATTTCTTAAACTTGATGGTGAATATTAAATTGCAATTTTAATTTTATGTCTGGAAACTACCTCTATGTAACTGCAGATTCTGGACCATGCAGACTGATTGCTCATCCCATGCAACATATTAAACATCTTTTATTGAATTTGATGATTAATTCTTGTAATTCTAACAAACTTGATTTCATCCAGCTCGAGCAAGAGAAGATACAGGAAAGATTGACAGCAATGTGAAGCAAAAGGCTGCATTCCTTCAGCGCATAGCAGAGGTTAACCATCTTTTTCCCTCCAATAATGTATCTGAATACATGATTCAAATAGAGAAACGTATATACTGATGTTTTTTCTTTTTCTTTTTTATTTTTCTAATAAAGAGGATAGGAATTATACTCACGAGGTTGATTGTCACATATAAAGGGTCTGACAGATCAAGCTCAAATTAAATTGAAGACCGCAGCAGCTAAACACTGGAATAATGGGGCTCTAGAAGTAATCTACTTGACCAATCATCAGAGTACATAGTGTGAAATGCTTAACTGTTTCCACAGTGACTTTTTAAAAATTCTGTATGGTAAATTTCACAAAATTATGAACCTATAGTTCACATCATGCTCTATCAAAACTTACAACTTATACCTAGGTCCTCTTCTCAGGCTGACTTACGGCGAGTTGATTTGCGTGCACGTCGACGTGCCATGGAAGATGCACTCATGGCTTTAGAGGTATGTCTTGGCTACTTAATTTTAAAATTGAGCAGAAATATATTCTTTTTAAGTTTTTGATTACCTATATGAACAGAAAAGGATGATCTGGCATGTAAGAGGTTGTGGCATTACATGTAATCCAACAATGTGATGCCACTGAGAAGGTTGTGGCATTGCATGTAATCCAAATTGTTATAATTGTTGTCTCTATTTGTGAAGGAGTGGGCTTGTTAGTAAAAAAAAGTACAAGCATATGTTTTTTTATGTCATGTGTGCACTCATTGAATAATGCACTCAAAGACATTGCAAGTTTGATTGGATTTCAAAGCTCATTGAAAAGGATAGAGAAATTATGCAATCATCACCACACACAAGCCAAATATTGAAAATTCATCAAGATGCAACTCCTTAAACCTATTAATACATAGTTTGCTTCTTATTTTATACTCCTTGATAGTTTTTATGTGGTCAAAGGGGCTTTGTCTTCCACAATATTCAATGATGCAATTGCAACTTGGACAATCTACATCAGATACTGTAGTTGTGGTGAGGCAGATGGTCCTTGATGACCAGTTTTGGACCACGTTAAACTTGTTGACTTTATCTAGCCCATACGCGAGGTAATCAGATTTGCAGATTTAGAGAAACCATCTATGGGAGAGATTTACTAAGAAATTGATTCTATGCTGAAATCAAGAGAAAAATAGTAGATCTTAAAGGTCCTCTATATATTTTGAATAGTGCTATTAGACTTGAACTTGCCTCAAAGTCAGCAAGTTGATTTTTGACTTGGACTCAAACTTGACACCTAGACTCGGCAAATTGAAAAACCCAAGAAATTCAGAGATTTTTAAGGATTTAAAACTTGTTCCATGGACCATTTAATATATAAACCTCGAAGACAAAATAACCTCATCAAATAGAAGCTACTTTGATCAAATACACAAGTATGCATCAATCACATAAGTATAAATCCAAATTTTAGCTGAAGGAAATAACACTTTTAGATCTATAAATATTACTAAATATATACAAAACTCATAAAAAGTAGCCATGATATTTGCTTGTGTCTCAGCGAACGGTGTGTATGTTCAAGAGAGGAATTTATTATTAATTTTATGTTTTGCCATCAAGCTCATTAACAAAGGAGTGGTTAAGTAAAATGATAAATGGTTATGTTCTAGTTTGACCTTAGCTAGGATACTAATAGATGGGATTGTTCTACGAGTGTTTGTGCAGGGCATGATTGATACATTTTTGCATTATGTAAATGGCATTTTGCAATGATGCCAAGTTAATCTCTTAAGATTTTGGGACTATCTTCAATTACAAGAGAATTCTTTCTGATTTAAAGCCTTTATTTATCAAACAAAATTCTTCAATGAATGATGTATCAATGCAAGATGAGCTTATCTTGATGCTATGTCAATGACTATGGGGATATTGAATAGGGCAACATTGATTATAAATTATATAGAATAATATAAATACCAATGTCTTGTATGTGTGTGTATATACTATATATATATGTATGTATATACATTTACAGACTTATGCAATTAAGTTGATAACAATGATTCAGTGACACAGTCCAATCAGTACCCTGGACGGAAGTGCTTTATATGAAAATTGTATATAGAAGTTGAAGGTATGGTCGGCTTAAGTTGAATGATGCACACTGATATTTTTGTTCATTGATACTCTGGTTTGGTAAACTGGTCTGATTACAAACTGAGGTAAGGAGAGATAGTATTTGGTGCCTGATTTCTTGTGTGTCGATTTGATGTACATCTATGTGTATCTCCTTGTTGAATATACCCTGTTAGGAATAGAATTTACTGTTGCCAATGATCAGAATTGATCACGCTTGGACTACTCCAAACATTGAATCAAAGACAGATCATACTTCCTGTGCATCATTGGTGAAAAGAAAATAAGATATGGAGGAGATTGATATTGATATTCATCTTAAAGAAACGGAATATATCTAGGATATACGAGTATATATATATATATATACTC
>MU222953.1:25830-48134 GCA_018584345.1 Thuja plicata
TAGAGATCATATGGAATGAAGTTTATAATCATTAATAAATGATCCTTTATCTGGACGGGACTAATGGAAATTGTTATAGTTCCCTTAGTCTTGAGATTGTAATAATCTCGTGTAGGCAGTATATATATTGATATCAGTCATATGCATATGCGTAGGCTTGGATAATATCTATCGTTTCCAAGAGAATCTTAGGAGCAGTGCTCTATGGGAAGACGTGCTGATAGTCCGGGTTGCTTAGAATGGATCATATATTCTTCAGGCGGAGAACCTGGAATCCTGTGAAGACCGACCTAGAGGCAGCTCTTAGGATCAAATTCCCCTTACTAAATTAGAATATAGAGATAATGGGTTGAATATTATATATTATCTTCTACTAATGATGGTTTTGCAGGGAACTTATATAAGGAGACAAGTTGGGACATTACAACATGTCCAATGAAGGGACATGTCTCTCCTAGCCTCATTCCCAATATAAATGAAAGAGAGATTGTTGCATTTGGAAAACACATACAACATAGAGTGCTATTACATTTGCAGCTATCCTAAAAATTAACAATTATGATATGATATTATTTATTGAATTTATGTGCCGAGGAGGGGATATTACACATTTATTGCCAACTACGACTTAAGTTGTATTTAGTAGTAGTAAGTACAATTACCGTAGCATGCCAACTTTGTCCATGGAAATCTTTGTACACCAAACAAGTTGTCCAGTGTATCAAACAAGATAATCCTTGATTGTTTCTTTGATAGTGAAGATGCACATATTTGCAATAGGGGATATGTATTTGTAGATTTCATGATCATGCTTCATCATTGGCCTTTTACTTGCTTAGACATATTGTTTGATGGGGCTTTGGGGGCAACACCCTAATGGGGTTGAGAGGTAGCGCCCCCAACAGGGTCAAAGGGAAGTTCTTGTCGCTAGGTTTGGCTTTAGTTCTCTTGGCCCTTTCCCCATCGTGGTATAGGGCAAGGTCAAGGGGTGGAGCCCTCACCACCAAACCCAATTGTGGGGTCATTTCAATTGCATGCAAACTTGAGAGTGATGAGTATCTAGAAAGCATCCTAATTGAGAACTTGGGGATGGACTATTTATATGATGCATGAGTTGAACTTGTTTCATCAGGTGAGATATGATTTAGATTTATAATTGGTCTTTACGTTAACTTTTAGTGTTAAAAATTTAATATTTTTTACTTTATTTTTTTATGTCATGACATTGATTGTCTTTTTTTTCCAGCAAGCTTCTACCTTATGGGAGTAGATCTCTTTCCATTAATCAAACAAAAAAAATGCATCCAATGAGAGATTACAATGATCCCTTCGCTCAATACGTTAATCCTCTCCAAGTGAGAGGCAGAGAACAAATCTCCATAAATGATGTTGATATTCATATTTTAGTTTTTACTAATTTCTAGTAATGAGGATTGTAAGGGTTTCCACTCTTGCCTCCGCCTTGCTTTCACCCACCATCACCCATCCTTACTGTTGTGAGGTTTTCACACCATCGTCCCATTGGAAATGGGGACCCCCCCCTTTTTTCGCTTTAGCGGTAGGAGTGGTAGTCTTTGGCAGTAGCTCTTTTTTTTTAAGTCTCTAAGTGAGAGATTTGAAGCTTGGGGATTTGAGGTTTGTCTTGCCTTCAAACGGTGTTTTTCAACACCATGGGTGGTTTTAGATCCCAAGTCTATTCAATTTTCCCCTGGCAATCTGGATTTTGAACGTAGATGGTATAGAAACATTCTCTTGTACACTTGTATATATAGATCATTCTTGATCTCTGTTTAATAACACATTCATTATTTTACCATAATAATGCAAATAATTTCCAACTCCAAAATGCAGATTTAAATGCAACTACAACACCCACATGCCAATAGGGAAGTGTACAACCCTCCTAGAAAGGGGCAACTAGGCTATAAAATAAAATCTTCTCCAAAATATTCAAATGACGTATCAATTTGTCGCCCCAACTATGAGGAAGACAATAAACCAATGCCCAAAATCATATCATTCAATCCCACTGAGTTATGAGCAAACATGATATCAAGTATCTCTGAAAAAGCACACCAACACATTTAAAAGGCACTAAATCACTACCAAACTTGAACAACACTGCAAGAAAGCACACACCACAACAAAAAATAAATATCCATCTCAGAAATTCATAAATCTCTATCTTCTTCGAACCCAATTCACCAAATCAAGCTAGATTCACTATCAATCTCAAACCAAGAACACCAACCAATTAGGATGGATGTTTCACCACTGATACCAGCAACCAAGAAGAGGGTTTTCATCCTCAAACAAAAAAAATTAAAACTACGAGAGCTCATTCTAGCAACATCTCCTTGAGCTTTCAAATCCAGTATATGCAAATGAGAGCTCAAACTTATATTAATAAGAAGAGGGAAGAATTAGGGCAACTCACATTTGAATTTGAATCTATTTCCCTCTCATTTTACTTTCAAAATAACATGAAATTATCCCTTTGAGGTTCGACCCCTTTCTGAGTTCACAAAACAGGATTTTGAAAACACTTTATCAATCCCATGTCTTGGCATCACTTTTGGAGGCCACTATTTATATTTCATTTGCTAAAGTCCCTTCACCTTGACATTACTATATGAGTCCAACTTTTCTTTTAAAAACAACTTAAAAGTAGCCCACATTCCCTAGGTGTAGGGATAGGGGATCACTTTATGAACACATCACCCTTCACTTATGTTATAAAGCTAAGTTTCCAGTTCAGGTTCAGGGACCCGGTTTATTGGTTCGGCTAAATACTTTTGAGGTTCAGGTTCATTAGTACAAAAATCATATGTACATATGTTTATGCAGCCTAGAAGCACAACACAAAACCATATATACATATATATTTATGGAGGCCATAAGATTAGAATATCACATACCATCATATAAACAACACAACCACCATAAACTTGAATGTCATTTAAATTCTAAAACCTGCATGATAAATATTCTTTGTTGAAACTTCAAGTTCAATATCAAAATAATAATATCAAGTTCAAGTTTCAAGAATTGGAACTTTTAACTTTAAAGTTTTAATCATCAAATGGATTCTCTAAATCATCAACATCATCATCATCATTGACATTAGATGATGTAGGCACATTAGATGAACCACAAGAAGTGTTGGTGCCACTTGCACTAATAGTTTGCTCGCTTTCCGAGTCCTCAAATGCAATATGTTGTAAAGTGGAAACATCCAAGTCAGTATGCTCTGGCTCTCTTTGCCTCCCCTTGCTTGTAGGCATGCTCTTTGTGTGAAAAGAGAAGCAAGTTGGAATGCATATGTACTAAGTTCTTTGCTCTTTTTGAGTGCAATTTATTGTGCTATACTGAGTGGATGAAAGAATGTGTGCTCCAATTCCCTTTGTTTTTGAAAAATAGTATGAAATCTTTAAGTCTGTGACTCCAATTTTTAAAAAAGCGTATTGATACGCATCCTTGTACCTGCACAAGTAGAGCTTCCTAGTAACTATGATATTACTGAAAAATAACTAAACAATATAATTAAGTTTAATAATTAACAACTAGTGACCATATATATGATGGATAGTGTATAAATATGACATTAAAACAACAATAATTTATAAATGATACATGAATGATGGACGAAGAGGAAAACCTTCCTTGTTAATTTATATCTTCCACTATTTTAGTATCACCATTCACATTCAGTTTTGTTGTTAAGAAGGGGGAATGGGTACCCTATCACACTTCTTCCTATAATTGCATGGGCGACATCTCTCTTGTGAAGCTGTATCTCATCATTTGATGGATGGTAGCTTTAATGGTTAGTTTATTTGTGGTTACGCTCTTGCGCAAGTGGAAAGGAGTGCAGGGGGAGGGATGGATAGTTAGGAGTAGGAAGGGCTGGGTGGGTGGAGGGGTGTGAGTTTGAAATGTTCACCACTGTTCTTTTTGTGTTGATAGAATAAGATGTAGATGCAGAAAGTGGTTTTTGCTTCATGTTTCATTCATCATGTTGTTGCATGTATTGAAATAACATTGCATCAAAAGAGAATAAACATTTCTTTGCATGAAGATTCATATCATATTAAAAAACCATTGCAAAATCTGATAGCATCGAACTATAAACTAAAAATCAGACTTGTTTTATAAATCCCAGACCTGAAATAGTCTCCAATCTTGCAATAGAGTGCTCAGAAATAGTCCAGCACCAAACTAGGAATAGAGTGCTCAGAAATAGTCCAGCACCAAACTAGGTGCCAAAATAGGACAAGGGCAATTTCTCAGTCAAATCTGCTCCAACACTTTAAATCTGCAATCAACAACCTAAGACTTCCAATGCATATTAGAGTTAAATATCTCTCTATCTATGTTTCTCTCTCTTTCGTAGATTTGTTTCTGTTTTAATGGTCACTCTTCTTCCATGTTTCCATATTCTCTCTCTGTTCAATATGGAAACTTCCTTTCGTTTCTATTTCTCTCTTCAGAATGTTTCTATGTCTCTCTCTACTCGTTATAGAAACATTCTCTTGTACACTTGTATATATAGATCATTCTTGATCTCTGTTTAATAACACATTCATTATTTTAGCATAATATGGTATCAGAGCTATAGGTTAACTTTTTCGAAAATTTTGTAATCCTCCATTGAGTGGAATTTTTCAAAATAGTTTCAGTTCTTTTTCCTGGCTCGTGTTCATTATTAATTTTCAAAAAATTAATATAATTTCTTTTTTGAAATTATTCAAGATTGTTAATTTTTTGAAATTTATGTGCTACCCCAGGGATCTTCCAGCGGCTCATTTTTTTTCTTGCACACAGTTTTGGGCCCATTAATGGCTGCCTAGGGTTTCTGCACTTTCGACTAGGGTTTTGACCCTTCAGTTTCAGTTGAAATTTTTTTTTTCTTGCAGATTCTTGGTGGGTTTTTCAAACTCTCAACTGGGTCATATTCAAAATATTCTGAGTGCCTCAATTTCTGCACCTCAATGTGCCAGTAGATTTCAAATCTGACTTCAGATTCCATTTGGGTTTTTCGAGCTTTCTTCTGGGTCTTCTTTCATTTTTTCTGGGTCTTCCATTAATCTGCCTCGGAATCTATGCTTTGGATTCATTCAATGCCTTTTCAAATTTTTAATTGCGTCTCTCACCAACATTATGTTGGAAGGCAGTCCAAGATTTAATGGCAAGATTTACCACACCCGGAAGCAGGGAGGGTCTCAGCTGGTTTTGATTGATTTTTCACCTCAAAAATTGTCTGGTTTTTCACCACAAAAATCGTGGCTACTGAGTCTTAGTTCTTCCATGCGCAACAAAGTTTTTTTACTGCGATTTTCACAAGTTTCTTTACTTCTCGTGGCGCCTTTTGAGGATTCACTTGCAGACTTTTGTTTTGAAGTTAGATTGACCATTAAGGGAGGGTATTAGAGTTAAATATCTCTATTTATGTTTCTCTCTCTTCCGTAGATTTGTTTCTATTCTAATGGTCACTCTTCTTCCATGCTTCCATATTCTGTCTCTGTTTAATATGGAAACTTCCTTTTGTTTCTATTTCTCTCTTCAGAATGTTTCTATTTCTCTCTTTGTTCGTTATAGAAACATTCTCTTGTACACTTGTATATACTATATATAGATCATTCTTGATCTCTGTTTAATAATGCATTTATTATTTTACCATAATAATGCAAATAATTTCCAACTCCAAAATGCAGATTTAAATGCAACTACAACACCCACATGCTAGTAGGGAAGTGTACAGCCCTCGTAGAAAGGGGCAACTAGGCTATAAAATCAAATCTTCTCCAAAATATTCAAATGACCTATCAATTTGTCGCCCCAACTATGAGGAAGACAATAAACCAATGCCCAAAATCATATCATTCAATCCCACTAAGTTATGAGCAAACATGATATCAAGTATCTCTGAAAAAGCACACCAACACATTTAAAAGGCACTAAGTCACTACCAAACTTGAACAACACTGCAAGAAAGTACACACCACAACAAAAAATAAATATCCATCTCAAATCTTCATCATCTTCAAACCCAATTCCCCAAATCAAGCTAGATTCACTATCAATCTCAAACCAAGAACACCAACCAACTAGGATGGATGTTTCACCACCGATACCAGCAACCAAGAAGAGGGTTTCATCCTCAAACAGAAAAAATTAAAACTCTGAGAGCTCATTCTAGCAACATCTCCTTGAGCTTTCAAATCCAGTATATGCAAATGAGAGCTCAAACTTATATTAATAAGAAGAGGGAAGAATTAGGGAACTCACATTTGAATTTGAATCTATTTCCCTCTCATTTTACTTTCAAAATAACATGAAATTATCCCTCTCTGATGCAGATGAATTAGCAACCATTGAAGACAAAGTTAACAATTGAAATTCTACCTTTATTAATAGAATTAAAAAAAAAACTATAGATAAAACTTTAGATACTAAAAAATAAATAGTTAATAATTGTTAAACTTGTGATAAAATTTTGGTTGCGAGGGGTTGTAGGTGATGAAAGTATTGGCCTTGGAAGTGCCACCAATTATGAGCATCCTTCTTAAACCTATCACAAAGAGGCTCAACACTTTGACCATTTGAGTGCACAAAATCTATGAACTCATTCGTTATTGTATCTCGCAATTCATCTTCAGGAAAGAGTTTGAGGAAAGCTACCTTGTGCCCTCAAGATACTTAAAAATATCTATATGGGGCAAACCTTCCTAGCATAGAAAAAAGATGATTGCTATAGTATTTTGGAATCAATGCAAAGCCAAAAAGATGTAATGGGGTGGTGATCTTGTTCCGTCTTTCTTCAACAATTGCATGAACTTGTTGAAGAAAGTCTCCTAGTCTTGCTCTTTTGCATTTATGGTGCATTTCATCTTCTCAAGCATTGAGTCGAAGCCATCATATTTCTCTCCAACACAAGGCTTGTCCATGTCAATATAGCGAATCATGCTCATAATGGACTTTGTGAAACTTAGGAGATACTCCACATGATCCCACCATGAGTCATCAAATATCTTTGCCTAATTTTTGTTGCCCTTTTAGTGCTGGTTTGCTTCCATATAGACCAATTTTGGTTAATCACCATATTAGAAAGTGCCTCTCTAGCTTTCATATGTCGTCTCAAGATGACTGTGTTAGAGACAAAACGGGTCTCTACAACCTATAATAGAAATTAAAGCCAAAATGATTAAAATCTAAAAGCAAGCTTTAAAGAAGAATTACGAATACTCAATCAAATTGTAATGTCCCCATTTTTTGTGGGAATCAGAGTTCATGCGATTAGTCTATTATTTGACCCTCGTAGGCTAATCAGATGGGTTGAGGGTCTCATTTGGTTGAATGGGAGGCTAGTTCCCATTCCAGGGGTTAGGGATTTTAGGATTGCTCTTCGTTTGATTCAGATTGGAACACTTACTATTTATAGCAAGTGACTATTTTGGGAAAGTCAGGGTTACTATTTTTAGCAGGGCACCTGAATAGTTTGGTGGAAGTACGGAGATTGGCTGGTGTCAACATAGCTCATATTCAGGGACTTACTATTTATAGTAAGTTAGTTTCAGGGAGTTGCTATATTTGGCAGGGCACCCAGATTCACGGTTTGCATAGTGGTTGACTAGGTCGTCAGTTGGTCAAGTGGAAGGATTTATATTGAGTTCATGGATATTATTTATCATTAATTAAGTTGTTTAATTAATGATAAAGTTATTATAAATTACATTCTAAAGTTATTTGGGCCAATTGACTTTTAATGTGCATTAAAGGAATATTTCAAAATGGGGTCCTATTTATTATTTTTCCCTAAGTCATGGGTAAATGAAGTCTATACAAGTTCTCCCGCTAGAGCTCGTGCAGACCTTTCAAGATTATGATAAGAATTGATCAAGGCTTCTACAACATTTGGAGATCTTGGATCCTTTTTTTGCAAACAAAAAGGTAGCAAACATTAATGCAATTAATTCTATTAGTACAAAAGAAATAATGGACATGAGGGTGAAATTTGAAGAGAACACGTTCAAGAAGTTGTTATCAGCATGGATAACAATTCTGATTTTTATGACATGAGACAGTGTTGGGCCTACTCATGTGATAACAGCCAATCCATTGGTGATAGATGGTTGTTTGGAGTCCTCTTGTGTAGACACTCAAGATTGGAGTGTTAGTGACGAGTTATGTGATGTAGATGCAAACCACAACATGTCTGATTTTGCAAATCAGACATGGGAAAATAATTTAGAAAACTCAAAAAGAAATATCTTGTTGAAGACTACTATATAACCAATCATGCCGAAATTGCTCATATACATTTACTGATGTTGGCTCACTGCTTCCTTGTATTTCAACTTTAGATGGGAATGTTTGTATAAACGATCTGGAATTTGCTGTGGGAGTTTGAATGAATAGTTTTCTATTACCTCCTTTGTTGTCATTTTTGGATGTTAGCTTGTTCAACAATTTATCCAATTCTTTGAGTCTTTCTTTGCTCTTTGATTATTTGATCCAGGCGCTTGTTAAGTTTTTCATTCTCTTCCATTTTTCTGAACCTCTCTGTTATATTAGTTCTGTAATTGCTTCCATCTTGTACTAATCTGAAATGTTCGTCCAACAAGCTGGCAGGAATATAGCTCTGATACTAACTGTAATGTCCCCTTTTTGGATTATATGAGACACTACGTAAATTATGCAATTCCTCCTTGGAATGATTATTCAATTGATCAAACAAGCAATAAATAATGTAATGTGAATGCAAATTCTATGATGATCACACAGATATATGTATTACTGGTAATTCCAAATGCACACGCTAAACATTAATATGCACCAAGAATGCAATTTACAATATGGCTGATATAACAATATAATATATGCACAATACCCTGTATGGTTGTATTTGATCTTTTGTATGTGATGTATGTTGCAATTACAGGATGCTATAATGATCTCAGTAGAGATATGTCGTCTCTGATATCCTGGAATTATATATGCAACTTCACTGTTATATGAGCCGTCTCTGATATCCTGGAATTGTGTATGCAACTTCACTGTTATATGAGCCGTCTTTGATATATCACTAATGATGTATGCTCCTTAATTTGGATGCCGTCTCTGATATATAAATGAAATGCCTGCACCAGCAGTTGCTATTGCAACCTTCTATGCTCTATAACCGAGCGCTTCCACAAGGGAAAATATAAGTTTATAAAATATCTATTCTTCACTGCTTCTTGAAATGATACAATACCATATATATATATGATCGGTCAAGTGAAGAGGCACGATGGAACAACCACCCCTCAACAAATGAAGTCACCTTCTATGTTTACTATACCTTATGTCCTTTCATAACCGATATCTATGTTATCGATTCCTCTTAGACTCTTCTTATGGGCTTTTGACTAATCACTTGGATGATTTGATAATTACTAATCAGCTAATCAACAACTATGGCTTCATGATTCATCTACTGGTACTTGACATGTCATCAAAGATATACAAACGATCCCCATTTAGCAGCTTGTATGGTAAATATATGTCTACCTTTAGATGTGGTCGGTCTGTATTGTCAACGTGGATAACTAGTCGACACCCATTTGTTCACTGTCGTCAACAGACTAATTGATTAGTTGTTGTCCCATATAATAACGCAACTCATACTTGTTGTCTATGTTGCCTTTGAAGGTTCAATAGCCGTCGCCTTACTATGTGACATGGACCATCAATATGCCTATCTTATGTCCGATTTGTCAACAAATATATGTATACCACCACCGTGACCATTGTCTGAATTTTAATTCAGTATTTCTACTACTTTGTATCGTGTATGCCATCTATTGATATCAGTGACATCAGTTATGTGATTAATTTATCTATATTGATTCCATTGACTCTTTAAATCAATATTTACTAGCTGCCCGATTTCATAGCTGTTATTATCACGTCTTGTCTTCTCCATCCACATATGATGTCTGCCAATAAATATATGTGCCTGTACCTAGAGCTATTGTCTCCTGTCTTTGTATTTGGTTTCTACAAATAATTTCAAGTTTTAATTAAAATTTATTAAATTGTATGTCTTATAGGTTCCAATTCGGGGACATTACAAAGTGTATGTGCTCAAACATCCTCCAATTGCACTCACAACCCGAAGGACTGCATGGTTGGCTCAATATGCAGATGGCAATCCTCTGAAGGTTTGGTGTTTTAGCACCAACCAAATGCCACCATTTATTTAAGATGAGAAAAAGAAAAAAAATCAATCTCATTTCCAATTTTAAGTTTCAAGTGTCAACATTTAATAATAATATAATAAGAGAAAAAAATATTACATTTTGAAACTTAATTTATGCCCCTTAAATATATTTTTACCTGGCTGCAATGTCGTCCGACTATCTTTGCACATTTGACGAGAAAAGAGTTTTCCATGTGCATTAGTAAAAGCCTCTATCTTGTGGACTATAGGGCTGGTATCACTAGTTGACATCTGCTCTATCACTGACAAGAGCTCATTAAGAACCTCCTCATCTGCCTTGAAATCATGGCGTAATTGGAGTACTAGATTGAGGAAATAAGTGGCTGCATGGAGGGGCTTGTGAAGCTAGATGTACGATCTCCTATCAATGATCTCCCAAATGGGGCGATAGCTACCCTCAACTCGCTCATAGACAACTCTAATGGCCTTCTTGGCCCTATCCATGCCCTCGTATGTGTAGCCCATATTGGGCTTCTCTCCATTAAAAACTTGGTAGGAGAACTACCAAGGGCTTGGTGAACTGCAAGTGCGAATATTGGGAAACATTAACTTAAGTGTGAACGAAAATAAGAAAATAAAAGAAAAATATGAATAATAATTGAAACATAATGTAGAACTAGAATTAAATTTTACCTTCACAATCTCTGCACAAGGTGCCCAAAAGTATGGCTTATAAAAAATGCAATTCGCCACATCAACCTTGCAATAGTCGTAGCATAGGGTGAGGAAGTCCACTCCTTACCAATAAACATACGCCTCAAAGCTGCCTTGGACTGAATCAAGGACTGTAATGTGATGAAATTAGTGGCAAATCTAGTTATTCCAAGATGAGCTAGCTCCCTCAGCCCTATTTATTGCCTCATTAGGCTAAGGAACCATGTGTGATTATATATGAATTTGCAAATATTTTTGGCCAATTCAACATGTTTTGATCCATGGAAGTTTGCCAAGATCCTCCAATATGAGGTCAAGGCAATATGCGACACATGGAGTCCAAAATATTGTGTAGTGTCTCTCTATCAAAAGTCTACCATTAGCAACATAATTTGTTGCATTATCAATCACCATCTAAACGACATTCTCCTCACCCACCTCACGCAGGACTTCTTCTATCTTCCCACAAAGATATGTGACATTGTTTACATGTCCTGAGGCATCACTTGACCTCATGAAGACGCTGCCACCTGAAAAGAAGCAAAATCAATAATTCAAATTTCAATAAAGAATAAATAAAAAATATTAATTACAAAAATGCATCGAGGGAAGTACCATCAACTCCACAAGAAACAAGAAAATTGAGGTGTCCTATTTCTTCTATCAGTCCAACCATAGGTCATGATTGTGCAACCCTTCTTGCTCCATATTAAGCGCTGCTCCTCTATTGTGGCCTTTACATTAGCCACCTTTTGAGTCAATATTGAGCCCCTTAACTCATCTTCAGTAGGGGCTTTGAACACCGCCCCACAAATAGCAATATCAATCATATTTTGAAAATAAGGAGAACTAACACATGTCACAAATATATAAGTTATGTAAAATGAAGAATTCAACTCTAAATTTGAATTCAACATACATCTAAATTTAAAAAATCATGAGTTAAAGAATCAAACTACAAATTTTAGGACAATCAAACAAATAGGAAGTACTTGGCTACATGGAATGGAATGGTGCAATAGTACTAGAAGTCTCCAATTGCAAGTTTAGCTGCATCATGTGCCTCCTTGTTCCAACCCATTCTCTCAAGCGATGGTGGTAACTAGGAGTAGTGTGTGGCAAAAAATATGAATCCATCCTAGATTTGCGAATTCTAGGACCAGTGGATATACTCCCACTCTCACTAACACTAGCATTAGCACCAACAACAAAACCAGAAAAAACACTAACACTAACACTAGCACAAGCACAAGCACAAGCACAAGCACAAGCACAAGCACTAGCACTAGCACTGGGGTGAAACAGAGGCATAGAAGAAGCCTCTCCAACAACACCAATAGATGCCAAATCCTCCCTTTGCCTCTTTTTCGTTTCTTTTTGCAGGTCAAAAGTTTCTATTTGCATTTGCACCTCATGAACAACCTCAGGAAGTGCCTTATCACATACAACACCATCATTGATGGGAATGCGTGCAAGATGATACTAAAATTTATTAATGCCTCCTTGAAAAACTGTTTTGCAATAATGACATTTTCTCTTCTTTTTTTTGCCCAGGTTCAATATCAGCATGTCTCCAATCAGGATCTTTCCTAACTGGGGTTCTAGAAGTAGACTTTGTGAAAAAAATAATTTGAAGTGCTCAAGGGTGCTTCAATAACACATGATTATAAAAAACTTAACATTTGTGAAATGTCTTTTATAATTAGTAAACTAATCAATACAAAAGAATTAGAGTTTTTTTCCAAAAAATAGTGTAGGGTTTGTTTCAAAACAAAATCTAGGGTTTGCAACTTTGTTTGAAAAAATGTAGGGTTTGTTCTCTCTTTGATGTAGTAAAATAAAATACGGCCAAGAATTTAAATAACGATGCAATTTTTGGTTGAAAAAAAAATTAAAAAAATCAAGCTTGCATCTTCAATCACGCATGAAATCAAATGCAAACTCGTTTCAATCGATCTTTGACACCTCTTGATGCCCCAAATGTGAGAATGCAGTTGCACAAATGCAATTTGATGATGGATTTTTTCTCTCTTTGCAGGTTGGCCTACAATGCACTTATTTCTCCTCACAGCTCTCTTTGCTCCTATTATTGCAATAAGATGAAATGAAATGACTTTTAGGGTTGTAGTTGACATATAAGTGAAAAAAGTAAGTTACGAGTGAGTTTTTTAATTTTTTACTTAGTTTTCTTATTGTTGCCATCAACCAAGTCCAGGTATGGGACTCGCATGAAACCGGCGAGTCTCTTTGAGACTTGCTCGAGTCCAAGTGTTGGTCCCTCAGACTCGCCGAGGGTCACCCTGCTCGGGACTTGACGAGTCTAAGCAATTCTTTGTGAGTTCTGGAACTCTGATAGGTAAAATTTCTCTTCCAGGGCAACTTTTGATGCCTTTTTTAGGTGTTCCACACAAATGGGGTTACAACCAATAATATGAACTAGAATGTTGTTTATCACATCCCCTGCAATTTCCAAATGTACCCCCCACCTCTTGGAATTGGTAGTATCATATCAACGTATTTCCATATAGGAGCATTTGGATTTGTTTTGAATTTAGTTTGTTGACTTGTGTAGGTAGAACTAGTTGCCATTCTGATTCCTATGCCAAGAAATTTTGTGAACACATTAAAAAATTTAAAAAAGTTAAAACACAAAAACACAAAAACAAAAAAACACCAAAAAAGATGTAGAAACCCTATCTATTTTGAATCTTTGATACATTCATAAAAGAATGGAAAAAAATAAATAAACAAAACAAATAATTTGTTTTAGTTTGTAAAACAAAAATGGAGGGAAAAGATTGAAAACATCTTACCTCTTTGCAAAAAAATCCTTCTACTATCTTGACAGCCAATGTAAGGTTGCAAATGAGTAGGAATGAGGATGCAATCATTGATGAAGCTTTAAAGTTCAATATTTGACTCCCTATGTTGATCCAACAAGAAAAGTATATGCTCAGCCTGTAGTAGGAATGAAATCTACTGTTTACAAAAGAAATGAGCCAAAACTAAGCTGTTTTGGTGTTTTAATTCATTTGGAGGTCACTTTTTGGGTGCCAAGTCAAATTGGACTCCAAAAAATCTTAACAATATGCAAATAAAAGTCATTTTGCCATTGTTGGGTGTCCGGGTTCGCCTTGCATAAATCAGCCCACTTTTTTCCAAACCTTGTTCACATCTATAGGCAAACTGGACCCAGATCCGATAGGTCAGGGGGAAAACCCTGCAATGTAGTTATAAAGTAACTTTATAAAAGACACTTAAATGAAATATCATCCTGAGAACCTTAGAACTCACCAAGGCACTGAACTAGAAAGCATTGCACTCCGAACTGAGAGGAGGTAGAAGCCAAGCCCGAGGGCTAAAAAGAGCACTTACTAAAAATAGCCATATGCTAAAAATAGAAACTCTGTTCGAATACACTTGCTAGAGCTCTCCTTAGGGCACTGAGTCCCCTAACCATATCCACTTAACCTATGGGAACCCAGGAATAGGCTTATGGAAACTTCAAACTAGCTAGGTGCAAGAAGGGGACATTACAGAATGTTATTTAACAATATGCACACTTTCTTTTCAATCCCATGCCATCAATTTGAAAACGTATTGGTTGTTTATGTGCATGCTAAGTATTTCAATGACTAATCAATGGTTGTAACATGTCTTAATTTGGTCTCAAATACATTCTGCAATTGATTTTTCTCTGTGGTTATTTCAAAGTAATTTGTATTAGATGTTGAAATCATTCTTGTTCCTTCATCAACAAATATCTTTTATACATGCAGTATGCAGTAATTGCAATGATCAGTGGTTATCCTGTTTAGAGTTTGGAAAATATGTATTTTCTTATACAATCATCTCACTTTAATCAAGTCCCTAATGATATCTTTTAGATATCTAGATTTCTGCTCAATGGAGTTCTTCAGTTCCTTTAGTAACTTAGATCAAGTAAATTTTGTGCTTCCCTCAAATTTCATAGTACTTAATCAGGTTTTGTAGCACTCTTTGTCAAGTATTTGTTGCAGAAATGTTTACTGTTTTTTCTCAACCCTATGTTTTGTTGCTTTGGATATGAGCAAATTTTCCTGTGACTTTTGTGATGCAGTTTGTCAAGAATGTCCATGATATGATGGCCAGAACAATGTACCAAGTGTAAGTCCAACATTTAAATAATGTAAAGTAACCATATTTCATGATTGGTTATTCTTTGCAATGTGCATTGATGTTGCAACCTTTTTGTTACTTCTTGCTTGATGAACAGACCGGGCAATGCACAGATTCAAGGTGAAAAGAGTTTGGTGGAGGGGCTGACTATTGAGAAGAAGGGAAAAGCATTCAAAATATTTCCAGGAAAAGTCTCTGATGATCAAATAACTGCTATCCAAGTACATAGCCATCACTGTAAAAACAAGATTTGTGTTCAATTGTTTTTGTTTGCTTTTAGAATGGGTAACCAATTAAAGATGACAAGTGGTTATTGAATGTAATTTTTTTTATCTTGCAAATTATTTTTGTGATGTTAGATTTGCATTTGTAGGATGCATATTGGAGCATGGCATCTGCATTGGAAGAGGCTGATGGCATTGACTACACCAATCCAGATGATGTGTGAAGTCTTGTCTATTAATAGTGTTTCCTTTAACAGAGTGTCTTATATCTTTGTTATCCTTTTCTTATGTTGATAAGCTGTTGATGATGTTATTGGTGCACATGCAAAGCAGTTGGAATTACTAGTGGCAACTCTGTTAGATATGGATGCAATTGATGGCAAAAGTGGTGCTTCCCTTCTTGCAGAGTGCTCAAGATCTCCTGATGTGGGTACAAGGTGTGCTTCTTCATAAATTACAGGAGATTCATCTCAAGTTTCATATATTGTGCAAGAAAGTACTTATTACCATGGTTTTGAACTTTTGAGCACATGATTAATGTTTAGATGGGGAAGACTAAGACACCTGTTTCTCTTGGCAAAATATGCATGTGTTTTTGTATCTTTCCACCAATGTACAAAATGTAGTCAAAGCATATGTGTATTTCATCAGCATTATTTAACAAATTTGAGGAAGCTCAGGCTGGTTACCATAACATATATCTAGCCATTTTTCATAAATTCTAGAAGCAATGAGCAAGTAACCCTACCCTATTAGTAGAGGAAACTGCATGTGATTACATGCGTCTATTAATGAACATTGGCCCCCAAAAGTTTGATTTCTGGGCTAAGTTTGGTACTAGAGTGCATCGGTTGCTTTTGTGATACAGAAGCATCATAGGGTTTGAGCAATCTTTCATAACCCGAAAGAGTTTCATTCATTGTGTTTTAATTTGGAATGTTTATTGTGAATTTTTTCCATGTGATTTTGGTTTTGTGTGTTTGGGATCTTGAATTCTATTGCATTACTGTGAAGTCTATTGGGTGTGATATTGGTGTCACATGGGGCATGGAGGTTGAAGCAAACTTTTTCCTTTGTTAAGATAGAGTAAATCCTTGCAGAACCACACAAAGTAGCGAGTATCACCAAGGTGCCAATATTTTCCACATAAGCTCGGGGAAGCCATCTAGTGTCTACTTCCTGCATTCAAGACTGGATCTAATGAGGAGCCATTCTCTTGGTAATAAATTGTAAATGAAAAAACATTATTTTTGTTGGTTATGTCGGACTCCCAGAATCGTTAGAAGTGTTCAAGTGGCATCAAAAGGTGTACAGGAAGAATACAGATTCTGTAAAACCACAAGATGGGATCGAGAGCATCAAGTAAGCTTTGGTTACAAATGTGTGGCATGACGAGATCTTTTATATTCCATGTTTGTGGAGAAAGTCAACAATCATTGCGTCAAGATAAAAGTGAAAATTTCCTTCTGTGGAGGCTATTGAAGTCAAATAGAAGTTGAGTTGAAGGATTGCAAACTTGAGAGCTTAGGATTAAAGGTTGAGAGCACGGACAATGTGGTTCATAGACTTGGCTGAGCTTGTAAAAGGTTAGATTATATTGGAGAGAATCTTTGCAAGTAGGCTGGATATTTCAATGGGTTGGGTTGTGTAGACTGTTTGAGTTCCATACAAATTTGAAGTGGCCCATAGGATGCATACTTCTTTTATTTACGAATATTATAGAAAGTGTTTTCCCTTATTCTTGTGCTTTTGGTTTGAAACTTTTGAGACTTGTTAGCTGGTTGTTCAATTGACCTGCTTACATTCACATCATTTGATAATAGAGCAGATATCAAGTCCTGATTGAGATTTGTGATAGATCTAAGTGCATGTGGGGCAGTGAAGGTGGGCCAGAAGAGGCAAGGTCCATAAAGGAAGAAGAATGGTAGTAAAGAACCAAAATGGCAGAGTGTCTCATGTGGCAGATTGAATTGATATGTTGAGAGCCCTTTAAAAGGGGATTGATTTCATTGAGACCATGCAAAGGAGAGGTGTGATTGTGATGATAGCTATCAACAATGATGAAAGAGAGGAGGCCGGGGTGCAAGAAGGTGGTGTTGATGTTGACTATGAGGAAGAAAGTGCAAAAGATAAAATTTGCTAAAGCCTTGATTAGGGAAAGAGGCAAGCAAGTTTTGACCTTGCAAACTACTTAGGTAGTTTAAAATTTAAATCTCCAGGAGCTGATTGACTGGATCATTTAGCTAGAGAAATACTTCGAGTTTCAGCATATAGAAGATCCATTCGAGCTGACACATGTCCTAAGCACATTCACGAGTTTGATGAATGGAGTTTTAAGGAAATTTCTTGGATTACATCTTGTTCTTCAACAAGATGGAGAAGCATCTTGTACATGTACAACAAGTTTTTTCCTAATTGAGGAAGAAAATTGTGTAAACTTGAAGAAATGCACATTCATGTGGATTGAACTTGCATACTTGGCATTTATCATATCTCAAGGTGGATTGTTAACGGATTTAGAGAAGGTTAAAGTGATTGTTTAGAGGCCAATGCCAAAGAGCACACTTGAGGTCAAGAGCTTCCACAGCTTGCAAGCTTCTTCCGAAATTCATTAGGAACTTTAGTGGTATTTGTTAATGTTTTGGCCTTTATGGCAAAGATCAACGCATTGGACAAAATGGCAATAATAATAATTAATATATTGGATATATTATTGATATATTTAATTATGATAAAATTGGTTGTATAATAATAATAAATATAAAAGGTTATTTTTATTATTAAGGATTGATTTTAATAATTAAATATGGAGCAAATAATATAAAAGAATATATTACTATTAAGGACCAAGTCGGCCAGTCCTTGAGGGAAAGAGTTAGGAATCTTGGAGAGTCATCATTATGTATAAATAAAGAGAGTAGATCTACTCAAGGAACTCACCGAAAACATAATGTGATAAGTACTTGAGTAGAATTACAATTGCATATTCTTAATCATTTTCATCCTCTACTTGAGCGATTTATTTCAGATCACTTAGAAACGAAATTCAATGTTCGAATTGGAAGAAGAAGAGTGGATATTGAAGTACGAACTATACAATCTAGAGCAGACCTTGATAATGAATTAAAGAGCAGATTGGAGGCTACTAAGAGCAGAAAAATTAGGGCAGAATTCAAGGACAATTTAAGCAGCCCTAAAGGTCGAATTAGGGTAGAATTAGAGCACCCTAAAAGGGCGAATTAAGGAAGATCAAGAAGGGCGAACTAGGGCAAATTGGACCAGCCCTAGAAGAGTGAATTGAAGACCTTCAAGAGCTGATTCATAACAGTCATTGAGGACAACATTGAGGGACTAATTTGAAGAATACAAAGTGCAGATTTGAAGCCGACAAAAGGATACATTCAGACCTTCAAATCCGGGTATTATCTTTCTTTACTTGAGAATATTTATTATATCCTGTCTTAGTATTTAAAAGACCTCTATAGATTGTATATTCCTTGTTAGAATCTGGGAACATTAACAATATTTGTATATCTTTATTAACTCACTAATGAGGAAGGGTAGTATAGGGTGGATTGCTATTGTTGCCACAAAATTTGAGCTCTTGAAAATGGTTATCGAGAAGATTGTGGTAGAACTTCTTGACTTTGGGAAAGTTTTCCAAATTGGTTGTACTGCTAACATTGCAATTGGAGTAGTATATAGCCAAGAGGGAAGGGCAATCACTTATTTTAGTGTTTAGTGAGAAGTTGAATGATGCTACGAAGAAATTTTTTTTTTTGTTAGCATTTTAATTCACACCCTTCAGTGTGACACAAAATGGAACAAATGTGTGGCATAGGTGCTCCCCAAATTACAAGTGGGAGCTCCTTTTAAAAAAAAAAAAAACTAACCTACAACTAGACAACATGTAGTACCAATTTACAGTCTTTACCATGTGTTGGTTCCCAAATTAACAGATTGAAAATCCTATGAGTTTGCCTACTCAATGGTGGGATTATCCAACTATCTTGGCCAATGAACGAGAGTTATCGATTATGATCTTCCTCCCCTACACTTCAGGCTCTGCAGAACCAAGGCGGGTGAGCCTATACCTCAACCAAACTTCTTGGCTTAAGGCTTTTTATAGCAGATAACAATTATACATTAAAGTTGGGTGATCTCTCAAGATGGCAAGTGAACTCTTGAGATAGATCGAATTGTGAACATCACAATTATTAAATATTTGAATTCTGTGAGAATGCTTTAACAAGATGCTATTGAAAGAATGTTTAAAAATAATGTATTATTTGGTTTGAAGTAAATACTGATGACTACTTTCTGCTTCTAATTTTCTCGAACAGAGACTTCAACTTAAGGATAATAGATCAGTGTCTTTCTTCTATTGGGCAATAGAGACAGTTCCTTCTTTAATCCTATGTACAACTAAGTGAGACAAAGAACACCACCTAAATGCTCCTATCAACTGCTCCTCTTCAATGTCTTTGATTATTTTATTATGCTACAATGAGTCTTATTGAATTTAACCCAAGCTTAATGAGCCCAATAAGATAGAATTAATAGTGCCTAATAATTCTAATGATCAAATTGCAGAATAATGGAAATAATTCCTAAACATAAAGTTTTAAAGCAACTTTATCTTCTGGAGATAAAATCACAAAGGACTGATCAATCGGGAACGATGAGATCCATAACTCCAAATTAGAGAAAATACTAATTTACATTAATGCTTCATAAAGTCTTCTGTACAATAGATCACTTGCAAAAAATGCAGTAGAAAATAATAAGTTTTTTACATTGTTGTTGATTTTTACCTTTACATTTTACACCACGTATATATCTAGATGAATGGTTTTCACACCCCTTTAGGGTGAAGAGACACCACCCTATGTTAAAATTTGAAAACTTCTTTAAAAAACTAATCAACAAACTAACTAATAACTACCTATCTTTCGGATTTGGCTTTGGTCGAAAATCCAAAATAGATTGTACGAACATAAGATTTTTATTGGAGATAGGAAATTTGATTTTCTGAACTGAGTCTGTTTTAGATTTTCAATGTTTGATCGTTTTCATTCTTTGTTGACATCATCTTTATAGCATGTTGAAATTCCAGATCTCTGAAACCTTCGCTTACAGAATTTTGATTGTTCCTGTCACAGAGCTTCCTTCCTCAATCCCTCAACTTTTAATTGAAAAGTAATATATTTTTGTATCCCATTTCATGTACTCCATCATATCATCAATTATTTGGCATGGAGTATAGGATGCTATTTTTTAGAGTTTTATCACTATATAGGACTCCAACTTTTGCCAAAAATTTAGAGCTCCAACACCATGATTTTGGGGGTGGTTGATGTTTATGTTTAATAAAATGTAAATTTTTTTTTTTTGGTTTTGCCTAGGGTAAACATTTCATACGCTCTTTTGATGCTCTTTTTGACTTAAAATGAATCATATAACTACACGCTTATGTTGTTTAGTTAATGAGAAGGTTGAGACACATGGAATTGTATAGGCTCACACATAAATATGAATGCTATGGTCAAATTGAATGTAAGACTCCATACAATTTACATCTTTGAGCTCGCCTATAATATAGAGCTTGCAAATTGTCTGAAGCAATTTAACTCTTATCACACATAAAGAGACATCTCAATCAACATTTGTAAGATAAGCATAATAAATGTTATTAATTTGACAATCAATTTTGGATAACAACAAGAACGATAACACTGAATAACAATGAATGAGAACTACAATATGTGGGCATGAGAATCACGATTAATGAAAATAAGTGCAAAAGGGTACTTATCCATACTATTTATAAAATTGCATGAAAATAAATGAGTTAAATGAACTACAATTCTACCCTAACTGCAACTGCTTGCATGATTTGCAAGCTTTATTACAAATCATTTGATCCACTAGTTCTAATTTTATGTGCAATTACCAATTAAATTAAGGAATAGAATATTACAATTATCCTTTAAAACTCTCATCTCTTGCATAATGATGAGATATTTTTAGCACAGGCTTAAAATAGGATTTAAGAGGCAGCTCCAAGTGATTTTATTTTGGTGATGTTTTCCATTGTTTTTGACGAAGTTTGGTCAACCCATTGACAAAACTCTAAAATTTGACCATTCAATGAACATTGGTGACTTGAATCTGAAACCCTATATAGAAGCTCCGCATTTCACATTGACATTTTCATTGTTCATGAATTTTTATATCCTTTGAAATTTCTAAAAATTCGATTTATTCTAAACACCATGCTTGAATATAAACAGCCTCTTGTTCACCCTTCTATAAAAATTACATTCTCCATAACTTGATCCCTAAAATTGGACAATGAATCCTTTATGTAACTTCACTACTGAAAACAAGCCTTTTGATTGCTTGAAGCTCTGAAAAATCACCCAAGTGAGAACACTTAATGTTAGAAACAAAAATTAGAATCTGGAAATCGGATTGATAAATAAGAAATGCACATTCAATGATACAAAATAGAAGTTGCCATTTCTAAAAATCTTTAACCACTGACTGCTATGACTGTAATATCTTTGTTATGATTCTTGAAATCAGTTCTCAATGTAATGTCCCCAATTTTAGCAGGGTCATTGAATGGATGGTGCCAGATCATTATCGTGATCCTCGTGGTCTGGCGAGGTGTTTAGAGGGTCATTGGTGTGAACTTACTATTTATAGTAAGTCAATGGATAGTTTAGATGAGCTCAGATGAGTTAGAGGAGTTGAATGTTGCTCTCAGTTTTCATTTTTGGCTTCTGGTTTGGGCTCCAAGAATCTTGGAGAGAGCGTCTATTTTTATTAAGTCACCCTGTCAAGTTCGTTCATCATCTTTTATCATCAGGGCCACTCCAGTGCAGACAAATTTCAATTCTGATGCTTCTTTAGTTGTTTTCGCAAGACGGGTGAATTATTATTATTATTTAATTAAATTTGCTAAGGTTGCCATTATTGTTGGTATTATATGTTGGGCA